>CAXITT010000653.1:189626-241141 GCA_964033795.1 Lymnaea stagnalis | reverse complement strand
GGGGGGGGGGGGTGTCTGTCTTTATTATTATCAGTGACGGATTGCAGTGTGGGCTCCGAGTGTGTGTGTGTGGGGGGGGGGGTGTAAGGCTTTCCCCCTACACACACTTAGGTACACTTGACCAATCACATGGACCTAATTAAATACAGATATGGTTGACCCCGTTTTCTCTCTGTAACTCGTTCATTGGTTACTGTTATAGTGTTATCTCAGGAACATCTTCATGGCTGAATCTAGAAAACTTTAATTAATATTTTATTTTACAAACAATCCATTCTCATTCATGACAGATAACACAACACTTGCTCACCGGCAAGGGTTCAACTCACGATGTACCAAAGTACCCGGTACCAAAGTACCCGGTGCCTTAGTATCCGGTGCCTAAATACCCGGTGCCAAAGTACCCAGTGCTAAAGTACCCAGTGCCTAAGTGTCCGGTTTGCCTCTTACTTCCAGCAGCTCTGGTATATGACGTAACTCGTGTCTGTCTTCGAGTGCGGATTAAAAAAATGTCAGACGAAATGTTACGAAGGGCATTGGGCATACGAATAAGGAATATTGTCTGTGCATCCTTTCTTGCAACAACAAAACATAATTGTGTGTGATTAAGATGTGTTTAAATGCTTATGGTGTCGTCTTACAAAAACATATAACTTTCAACTTCAACAGATTTGAAATGGAAAGTTGCTGATTGACGAGGTTGATTGCAACTGACCCGGGTCAATAGACCTTATCCGGCCTCCATCAACATATATTTGGACCCCCACCCAAACCGTTTCATGTCCTCATGTCACGCTATTGATAATTTCTTATTATCCACTGTGCATTTTGCATTCTCCTCCCCCCCCCCCCCCNGTGTTAGAGTCAAGAGTCTTTGTGTAAGGCATGCGTGTTAGAGTCAAGAGTCTTTGTGTAAGGCATGCGTGTTAGAGTCAAGAGTCTTTGTGTAAGGCATGCGTGTTAGAGTCAAGAGTCTTTGTGTAAGGCATGCGTGTTAGAGTCAAGAGTCTTTGTGTAAGGCATGCGTGTTAGAGTCAAGAGTCTTTGTGTAAGGCATGCGTGTTAGAGTCAAGAGTCTTTGTGTAAGGCATGCGTGTTAGAGTCAAGAGTCTTTGTGTAAGGCATGCGTGTTAGAGTCAAGAGTCTTTGTGTAAGGCATGCGTGTTAGAGTCAAGAGTCTTTGTGTAAGGCATGCGTGTTAGAGTCAAGAGTCTTTGTGTAAGGCATGCGTGTTAGAGTCAAGAGTCTTTGTGTAAGGCATGCGTGTTAGAGTCAAGAGTCTTTGTGTAAGGCATGCGTGTTAGAGTCAAGAGTCTTTGTGTAAGGCATGCGTGTTAGAGTCAAGAGTCTTTGTGTAAGGCATGCGTGTTAGAGTCAAGAGTCTTTGTGTAAGGCATGCGTGTTAGAGTCAAGAGTCTTTGTGTAAGGCATGCGTGTTAGAGTCAAGAGTCTTTGTGTAAGGCATGCGTGTTAGAGTCAAGAGTCTTTGTGTAAGGCATGCGTGTTAGAGTCAAGAACGTAGTGGCTGGTATGAAGACATTGTCCTATTTGTATCTGAGCTGCACTAACCTACAGTCTACATCTATTTATAGTATTCCCATTGAAATTGAGTTCACTGACATTGTTGCTTGACTTAGCTTGATAAGAGTTGACTTTACAACGTTAAGGCCTATTGTAGTTATAGTATTTAAATATAATTCTTATAAATGAATAACCAATAATAATAATACAATATATTGGGCCTTTCCACTGAAAGGGAATTCCATAAAAATCGCTCTACTAGAGTCTTTTAGGCCCCATTATATCAAGTATGGTGCTTACATCACTATCATCTAAGTTTCATTTTTTCTCAGCGAAAAGTATTTTTGTAAGCTACTAGTCGTAACTAGTTACTAGTGTAGCTAGTAGCAACCGTTCAGGATCTTGAGTTAATTGTACCTGCTTGAACCAGTCAGTAGACAATAATGACAAGCCTCGTTGGATTATGTAGAGTAGTGGGATTTCTTGATATAATACAGTACAGTACCGGATTGCTTGACTGAATGTTAGCCTACACTAGTTCAGATTATATTCTAAAAAAAATGTCTATGTCTATATCAAAGACTTTAAAGAGTGGGCACAGTAGCTTTGCTTTGGTTAGCTCTTAGCGGGAGAAATGTGAGAATAGACACTATTAAATACTAAATATCATTTACTTAAACTGAATAAACAGACAGTTCCTAGAATCTATTTACATAATTATAATTTGTCCATCCATTTCGTTATACCGTAATAATATTACGGGAAATTTCAAATGTGATTGGTTATAGGTGGGGTTGGGGATGTCAAGTTGATTATTACGTTGATCACAAATAAACAATAAATCGAATTACCAAACCGCGCCAGCAATCAAATCAAGTTTTTGTTTTCATATTTACTACGGTAACATTCAAAGTCAAAGGTCGTGAACCCTGCAGTGCTTCCGACTCAAAGTCAATTTTTGTTTTTTTTAAATTTCCGCTATCGTTCAGTCCTTGCAGTCAGCCATAAATTTGGTAACAGGCGGTAAACAAACTTATCTCATTAATTGGTGACTCGGAATTGACCTAAAATAGACCAGCGCCCCTCCGACCTTCACCCACCCAATTCTGAAATAATAAAAACAAACAATAACTACGTGAACCTTATATAGGCCTAACCATTGTAGTCCATGGTAGTGAACAACAAACTTATTTCTATGACTATTTCCACACAAGTTAATCAAATTTTATCTACCGGCTACTCGCTTGTGTTTTGATGAATCTTGTTATTGGCACGATTGAGGATAATCAATGGTTTCGATTAGATCTACCTTTCTTCTGTCCTTGTAATTGTTTATGTCTCGAAGAATTTGTTAAAAACCATAGGTTGGAAATGGCTGTTAT
Organism: Lymnaea stagnalis; assembly: GCA_964033795.1. Classification (NCBI taxonomy): domain Eukaryota; kingdom Metazoa; phylum Mollusca; class Gastropoda; family Lymnaeidae; genus Lymnaea; species Lymnaea stagnalis. The sequence goes on along the minus strand of CAXITT010000653.1, from coordinate 238,238 downwards.
GGTTGGATGTGATATGACGACACCCTCCACCACGCCCACTTTTTACTACAACCCGCCACCCCAGGAGTGTTAAAAATCTGAGTGTTGTTTGTGTAACAGAGCGTTCATAGGATTGGTTTAAAAGAGATGCACTCCTAGTTATTGATTCTGTCCTCCCAGTTATTGATTCCGTACTGATGGCGTAGTGACCAGCTATGCTGCACCAAAAACTATTATCATCATTATCATCATCATCATCATCATCTGACCGTATCCGGAAATTGGATCGAAAGAAATTTCGTCCACGGTAATTTGATCGAACGGAAATTTGGTCGAATCTTCTTTTCCAGTTTTTACTTTACGTTAAAATTTTGCTTTAAATTTCTTTTTGAAGCATTATTTTGTTTTGCTATATAGTATAGTGCGTTCAAAAAGAAATTTGACGAAAATTTTAACGTGTGAACTGAAGGAAAAAAAAAATGATTCGACCAACTTTCCGTTCGGTCAAATTACCGTCGATCAATTTACCGTCGATCAATTTACCGTCGACGAAATTTCTTTCCATCAAATTTCCGGTAGCCTTATCTGGCATATGCATAAAATCAGCACCATTTCGTGAAAAATGTATGCATCTGGCTAGAAATGCCGCCCCTATTTAAATTTAAAAAGTGACGCCCCTCAAAAAATTTAATTTGAAAAAAGTACCCCTACCACCACCCTGGTCGCACCGCTCCTTCCCCCCCCCCCGGAGCCATCGTGTGGGCTCTTCAACCCCCTGCGGCTGCAAGGGTCCTCTGATAATCAAGGGCTATGGGACCCAAAGTTTAAAATGTTTGCATTCGGCTAGAAATGCCGCCCCTATTTAAATTTAAAAAGTGACGCCCCTCAAAAAATTTAATTTGAAAAAAGTACCACCACCCCCCCCCTGGTCGCCCCGCCCCTTCCCCCCCCCCCCGGAGCCATCGTGTGGGCTCTTCAACCCCCTGCGGCTGCAAGGGTCCTCTGATAATCAAGGGCTATGGGACCCAAAGTTTTGATGTTGGGGAGAACTATGAAAACATGTTCGTTCTTTTGACTAGGTACATATTTGCTACGGCTTCACTCTTTTTGAATGTACAAATATTTGAAACTCACGAGCCGATCATCATGCGTATCACAAGTTTTTTTTAAAATTATTATTATTATTATTATTTTTTTTTTACATTTGTTAAAGGGGGACAACTTTTGTATAATATTTTTGTTCGCTGTGACGTTCCCTATTAGCGTGCCCGGTCTATGAAAACAAAGAAATTAAAAATATCGTGTTTTATATCGCTATTTATATTTTGAATCACAGCCCCCTTCCTTCCATTTTGAGAGCCGTCGCGTGGGCCCTGATCATTAAGGGACCTGATTTTGTAATGTTGAAAAAAAAAAAAATGAATGATGAAAGATTTTTAATTGAATTTAACAGTTAAAGATTTGACTTTTGTGGCACTCACTATAAAAAAGAAAGCAGCCAACGACCTGTTATGACATCTGATCTTCGTGCGAATCACACCTTTGACATTTTTTTTTTTTTTTTATTTTTTGGGAGGCGACTCTCGTTTACTAGCCTTGCATTTCCTTGTTATTAATTAGTATCGAAAAAACAACCCAATAGCATTTGTTATGACATCTGATCTTCGTGCGAATCACACCTTTGACATTTTTTTTTTTTTTTTAGTTGTTGGGAGGCGACTCTCGTATACTAGCCTTGCAGTTCCTTGGTATTAAATAGTATCGAAAAAACAACCCAATAGCATTTAGTCAAAATGGACCCAGACACGCAGCGCCGCCATTCGCACCCGGGTACCATTAGACTCAAGCTATTCGGACGTCATTTGTGATAGTTTATTTTACTTAAACTGAAGAATTAAGTTTACAAACATATAGTCTATTCAATCATCTTTCATTTGATACCTCATTTTGTCTTACAAACCCATCAATACTATTTTAAATAGCTTTTTAATCCCAACCTCTCACTTCTGGTACCCGGTTGCGAATAGTCGCAGCCTTGGAAAAAATCTAAAACATAACATGAAATCAGTTGGCTCAACTAAACTCTTTGGCCAAAAAAAGAACACAAGTTAAAAATAAAAGAATCACACAAAAAAACAACAACAAAAAACAAACAAAACAACTCTGCCGCTACCGTTTCTATACTAAGTGATCCCATATAGCTCGTGGACTTGGCTTTTCTTGTTGACAATGCACAGGAGCTGAATGTACTCAACAGGACGTTACAAGACCAGGGGTAGCTTGTCAGTATTGCCTATGAAAATGTCAGAGCATTCTGCACAAAACTTGTCTTCTATATCTTAAGGGCCCACGATCAATTTATTGATCATTTTAACTTGTGTTATGGTTCTTAGAGAAACCTCTGCCATTTCTGAAAATTATTTTTAAAGCTATTAAATTCTACTTAAAAAAATAAAAATAAATTAGAAATTAAATTTTAACAAACTAAATATGTGACATCACACATGGTCTGACCCTCGCTCCCCCCTGCCACACTTTCTTACCCCCCCCCCCTCTTTTTTTTTTCGAGCGTGACGTACTTTATGGACGGCCCCTCTAAGATATGGTAACCCTAAGACTAGTTGGATGACTTGCACGGGTGACTTTTTTTAAGACTACACATGAAAGAACAACAACAAAAAAATCTGGATGAAAAACACCCAAAGGTTATTATCTCTATGATTTGGCCCCCCCAGTATTTGCTCACCAACCCACCCATCCTCTTTTGGGTTTGTTTTGATGACAGCTTTTTTTTTTCTTTTGTTTTTTTTTTGGTGTGACGACCTTAACAATGGACGCGCGTAAACAAATCAGGCCATCTTGCTTGTTTTGTAAAACTATTTTTATATTCTGCCCTTTCAGTCTGACCTACAGGATAGCCCCCTCCCCCCTGTTTCCCCAACGTGGGGCCCACGCCTCACAGGGGGCAAGTTGAATGTTTGGGGGGGGGGGGGCNGTTACAGACTTTAAACTTTCCAATGCTTCTTTCCATTGACACTCTACTCTTTACCTATCTACCAGTACTTATTTATATCTATTCAACAGAATTAATTTTTTAATTTTTTTTTTTATTTTTTTTTTTTACATAAGCTACCCTCAAAAATTTGTCAAAAATGTATGTGACCCACAAAAATGCCATTTGCAGCTCTCCCAATCATTATAACGCCGTGAGTATGCATGCGTGTTTTAACAATGTTATTATATTATATCAGTGTGCAAAGTTTGATTGTGATATCGCTAAAACCACTTATCTTCAATAAATTTTGCATAACATTCAAAATTGGTATAAAATTATCATTTTTTTGCTATTTAAAAAAAAAAAAAAAAAAAAAAAAAAAAATAAAAAAAAAAATTTGTTTTTTTTTTTTTTTTTTAAAATTTTTTTTTTTTTTTTTAATTAATTTTTTTTTTTTTTTTTTTAAATTAAAAAAAAAGATTCCCAGAACTACAGAGCGGTTGGCGCCGAAACACGTTTGAATTCGTGTCGTTTCTAACGCTGTATTTGGACATAAAAGAATATTTCAAAAAAAAGATTCCCCAAGTGACCCGTTTCCTTAATCCCCACAACTGACTACGGTACAGTGTACTACAGGCCTACTATTTTTAAGCTACGGGAAAAATCTTTAATTATAAATAAATTAGTCCAAATGAATTTGAATAAACAGAAGAGGGGAAACAACTTGATTATTGAATTTGTTTACGTAACATTGACGTAAATTGATCAAAACATGATCCGTTTAAAAAAAAATAGATTTAATTTTGTAAAAAAAGTAGTATGCAATGCACGGTGTGTGTTCGTCAGCTGTGGTCTCTCAATGGATTATTGAGCAAGACGTCGACTTCAACCCAGACTCACCACGTGATGAAATTCCCCAATTATGAGTTACGCAGGCGGTGCTTCTACTTCTATGTTCACCGTTTTCACTTGTGGACTTTCTTTGACAAACTCCATCTCTAAACTACATCACAGTTTTCACAATAGCGTGTTACACTGGCGGGAACACATATTAAACAAAGCAACCAAGTTATTACGCCCGGAAAAAGACTTGGTTTTACTAGGGTTAAAACTAAACGGGTCAATAAGATACGTATTTAAGGATTCTGCAAACTTTCTAAATTAAATTAACAATTTGTCAATCATTTGACGTTAGATAATCAATGAAGAAATATTACAATTATTCAATTATTGATTTTTGTGTTACGTATCATTTATAAACTGTCTACTAATTTTTTTCAATCAACAAAAAATAAATATTTTTTGTCCACAAAAGTTAAATATATTTTAAAAAGTGGCTACCTAAAAAAGTCTTTATTTTATTTAATTTTTAAAACGGTATTTAATTCCTGTCTAAATTAAACTTTAAATTAAAGGGAAAAAAACACTACATTAATTTAGCATAAAATTTAACATTGATTATCTTGTGTTGACGACAAATTCAAAATTATAAACACATTTATTTGAGTTATTCAGTTATTGTCTATGATGTAGATCGAAGGCAATTGGATGACGAATCATGTGACGACTGTAACATAATTGTGAAAATGTCCCAAGAATTAAAGCTGTGGGAAACATGTCAGCTCTGGGATTCGCGAAAGAACTGCACTGTTAAAGATGGTGACGAAAATTCAGAGAGAACTGATGTGATATTTGATGTGGAAAATTATCTGCTATAAAAAGGCGGTCGCCTAACAATGTCACTGGTGTCTCCTCAGAATAAATCAGACTTACGCACTCACAATTAAATCAAAGCAAAACAGAACTATGGTAATATTATAATCCAATGTATCTTCTCAAATAAATAACAAAATAATATTAACATCAGCATTAGAGTGTTGCCATTTATCTTAAATTCAAACAATAAAAAGCTCTAAAAGGAAGAAAGAAATAACCAAAAAAAAAAAAAAAAAATACTAATAAAAGAAAAAAAAAAAAAACAAAAAAAAAAAAAAAAAAAATACTAATAAAGCAATAATGAGAGCAATGGTTCTTAACTAATTTTGTATCTATGGACCATCAAGTATGTTCATGGATCACAATGTTTTAAAATAAAGTTATTTCATTTTTATGGTATAGTGTTGCATAGTTAATGACATGATTTGTTCTTTGTATGTTATACAAAATATGTTCATTGTAAGATGCTTCACATTTTGTGATAAGGTAAGACACAAATGTTAACTATGGCCTAGGACAGATTATTTTCATCACAATTTTCAAGGACACCCGTAAATTAAAAGTATCAGTTGAGAACTACTATTATAAGGAACAGAAGGGGAGATAATCAACCACAACATGTTAGACTCAAAAGTTATCACACGGTAGGTAAACTAAAATAGAAGGGAAAAAACAACAACAATAACAACCCAACAACATTCAAATATCAGAAAAATACAAAAATTGTATTAAATCTAGGGATGTAAGTACGTGGTCATGTCATCAGTGTAGGGAACAGGTGAACCAAAGTGAACTGATCAAAATAAAATTGTTGGGCCAGCTCTGAGTGGCTAATGTTCACACATGTATCACACTTTTTTTACTTACATTTATTTTTGTACATTATTTTAAGCCCATGATGATTCACTATGGTCTTAACTCCAATGTTACATTTTAATTAAAAGTTAAAAAAAAACAACAACACCCCCCCCCCCCCCCCCCCCNTTTTAATGTTAATTCATAAGGACATGTTTTAATGTTAATTCATAAGGACATGTTTTAATGTTAATTCATAAGGACATGTTTTAATGTTAATTCATAAGGACATGTTTTAATGTTAATTCATAAGGACATGTTTTAATGTTAATTCATAAGGACATGTTTTAATGTTAATTCATAAGGACATGTTTTAATGTTAATTCATAAGGACATGTTTTAATGTTAATTCATAAGGACATGTTTTAATGTTAATTCATAAGGACATGTACATTTAAAAAATGAGCATTTTCTTAGAACACATTTTAAGCTGCGTAAGGCAATCATAAGGATTATTTAATTCTGGGTAGATATCGTGGACATAGGGTGAAAACATAATATGACAACACAGCAGCAGGTGGTGCTATGGAGTTAATTAACTGTGAAAAACACTGAACTGAAGATTTGGACTAGAAGTGAGCTAACAATAACACCAGCTAAAAACCACAATTGTATCACTGGCTGTAAAGGAAAACATCCCGTTCCATGTACTTAATTTTTTCCACTTGTTGTATAATACAGGCTAAGGCGCCAATCTGGTATATCCAAACTACCTTGAATTCTTTAGTTTGCTGTGCCGCTAGATGTGTGTCCCATGCAAGATGTCTTCAAGAAGATGAAAAGCCAAAGTGTTTGTAGGAATATACATATGATAAAACTGTGTTGGTACAAAAGGGAGAGCGGTTAGCCTATGGCTATTACCACGCTGTCAAACAATCCCATATCGGAACTATGAACAATACAGACAGTTAATAAAGAGCAATACAGTGCAATCTTATGCCTCTTAGCATTACACCCCAATATGAATATTAACTACATTTTTTTACATGGTATTTTTGCATTATTTTCCTTGAAAATCAGAATTCTGGAAAGGTCTAAGGTGTGCCAAGCAAAAAAAAAAAAAAAAGGTTGCCAAGCTAAAATTTAAAAAAAAAAATAAAAAAAAAAAATTAAAACATCAAAATAAAAAAAATTACAAAAAAAAAAAAAAATATATTAACTACATTTTTTTACATGGTATTTTTGCATTATTTTCCTTGAAAATAAGAATTCTGGAAAGGTCTAAGGTGTGCCAAACAAAAAAAAAAAAAAAAGGTTGCCAAGCTCAGCTTTAAATAAATGCATTATATTAAAATGTTTATACTTCCAAATAGCAATAATTTCTAAAATAAAATAAAAGCTATTCAATGTGACCTTATAGAATGAGAGGCTGATAACCAAAGGCCTACATTGAAAAAAAAAGATAAAACCATAAAAAATAAAACTATATGCATGATCATTAAAATATGGCTGAAACAAAGTCACTATAAAAATAACTTAACTCATCAGTTAAATGAAATGGTCATATTAGATAGAGCTAAGAATAATTTCTGAATATTCAGACAAATGAAGACATTAAAACTTAAAAAACTTGGGAAACACTTCCTGTTAAATAAAAGCAGGCTAAAAATAAATGTGTAAAAACAACTGTCAATTATGTTAAGATTTAGGCCACCTTACTTGTTGGGTAATGAGTAATTTAAAATATTTGTCAAATCGGCAATCATTTTGAAAGGTGATTACTATAATCCTTAGCCTATCACTACACTAATAAATGCATTTTTGTCTATTGTCCTTTAAAACTAGTGTTCCCCAAATAGTGGTCAGTGGACCAGAGCCTTAATTAAATTGCCTGTCCTCACAAAATGAATAATTTAATGTCAAACAAAGAGAAAATATAATTAATAAATCTGCCATCGGTCCCTGGTGCAATTTTGAAACCAGTCCACTAAACTTCAAAGTTAGGGAAACGCTGCTTTGAACTGTTGGACCAGTACGGTACCGGTAATTGAAAAGCCTATAAGTTTACAAATTGTTTCCTAATAACTCTAAATATGGGATCTCATGTCAAGCTATTTTCAAAACAGCCCTAGGTCACTGGGTGCATTGATAGACAAGCATTCACCCAGAATGTGTTATCTTTACCACACACGAATAAATACATTAACTCGGAGAATTCATCTTTGGCGAATTTGTAGATTTTTTTACAGAAAACTCAAGTCTTTAAAAAAAAGTACAAATCATTTGAGTACACGGTAGATGTTAAAATTGCATTATAAACCATTTCAAAACCCTATTAATACAAGTAAAAGACTGGGAATATTGATAACTTTTAAACAAAAACTGACAACCCCCCCCCCCCCCCCCCCCCCCACTAAATTTCATAAACTCTTCAACAAATAGCAAGGGTTGTTTTACTGGTTGTATGTTTGCGTGTGGATACTTAAAACTCCCAGCAAGACCCTTAAGCCTACTGACTTCAACAATGGTAATAAAAATATGAATCAGAAATAAGCACCTTAACGTTAAATATTGAATATCTACAGTTCTGCAACACATCCATTAACAGCTGAATAATTAATGACATCCTCTTGTCACTGGCATAGTAATTTTAAACTGGGTTTAAAATTGTTGAGAGGGCATAACATTGAATTTCTTACTGCAGAGGCTGTTGGAGTACAAGCAGTGTATTTATCTACAACAATAGTAAGACACTGATGCATTAAAGGTGCACTGCCTCCCTGTGATTGGCTGAAGGGGGGGGGGGGGGTTACATGTTGACCAAACACCACCTGGTTACAAATCACACAATGTAAAATCTTATGTTGCATAATTTTGTTGGACATTTAGGACAGAAACATTTTCCTCATTTCAGCCTGCAGGGATGTAACACTGAGGTCAATAAAAACTTATGTATCAGTGAGGTCAATAAAAACATATCTATTTAATTATAGAAAACATTCAGTGTTTAAATTTTGAGCCTGCAGTAATGTAACACTGAGGTCAATAAAAACATATCTATTTAATTATAGAAAACATTCAGTGTTTAAATTTTGAGCCTGCAGTAATGTAACACTGAGGTCAATAAAAACATATCTATTTAATTATAGAAAATATTCAGTACCCGGTACTTAAAACAAGGAGTCTTTAAATTAAAATGTAAAAAAATGTAAAACTATTTATAAATAACAATAACAACCCCCCCTCCTCCCCCCCCTCCTCCCCCCTCTGTTTTTTTTTCCAGCACTGTTTTGCAATAATTAATGGACATGCTTTTCTATGTTGAGTGTTTGCGTCAAAACTGTTGTGAAAACCCCCGTTTTAAATATTACTTTTGACTTCAATAAAGACGGTAATTTGAATGTATAAAAAAAGATGTAAACCTGTTGGTGAAAATACATTGCATTTTTAAGAAGCTTTAAGCTATTTAAAAAAAAAAAAAACAGACAATGGCCAGTCTTTACACTTCGCTCTGAAATATTTCCCTTAGCCACCTAAACACAAAGATCTTAAGTCTGCAGTGAGAAGAAGTGTTCCAGCTGAGGGAACAATGTCTCACTGAGACCAATCATCCTAATCTTTGATGATGTTAAATTGAGGAGTAAGTATAAATTGGGTGTAAGTGATTAGATTTGGGGGTGGAGGGGGGGGGAGGCTGGTGAGGAGGTACATCTTGAAATGCCGTTTTAAATATGATTAATAACTTACAATCAATATGTTTCATTTGAAGCAATACGTAACAGTCATTTTTAATTATTGTTTTTTTTGCATAGATATATCTTTATAAAATATTTTAAACTTAATCTTAAAAAATGGGGAATTGTAAGATGCTTGGCACAATGTTAAATTAAGTGCCAACAGAACAATCTATAATTGCAATACACTAAATGGGCTCTTTTATGTTAGGGCTCATTTAATCTACTTTGGTGCTTTCCATAAAAATTTAATTTCAGTCTGGGTTGGGGGAGGGGGGGAGGATGATTGTAAAAACTAAGATCAGTACAGAATCTATAGATCACACAGAGTTTAAGCTCATGAGTTACAAAGCATGTTGTCTTGGCAAGCTAAAACAATACATTTTTGTATAAAACAGAAATAGATGGATAAATAGTGGAAAAAACCCTGTTTGGAAGATTAAGGAATTCTAGCTTTTTAAAAAAATAAATAAAAATAAAGCATTAAAAAAAGGACTAGTAATTAAAAAAACCTTACCAAAAACAAAGTATGCGCCAAAACTAGCAGTATTGAAACTCCTGCAAACTGGACACGCATGTGCATTTGTTAAGGGTGCATAGCTCCAGCCGGCATTTGTTCCTTGTGCTCCAGTGAGAGACCCTTTTCCAGCTACCGTACAACTTCCCAAAACATCTTCCTTGTGACATTTGGACATATGTGTGACAGCTGGAACTACGCACAGTTGGCAAGGGCATGAGAGACCCTTTTCCAGCTACCGTTCAACTGCCCAAAACATCTTCCTTGTGACCAATGGGACAACTGCCCAAAACATCTTCCTTGTGACCAATGGGCATGTGTTTGACAGCTGGAGCTACGCACAGTTGGCAAGGGCATGAGAGACCCTTTTCCAGCTACCGTACAACTGCCCAAAACATCTTCCTTGTGACCAATGGGCATATGTGTGACAGCTGGAGCTACGCACAGTTGGCAAGGGCATGTAATTGTTCAAGATGCAGGAGTTTCAGTGCTGCTAGTTTTGGGGCACGGTGCACAATTTGACTAGAACGCTTCAATAAATAAAAAAATGAAAGCTGCTGGGTTTAAAAAAATGTAGTCATCGCTGCATTTGTCTGATGGAAGATATTTCATCATGGACAAGCTTGACACTGATCTAACACTTGACATCACAGTGCATGGACAGCAAACGTAAAAAGGGTTCCTAGTACACAACTGCATTCATGTTGCACGCCTATCACACCATTCAACCAATATCCTCTCATTCACATAGCCAGTACAAACTTCAGGGATGGGGAATAAAACTATCAGTCCAGAGTTGAAATACATTGGTAGGGTTGACTTTGGTTGGGTTTCAGTCCGAATAGAGTATTTTCTTCAGACTCCCACGTTAAAAAAAAATTAAAATAATAAGCTAAAAAAAGAATCAGAGAGACCACGTGCATCCATGACACCGAGTGATTTAGGCAAGTTAAAATAAAATTTGATAGACATAGCAGAGTTATACGTCTGTAAACACATTATAAATGACTAAGGTCTATGAGAAAATTAACATTATCAGTTTTGGTTATGTTACCAGACAACCCCAATGGTTACATTGAAATGTACACATAACCCTCTCTCTATTAGCTATAGTCTAAAGTCTAACATTAGTGATACATTAAAAATAATTAGATTGCTACAAACAAACCCCGGCACTTGGGGAGGTGATGAGACAGAAAGTTTTCACAGAAATAGATGACAGATTTCCCAGAAATAGAGGACAGAGTTTGAACCTCAGAAAAGCTAACTCTGCTACAAGATCTGAAAGGCAGTCACCACTGAATTACTTTCTCTTCCCTCCTCACTGCCTCGGTAACTTGGAATATTCAAAAGCAACAAGCAACAACAAGGAGTAAAGTATGAAAAATTATAATTGGTCTTTTGTAGGTTCTAGACAAAAATACAAGACCTTGCTACATTGCAATGTGTTGGACACTGCCAGTATGGTACTTGACACAGGTCAGGGCCAGGTGCCGTAGTAAGACAAGATTTTGTTACACTGCAATGTATTGGACACAGAGTATAGTACTTAACACAGGTCAGGGCCAGATGCCTTAGTAAGATAAGATTTTGCTACACTGCAATGTGTTGGACACTGCCAGTTGGACACAGGTCAGGGGCCTTAATGTAAGGAAACAACTCAACATAAGATAACAGAACAGACACAAGCAAAATAACATCATCAATATGGAATAACAGTCAGGACTCAAAATTTCATGATTACCAGCAATTAGGATGCAAAATTTCATGATTACCAACAATTGGGATCCAAAATTTCATGATTACCAACAATTGGGATCCATAATTTCATGATTACCAACATTTGGGTCCAAAATTTCATGATTACCAACAATTGGGATACAAATTTCATGGTAACAGTTGTGATCTAACAATTCATGATTTACTAACAGTTAGTTCAACATTTCATGATTACTAACTAAGAATATGAATGAATTCATGGAATTAAAGACCCCAAAGTTACTAGAAAAATTTTACATACAACTCCTTGTTTACATCTACATAATTTTGCAATTTATGTATAATGTTGAAAATCAGATGGACAAGATTATAACCTTCAGTCATAAGGACTCCACAAATAGAACTTCAAATTGACTGTCATTTTACTATAAAAGCCTATCCCACTGCTACAAAAAATACAGTTTAAGTGATGTCTCATTGATACAATACATGAACTGGAAAAGTCATCCGCCTTTGTTCGTAAAATGCAACAAATGCAGGTAATTTTAAAAAATGTTTTTTGGTTATGTGTGCTGCAATATAGAAGGTCACTTCAGAATTACCGTAATTTAAACTTACAATTACATTTGTTTTTGGTGGAGCCTATTTTCCTTTCATAATTAATATTTTTTTTAAAAAGCACCAATTTGAGAGCATTTTAAAATGGTAAAATTTATCAATTTTAACCACAACAATAATTTACAATAAATTTCTAACCCAGGTAAAAAAAAACCCAGCAAATCAATCAATATCAAACATGTAGTAACAAAACAGATGTTTTCAAATTTTTTAAAACACAATTAAAAAAAAACTGGCTTTAACATTTTAATTGCGAACAGACAGGAAATGTTTAAATTGAAAAACAGAAAATCGGTAAACTTGAGTATTTTACACAATTTCCTTTAGTATACCTTTAAAACAGGGGAGTGCAAAAAAAAATACAAATAATAGCAAGTTGAATATCCTAATTAGCTTCTTCAATTATATGGAATAAATTATATTGACAGTTATTTAAAAAAAAAAAAAATATCCAGATAATTCCATTTCAAAGTAGTCCTACATAAATTGTTGCTACAGTACTTCCTATCTTATTGGTGCTTTCCATTAAAAGCATTGGATAGAGGCTTCTTTAAAATATATCACTGATCATTTATAATTATAGCCTGTGGATAATTTTAATGAAAAAGTGTTTTTGTCTTTGAATAACCTAGAAGCAAACGTTCAAATTATTAGCTAATCTCTGGACCTCTCACTTTATATATAAAAAAAAGGTAATGAACATCCCAATTTCTTGACGTAAATGTTTTCAAGTGTGACACCAAGAGCATTTTTTTGTTGTAATTTAACGAGAAAGATCCAAGCAGTGGATTAAGTTGGAAAATGTAAAACCTGAGATGCATAGCAGAGTTTTGGACTTCAATGCTAACAAGTTTACAATGTTGACATTAATATTATAAAAATGTTTTCACAAGTATTTTTTGCCCCACACATTCCTTTAATAACTGAAGCATTTGGCTTGTTGGCTTGCTTAATGATGACTCAGAATATGAAGACAGTTTTCAACTGCAGCTTCACTTGTGAATACTTGGAATTGTAACTAAGTTCTTAGGTCTTTGACCAAGTACAATAAATAGCATAATTTTTTGGCATGAAATAGGGGAAAAAAATGAGAGGAGAACAACAACAGTGAAAAACAATGTGGTTTCCAAAGGTGAAAAGCTTCATTAATTTTAAGGCCACAAGCCTCAAGGTTAGACATTACTTAGACTGTCTGAGTCAGCTCGCCTACTGCACCCCGCCAAATCCTTGCATACTCTGTGATGTTTTGTGTTGATTTATATCTGTGAAAGTTCACACATTACAATATCAGTAGCACATTTATCAAAGTTACTACGTAGATGCAGTAAGTAAAAAAAAAAAAATTAAATTTGAAAAAAAAAAAAAAAAAAAAAAAAAAAAAAAAAAATAAAAAAAAAAAAAATATTTTAAAAAAAAATTAAAAAAAAAAAAAAAAAAAAAAAAAAAAAAAAAAAATTAAATTTGAAAAAAAAAAAAAAAAATAAAACAAATGTAGTACATCTACAACATGAAAACTTATTTTTAAAAAGAATTAATAAGATGAAAGACAGATAGAGCTTGACAAAAAAATTAGAAATATGTTGAGTGAATTCAATATTTAAATAACAGACTAAAAGAACAAGTTGCCATATATTTTTAGCCCATCGGAGCCGCAGGACATTCAAACAAAAAAAAACGCTACTTGTTTCTAGCACATTAACTTCTGTAAAATCTGTTTACCCTGTGGTGAGTTGGCCCACATGGATCTAGATGACAAGGGATCACTCCACTGCATTTGTATAGGCCGGTGTGCATTGTACAGTTCTGGGGGCTCCAGAAGGTCAGGAGTCACACCCCTTGTCAGAAGGGTTGAACTGTGAGGGGGCGGTGGGGGCCAGGAGTTCTGTAGCGGTGTGGGTTGTGTCATAAAAGGAAGTTGGAAAAGTCAGAACACTAACTTTACAACCGACAACCATGTATTTATCATATCAAATATGTCTTAAAAATGAAAACTAATATGTCAAGTCAATAATGAATATATTGTATTATTTGTTGTATTTTTTTTTACTACTTAATGATAAATATTTCCACAAAAACCAGTCAATTTATTGCCTTGACATATTGGTTGGTTAGATTATTGACTTGACATATTGGATGGTTCGATTATTGACTTGACATATTAGTTTTAATTTTTAAGACATATATTTATATGTACACACATTTGTGCTTTAAAAAAAAATGTTTGTAGTAAAGGCAGATTAAAATAATCAGAATAATCAACTGACATAGAATATGGTAATATGAACACTTACTAGTATGGTACTTTAACTTCCTAACCACTCAACTCTTTATGCAAAATTACTTTGAACTACAAATTAAACCTCAAAACCCACATCAAAACACTTGACCAGCCCTCATCTGGAAGTTAGTCCTACCTTTGGTCCATGATGTACATTTCCGACGTCTTCATCGCTGCTGCCATTTCTGACAATGTACACAAAAAAATAAGGTTACTGGAGTAAAACCGAGAAAGATAGCAAAGTTTAAATTATACTATTTCTCTCTGATACTAGTTTTCAAACTGCTTGTCCCTCAATTACAGAATCATTTTTAGATTTGCTCTAATTACGGTATTTATAATTTATTATGACCATTTTTACAGTGATTATTAATTGTCAGGCTTTTACAGATAATCATTCACAGTTTGAATATTTTATGAAAATATTAATCCCCTTCTCAGCATGCTGCATGAGGTGGGCCACAGGCCACAGTCTGCCCACCCTTGCCTTAGACAGCAAACACAATCAAATAATTTAAACTTTGAAAAAAACAAAAAAACCTGAACTTATGGCACCCCCTTACAGTCTGAATCGAGGTATTTCCTTAAATTTTCTTCCAGGGGAACATAATTTTCTATGTTGACAAAGAGACAAAATAAACCACTTACTAAACTATGTAATCAAACAACAAATTCTGAAAACTATATTTTCCAGAATACAGCAGTTAGACTGGGGATATGTTAATTGCACCATGAACCTCTATCCATCCTCCATTTAAATTGAAAAAATTTTTTTTGTTTTTTTTTTAGTTTGGGTTAATTCTGAGTAGATTTATTTAATAACCTATGAATGTGTATTTTATTCAATGAGGTACCTACTTGGAGCCAATCATATGAGACAAATCTTTTCCAACAGCAAAAAACTGGTCCTCTGTAGATGAGTCATCACTGACGTCACTGCAGTCTTGGACAGCAGCCCAGCTGGAGGTTTCAGCAGTACTGGATGGTNGGGGGGGGAAGGGGAGATAGAACTATTAGTTGAAAGATGCATCAAGCTAATACATCAAACTTGCATCAAATGTTGGACGCAAAAAAATGATGTTGGTTATTGGGATCTATGAGCATGGTGATGTACTGATGTGCCAGTTTTAACACCAACCAGCTGAACAATAGCATTGTAACTGTTCTAACATAATTCCGGGTAAAACATAGCACTGTACTAGTGAGAATTTTAGCATCTAGCTGCTGAAAGACCATTGTATCAATAACATTTTTATACTTACCTGGCTGAAACAGAGAGAAAATGACAAATGGAGCATCTATTTTGCTGAAAGCAAGTGCTGCACTAATGATAATTAGAGCACTTACTTGATGAAACAAAGCACAGCACCAGTGAGAATTGTAGCACCATCCTGGGTGAAACAACTGTGCTGTTAAAAACTTCACACTTACCCAGTGGACAGTGGCGAGACTCCTCCATATGCAGGCCATGTCCCATGCTGATTGATGCTAGTGTCGTAGCCACTCATTCTACCACTCATACAGCCTGGCCCCGTGGCCCACTGGAGCGGGGACAGCATATTGGGCTGAGCACCTCTCACGCCAACACCCAACGTGCTGCCACACTGAGAGCGGAAGGGCGAAGGGGGGTCACCGTGAAAGTACCCAGGGCTCGGCGGGTCACGGGCGGGCACGTAGTTTGGGGAAGGCGAGTCTCGAATGTAGGAAGGTACAGGGGAAGGTGTCTCAAAACCAGACCTGTGGCCTGATGCGGAGAAGATCTGAACGGACGGGAGGCTGGCACGGTGGTGATGTTGGTTTTGCTGGGGCCACATGTTACGTCCAACAGCTGACAAGTCAAGACAACCTTCTGATCTCCTGTGAACCTGAATTGTCAAAGATATATCTATTTAACACTAATGTTTAAATTTTTTAATGTGGACAAGTTTTTAAAAAGTAACTGAGAAAAGACAATTTAGGTACTTCTAATGACACTAGATATATATATATTATGTATTCAATGTTTTATATGAAAATGGAATACATAAAGTACAATAAAATCCCGCCACATTTGCTTAACAATTTAAGCTCAAACATAAATAAAACATTTGCAGTAGAAATTCAATTAAAAACATAAATTAACTCTACCAGTAATTGCCACCAGGGGTATACCGACAATAACAGAATTAGGATAATCAAAGCCCCACAAAATCCAATTTAAAAAAAGCAGTGTTACTCTAAATACTTTCAAAGAGTGATAAAATCAAAGTAATTTTACTATAAAATATCTGCAATGAATTCTAAAAGCTTTTAACATGACAGCATGCAACACATGTCTTGTTCTGAAACTAAAACGATCATAAAGTTCCACTTCCCTTGCCAGACATATAAAGAATATTTGCCTGGATCACAAGTCAGCACAACCAGCTGTCAAGATATTCAAGTTTCTACAAAAATTGTTTCAGTATCAAAAACAAAATCAAAAGACGTACACAAAATTTGAATTAAAAAACACTTGTAAAATTTTGAAATGCTCATCACATAATAATGTAAATATTCAGCAGTGCAGCACGCAAACGTCACCTGAGATTTTTGTGTTCTAAGCTCCTCCAGCTGGGTGTCACACGAGGGGCTCGGCATGCGATAGATCTGAGGCACGGTCAGCTGCATGGGGCCCTGGGGGGGTACCACCTCCGGGATGACCTGCATGGGGGAAACTGACCCGCAGCCCACACCCGACAGCAAGTTGATCACACTCTCCAACTCTTCCTCTGTGGCAAGCTGGGATTTGGAAGCTGGGGATGAATGGCAACATGGAATATTGTTTCATTGCTTCCCAAGAACAGTGGCAAAAAAAAAAAAAAAAAAAAAAAAAAAAGGTTCCAAGTCTGATGCAAGAGATTCAATGGTTTGTTTGGAGAATGTGATCTGATGCAAGAGATTCAATGGTTTGTTTGGAGAATGTGATCTGATGCAAGAGATTCAATGGTTTGTTTGGAGAATGTGATCTGATGCAAGAGATTCAATGGTTTGTTTGGAGAATGTGATCTGATGCAAGAGATTCAATGGTTTGTTTGGAGAATGTGATCTGATGCAAGAGATTCAATGGTTTGTTTGGAGAATGTGATCTGATGCAAGAGATTCAATGGTTTGTTTGGAGAATGTGATCTGATGCAAGAGATTCAATGGTTTGTTTGGAGAATGTGATCTGATGCAAGAGATTCAATGGTTTGTTTGGAGAATGTGATCTGATGCAAGAGATTCAATGGTTTGTTTTGAGAATGTGATCTGATGCAAGAGATTCAATGGTTTGTTTTGAGAGTGTGATCTGATGCAAGAGATTCAATGGTTTGTTTTGAGAATGTGATCTGATGCAAGAGATTCAATGGTTTGTTTTGAGAGTGTGATCTGATGCAAGAGATTCAATGGTTTGTTTTGAGAATGTGATCTGATGCAAGAGATTCAATGGTTTGTTTTGAGAGTGTGATCTGATGCAAGAGATTCAATGGTTTGTTTTGAGAATGTGATCTGATGCAAGAGATTCAATGGTTTGTTTTGAGAATGTGATCTGATGCAAGAGATTCAATGGTTTGTTTTGAGAATGTGATCTGATGCAAGAGATTCAATGGTTTGTTTTGAGAGTGTGATCTGATGCAAGAGATTCAATGGTTTGTTTTGAGAGTGTGATCTGATGCAAGAGATTCAATGGTTTGTTTTGAGAGTGTGATCTGATGCAAGAGATTCAATGGTTTGTTTTGAGAGTGTGATCTGATGCAAGAGATTCAATGGTTTGTTTTGAGAGTGTGATCTGATGCAAGAGATTCAATGGTTTGTTTTGAGAATGTGATCTGATGCAAGAGATTCAATGGTTTGTTTTGAGAATGTGATCTGATGCAAGAGATTCAATGGTTTGTTTTGAGAATGTGATTTGGTTTTAATTTAAAACATTTTTTTTTTAGTAGGTTATTTCTTTTCATGACAGTTTTTGTGTATTGGATGTGATGCAGTTGGTTGTTAGGAGGAGTTAATTGTAGTTAAGAATTCAGAAAAATCAAGTCATGTTATATAGTAGGAATTTTATTTCCTTTTTGCATTGATAAAATAAATGTATTGATGCATGATGAGTTGTAGAAAACCCCTAGCCAATTTATAATGATTTGTTTATTGGAAAATCTCTAGACATTGTCCCATTTTGAGAATTGAGGAGTTTTTAAACATTGGAAGAAATTAATTGTATCTGAACCAACAGTGGAAAGGGAAGCTTTTAAGAGCATCTCACCAAAGATGAAAAGGGTAACAATTGCATTTCCTCAAACAAAGGGAACATTGTGCTACAACACCTACACAAAAATTGAAAAGATCCATGATCCACTGAGGTGTCCTCAATGACTGATTTAAACTGAATGAGATTACTTTGGCCGCCATGGCCGACTCGGCCTTGTTGATACGAGAAATGGTCATGGCACTGAAGACTGCCTTGGTTGGAGAGGTAACTGCTGCCATCATGATTGCCAGAAGTCACAGACACGGCTGATAGTTCTTCCCCCTGGAGCCCCTTCAGTTCATGCTTGCCGGCCTCAACTTCGACATAGAACGAACTTTTTTTATCATCTGGTGGCATCTTTCGCTCAAAGAGTGACATGATGCGGAATCCACTTCTTGGAGGAGTTTTACTAGAATCCTGACGGGTTTTTCTAGTCTTGGGACTACCCCAAGGAGTGCTGGGAAGGCTAGTATTGGATTTCACTGGTGGGTCAAAACCATCAGCCAAACCCAGCTTAAGCACAAGTTTGGTGACCTCCCCTGATGCTTGATCCTCTCCCTTGAGGCAGAGCAAAGAATGAACAAGATCTGCCATCTTGTTATGGCACAAGGCAAAATATTGTTTTTTCAACTTGGTGAGAAGAAGGGATATATGGCACAGTGACTGAAAATAAAAGAAAAAAATGTTGTTATTAAATAGCATATTCCCAATTGAAAAAAAAAAATTAAAGTGAATTTATCAAGTGTACCCTGCCGAGTTCTCGTCGTGCAAATCAATCAAATCTAGTGCAGACGCAGGACTGCCTTCAGAGAAGGCAAACTCTGAATTTAAACCAGGAGCCAGAATGATCAACAAATTGATCGTGGGCCCCTCAAATATAAGAAAAAAAAAAAAAAAGATGGAATACTGTAGACCTATTGCCCAAACAAAGTTATTGACATTTTTTTTTCGTGGGCCCCTCAAATATAAGAAAAAAAAAAAAAAAGATGGAATACTGTAGACCTAGTGGCATAACAAAGTTATTGACATTATGGTTGGTCACTTCCATATGCTTAGTATTGCCCCCCCCACCCCCATTTTTTTTTCTGGTCTACTGTTATTTATCCACCCACCCAAATCCCTTGTTTTCACATTTTCATCTGTTTTCAGTGAAACATTTTATGCTATTATCAATTGATGTAAATTTGTAGTAATTTTGGGCATGTTGCCTTTTCAATCAGGCTCTATTATCATTCTCAGCCCTATTTGGAATCTAACAGAATGCTTAAGACGTTGTTCAATAGTGAACGTTTCTTTTTTTCTAGCTGCTTATCTCACCAACTGTATGTAATGATTAGTCACAATCATGATTTCCCTGTAAAGCAAGATACATGAACAAGTACTTCTATTATTTTAGATATGCACCAACACAAATCTGTTCCAAACAATTGGAATTGGGTTTTACTCCAAAGTGGCATTTGCTTAAAAAAACAATAATCAAGAAATAATGTAAAAATTTGAGGTAACACCTTACTCCTAACAAATTTTCTTAACAAATTTAATAATAATATTGGCTGCCAGTCCGTGCTCGCATAGAGTACAAAATCGCAACTTTGTGCTGTCGCTGCTTACATGACCTGGCGACGTCCTATCTGAAAGAGCTGCTGACGCCTTATGTACCCACTAGACAACTCCGCTCATCCGATAGTGGCAAACTCTTGACACCACATGTTCGCCTTGAGACTTACGGAAAGCGCACTTTCGCATTTGCTGGTCCAACAATTTGGAACGCCCTTCCAGTCGATCTCAGAAACAACCAGACATTGGAGTCCTTTAAAACTGATTTAAGGACGCATCTATTTCGCAAACACTTTCTGGGATGATTGTGTACCATATCTTCCATTTAATGCATATTCGCTATGTTGCTTAGGGTTGAAATGGGTAGAAAGACTTTGACTTGGTTTGCTTGTAATTAGTTTTTGTAGGGTTGCGTTTGTTTTAAATGTGGTAAATTATAGATGTGGTTGACTTTGTACCACGCTTCGAACCTTTGGGGATGAAGCGTGTTTTTGAAATAAACTTTATTATTATTATTATTAATAATTAAGTTTATTTGAAAAACACGCTTCATCCCCAAAAGCTCGAAGCGTGGTACTATAAAAAATATTAAAAAGAGAAATAAAACAATCTAAAATTTACCACATTTAAAAACACACGCAACAGTAAAAAAACTACATACAACTAAATATGATTCTCACACTATTTCCTCACAGTACTTCAGAATGGTTTATTAATAAAAGTAAATGCTAATAAACATAGAACAGTTAATTGATAATAAACCTATTAACAAAATCGTTGGAAGTAAGCATATCAACCTGCGGGATAAAAAAACTGTACAAAAGTCCACAAAAAACTCTACAACATTATGAAAAACGGTAAAGAACAAAAATGAAAGCAAAAAAAAGTGTTATTTAATTACCAACGTTTTGAATGTATGCAAATTTCGCCTCCATGATAATTCCTTGATTAGTTTGAAAACCCAAGCAACAAGTGTCATTTCTAATTTTTCCACAGTACCGGTACAATACATTTGATGGCAAGAAATTCGCAAATAAGAGCACCCTTGTAACTTTATCTGATAGATTATCTACATGATGGTGGCTGAGAAAATAATCTCCCTTCAACGTCTCCAAGTTTCATTCGTGCAACTATGTTTCAAAATGATCTTCTATTTCATAATAGCCTGAAAAAAGTACTTAAATGTCTTATTTTAACGTGCAAAATGTATAGATAATTCCTGGGCATTCAGTCAGCCAATCAACATAAAGCGCTCCCAAGTTCTAAACATTGAGCAACATTCACCGTATTGAGATTTTAAAACACATAAGTTTGGATTTTTTATTTCTGTATTAAATTATATTATAAAATATTAATTCAAGTATCTTTAGTTTTTTGTTTTGTGTAATCTGCCGAAGAAGGCATCGAGAAAAATTCCTTTTAATTGTTCCGTCTGTTCTTTTCAAGCCTTGTTCCGCTTTTCATTTAAACTCATTAAAGTAAGATCCTTTCCCCCGTGTGCCTAATTCCAACGTTCCCTTTTAAATTGGGTTCACCCACCTAACTGGATATATACAGCTGGAGTTAAACAATCAATAAAAAAAAAATACAATATACACAATTGATACTGATGTCTGCCCTGAATAAAATATAGGCCAATGTATACAACAAAGAAAAACTCACATACTTTATGTTTAGAAAGTGATAACACGTTAAATTAGGTTAGGACAAATTTTTTTCAGCATCAGGCCAAATACATAGGCATGATGAATAATGTATTCATTGTTAGTGATATTAAATATAATAAATTGTTTATTAGAAATTAAATGACTTTTTACTGAAACTGAAGTTCTTGCTAAGAAGTACACAAACGGATTTGTAAATATGATTCATTACTCAAAGTAGTTACTACTACTACCGGTACTACTGTAAGGATTCCCCGTTAAAAGCGATTGGTGTATTACATACATACAGGATGATGTTTGCTAAGATTGTGTTTACCTATCCAAACATTGGGCCACAGATCATTTTGAAAGGACCAATAGCATTTAAGCTTTCTTTTGACCTTTTGACACAGAGGGCTTGGCAATAATATCAATTCTGTGACCCACGCTGAATTTATTGTGTCTTGTGAAAAATATTTTTTTTTTTAAAATCCAGTGAAAAACCGTACAAAGCCCTGTCCAGCCGTACAAACTAAGCAAATGTAAAAAAAACTGTTCAAAGGATGGGTAAACCATACAGGTTGGCAAGTATGATGGAGGACACCATAAAGTATTTGTGTTACGGGTACTGAATAGATAATTGGCATAATTTGGAGAGACTGTCATATAGTAATACAAACAAACCAAGGGTCAACAAAAAACACAGTAACTTACCTGCCCATAAGATGGCTGAGCAAACTGCTGTTGCTCATTGGCCTGCAGCTCTGAGAGCATGGCCTCCATTTCCTTCAAGATGGACATGCTGGAGCTGGATACAGCCATGGAGAAAATGGCGCTGAGCCTCTCTGTCAGAACATCCCCCACACATTTGTAGGCTGTGCTGTGAAGGGCTTGAGCCAGAGACAGTGTCAGGCTGGTGCCAGCCCTGTCCAGCCCGGCGAGGGCAGCGTGCAGATCCAGCACGCCTTGGTGGCAGTTTCTCAGCAGCGTCTGCGGCAGGGTGCTGGGGTCTTGGGCCGGCCAAGATTCAGCATTGGGGTGGCACTGTTCCTGTGTTGGGTGGCTATTTACAGATGACATGTTGGAGTGATGAGGTGAGGCACCAAGGACTTACAGTTCACAACAATTTTAACACCAACATGCTGTTCGGATATTTGCTATCGCCCCTTTTCAATGAAATTTAAATTAATCATTGTGTGATTGATATTTTGCTGGCTTTTTTGTAGGCAGCATGGAAGCAACACGAAACTAAATTTTTGGAATTACTGTTCAAGGGCCTGACAAATAGACTATTCCATTAAATATTTACATCGTTGTAAGATATTTAATTTATGAGAATAGTAAATGTCACAAGAAGGCAGCCCTTGCATGGCTACACCAATAAAAGACTCGTTTCTGAAGGTTTTTACACAAGGCATTATGATAATATTACTGGGACAATAATTTGAAGTTTGATCTCAAGTTGAATTTCTTCATGGGGAATCAAACCACAAGAGCTACTTTTATAAATGCTTTGAGGTCTTGTGTGAGAATGACAGGTGCTCTTGTGACCTGGAATAAAGTAATAAAGATATCAATATTTAGGGATAGCACTGGTATAGCAATAAGAGCGAAAAAACAATAACACTAAAGTGTAAAGAATGTTAAAAAAATATATATACTGACACTGTACATAAATTAGGACAATACAAATTATATACAAAGATATATACACAGATTCTCACACACATCTCTATACAGACTAAATGCTTGAAGGAGATCAGCAGAGAAACAAAGCCTCCCCCAGCAGCACAGACAACATATTCTCAATTGAGTGAACTGAGGGAAGCAACTGGTTTTGTTGGGTATGATAAGCCCGTGTAAACAAATAGGAGTGGGCGTAAGTTAATTGATCTTCACAGGGCAAGAAGACCAAAGAATTACGTCACTGCAATCAAATTCAATAATGGAAGACGTAAACACTGTGCTCAGTGTGCATGCCGCAAGCTGTTTCCTAGCCTATGTGTTGCCCAATATGTGTCAGGTTCTGTGAAGAAAGGGTGCAAGTGTACGCTAGTTGTAAGTGTACCCTAGTCATGAGCCAGATTTGCGATGTCATTTTGACGTTTGTATAGTTAAGAAGTCCACTATCATCTCATTCTGAGGTAGTCTTTTAACTCTTGATATTAAATTGTATTACCTCACTTCATAAAGTGTTTGGGTTGGGGGGGGGGGGCGGTCAGCTGAGGCAGGCTTAACAATAGTTAACCAACTGAATGCTTGTGTTTGGAGCTCACACACAGTCAACTACTTGCTTAATCAATGCGTGCTTACAATCATAATGCAGCTGGTAATATAATGTTGAACATTTTAATAATGAAACACCAGGCTGATTAAAAGTTGTATTTTTATGATTTCACAGTCAGAGTCAGATATTTATATCTCAATAGTCTGAACTTAAGCTCTACAACTTTATCTAAAATAATGTTCTGAATTCATCATATTTGTAGACAAAATGTCATTAAACGATCACAAAATCCATCATTGGTAAATAAAATATTGCCCATTGTTTATTGCCCCTTGGGCAATCGTATAAGTTGATTGAAAGGCCATTCATAAGTATTTTTTTTAGTACTATCAAAATGTGGAGTAAAAAGTTACAGTGTATACATAGTGAAGACACCAATTTTTAACAAATCATAAATCGACAACTTGCATTTTCTCCAAAAATATTGAACGTTCAGACTTTTTAAAGAGTGAGCAATAAGAAGCTCCAATCATCCCTATACTTCCCCGGCTGGTGCAGCTCTTTCATGCAGATTCACATCAAAAACTTAATGATACAAACCATTACTGTTACTGCGGGGTAACAAAAAATAAAATGTAACACAATCTTAATAATCACAAATATGTTTTTTTGTAAAACATAATTTTTTTTCTTGGTAAGAGAAACGTTGCATGAACTGTTGATGAAA
Source organism: Lymnaea stagnalis (assembly GCA_964033795.1). NCBI lineage: Eukaryota > Metazoa > Mollusca > Gastropoda > Lymnaeidae > Lymnaea > Lymnaea stagnalis. The sequence continues at coordinate 213,490 of CAXITT010000653.1, read as the reverse complement.
GAGCCAATGCCATAACATTTTAAAAAAAATCTTTTCTTTTCTTGGTAAGAGAAAAGTCACATGAACTGTTGATGAAAGAGCCAATGCCATAACATTTAAAAAAAAAAATCTTTTCTTTTCGTGGTAAGAGAAAAGTTGCAATGAACTGTTGATGAAAGAGCCAATGCCATAACATTTTTAAAAAAAATCTTTTCTTTTCGTGGTAAGAGAAAAGTTGCAAGGAACTGCTGATGAAAGAGCCAATGCCGTAACATTTAAAAACACCACTTAACACTTTCAGCATGATATGTTGCAGGGAAAAGTTTCCAGAAGAAATTCATTCCTTTACAGTGTCTACTTAATACTGAACAAGAGTTACCAGTGAATATATATATAGCTGCTTCAAAAGGTCTGTGTAGTGTGGTAGCTCATTAAAATTCTCAATCGTGATTAAGAATAACTGTCACGATATTTTCTATTTCTAAGTTTTGAAAAAGAAGCATACACAAAAAAAAAAAATGCTAATAAATTATTCAGTGACTTTCTCATACAGGCTTACAAAGTTGTCACGATCAAGAGACAATAGACCAGACCCATCTGATGGATTAGCCAATGAAACTCTGAATAATGAAGAAGCTGGCTTCTCCAGTAGCAGACATGACAGATCCCAAACCAAAGTATTGATTAGTTGCAGGAAGCCTGTTAAACAACTTCTTAAAAAAAAAATTAAAAAAAAGAATAGGGAAAAAAAAGGTAGAACAAAAAAAGCCTTTTTGTGGCTAGACTCTTTTATAAGAAGTAAATTTAAGTTTTCACCTGAGAAGATGGCCTTTGAAAATTAGCAGATGATAAACAACATCAAATTAGACACAGTTTTAATAGCATAACACCTGCCTATGCTGAATATCTGTAGTGTAGTTTTATGTGCAAGTCACTGATCTGATACATCAGTGGTGAAAAGCCTTATTTTTTATTTATGATAATACACCCAACCCCTATTGAATTTAATTCAAATAAAGCTTCTCATAAAATTAACGTGTGTGAAAAAAAACTCTTTGCCACTTTCCACCTTCATCAATATAATTTTTGTGTACCCCAAGCATTACAGCCACAGGTTTGAACCATGTGATACATAATGAAAGTAGTCCTTATATATTTAATCAACTAATATGTTTTGCTTTTAATGGCAGCTAATTAAAATTAGATGGTATATTTTGTATTACTGTTACACATATTTGATATGTATTTAATTTAAGGTCTGTGCAACAAGATGATTAAAAGTGCCATTTTCTGTTAAAGGGAAAAATGAAATGCAAATACAATTGAAAAATACTGGAATGCACCACCCAGAACTAAATCTTCATCTAAGACAGGGATCTCAAACTTGCTAGACAATATTTTGCGGCCCGCTACATGACATCAAAGTTTAGTGGTAAAGCGGCCCACGCGTTTTCTACATTCTCATTTCTAAAGCAAGACCTTCACGATGGTTTCAGTCGAATCTCACCTGTTAGTCTACTTCTGATTTTATTATGTTTGTATAGGTTCGGACGTTGATTATAATGGTAAAAACCATTTTAAAATCGGACTTATTAAAGTTTTAATTTATAGCATTTTATGGGACAAACATGGCCAAAATGCAGTTTTCAGGAAAGTTTAAAAAGTCAGTCAATAGGTAATGCACAACAATAATTGTGTAAATCGTAGCAATCTGACACAGTATCAAAGAATCCCTATTAAAATTGTAGCTAGTGTGCATGAATAAGGGAAATTCCGAGGCTTTCAGCTTGGTCATTTTTTAAATAGGGTTAGTCAAAAAGGCCTTTTCAACATAAAAAATCAAAATTCGTTCTCCCTACAATAGCATCTTCATTCTCAACAATAATTCATAAATATTCCCTGCTCCTGCCTACTGTTGAACACGTTTTAACACTCAAAGCCTTCATGGAGAAGGATGAAGTTGTTGTTACTGTACTAGTGATTCCAAAAGGCTCATGGATTTGGCTTTTCTTGTTGACATTACACAGGAGCTGACTGTACTCAACAAGAAGTTACAAGACCTTGAGCAGCTTGTCAGTGTGCCTGTATGACATGTCAGGGCATTCTGCACAAAACTTGAGTTATGGTTCTTAGAGAAACCTCTGCCATTTCCAAACATACAGCATAATAATGAACTCAGGCACACCATTCAGAAGTAAGTATTCTGATGCCAATGCAAAGCTACAGGAAGAATTTGATCACATGTGTTTAGACTTCAAAACACACATAGCCACTTTAAAACTTTTTGCTGACACTTTCTCTTTAATGTGGAAGGTTTCTCTCCCACTCCCCCCCCCCCCCCCCCCCCCCACCCCCCCCCCGTCTTGTTTTTTGCACTTCAAATGGAGTTGATTGATTCTTCAATGCAATTCTGAACTCAAGGCTAAGTTCAGGGATGTGACTGGAAAAATAGACAAGCGTGGACAATTTATGAGAGCATTGCCCTCCACCTTCCCTGGTTGCTCAAGCAGATCATGCGCATTTTTTGGAAGTACTTATCTGTGTTAATAGCTCTCTTCCACCATGAACTTTAACAAGTCAAAGTTCAGGGCCAAACTTACTGATGAGCATCTTCAAGCTATACTGAGGGTCTCAGTTGCTTCCTCACTCAAGCCAAATGTTGCTCAGCTGTGTAAGAAGAAGCTCTCACTGGCAACAAGGAATTGGGGGAAGAAAGTGAAGCCTAGATCTTGAGAACCCTTAATGTTTTTATTTGCTATTAATAAAGTTTGAGCAGATTGTAACAGTTGAATTTTATTGAATTTGTAATCGCTTTTTGTGGAATATTTGGTGCGGCCCAGTCTCACTCAGACTCTACCTCCTGCGGCCCCCGGATGATTTGAGTTTGAGACCCCTGATCTATGAGAAGGAAACTCTGAATTAAAACCTGGAGACGGAGTCCTGTAGGTGGATAACATTGACACAACAAAAATTCTGACAACGTAAATACAAATACAGTTTGGAATAATGGAATGCACCCAATTCTGAATCTTACCTTTCAAGCACAGTAGTAGAGGATATGTATATGGGTGGTGGGTGGCCAAGTGGTCTACAATGAGATTGCGGTCTGGTGTTCAATCCCCACGAGTAAAGCAGAAACATAACCAGCACCCTGGGTGGTTGGGACCTGCCAACCTTGTATGGCAACTCATCTAAGAGAAGGAAACTCTGAATTATTACTGTAGGCGGATAAGATTGACACAATGAAATATTCCGACAACTCCTGTGACGCTACTGGTGTTAAGCTGCATCCTCCACATATGATGTTCCCTTCCGTGGAGGGAGGAGATATGCTTTCCAGGGAACCACCTTATACTATTAAAGAAAAATCCCAGGCCTTGTGACTTCGTCCTGTGAAGTCTACACCATCGTCACATTGTCTTTGACGTTGTAACGGACCGCTGCCAAATAATAAAAAAATATATATGAATATCCCCACGTTAAATTTCACAGGATCTCAATATTTCTTAAAAATGCATACTAAACCAAAGTACACAAAATCATTTTCACGAACAGCAAACTCTAAGGGGCTAAACTGAAGCATGTCATTGTTGAACAAAAATTTGCAGTTGTTCTCAATTGACAAGGTCTTGCTACAAACAAGAGCTATATTTTTAATAACTCAATTACTCTTTCAATACTTTCATTTAAAAAAAAGTATTTAAAAAAATCAATGATGAGCAACTATCCAACCCTTTCAGTCACATCCTTGTTCACTCTTGTTACAAAGGAACGTTTTAAATTCCAGCCCGCTTAGGAACCAAAACAGATTCAGATATTCCAGAGCCTCAAGTTGTGGTTAAATATTTTAGAACAAGCGGGGGGACAGCAAAGAATTCCTACAGACCAGGGAAGTTGTAATTTAAGTCATCAAATTATGATGACTATTACTTTTACAATAATTAAATATTTTGAACAAACCTACCAATTTAATTCAGGATAATAAATGAAGGACTGCATTCAAGATGTGGGAAGGAAATTGTAGAACAAGGTATGTGGAAGCTTGAATAGAAAGACGGGACAATAAAATAAGATGAAAGAAACATTCTTATTTTACTGTCCTGTCTTTCTATTCAAGCTTCCACTTAACTTGTTCTACTTTTGATTTATTTCAATTAACAAACTGATCAAGAGTTTTCACACTAATTACTATATGAACATGCAGTATTCATAATATCAGGAGTCTGAAAGAGCTAAATTATCTGCACTGTATTCTTTGACAGCAATAGCAGGAAATAGAATAGGCGTTAGAACTGTGAAAGACTATTAACTACATGTATCTCTTATCACTACTACTACTTCTCATACTACTATTACTACTACTACTCCTAGGGTTAAGAAATTTCAAAACAATATGTATCTATCAACTACTAGTTGTCTTACATTTGTCTCATAAGATTAAATTTTTCCCTATTATTTTTAATGCTTTAAAATCTGAGTAATTTTTGTTATCTACTATATACTTAAATGTAATGAAAAAAGAAACAAATTTCTGGGAGAGAAAAAACTTGGCAGCCCTAACTAGAAATCACATTCTATAAAAGTTGCCCTGATGGTCAAGAGCTTTTTTTTTTTGAGTCAAGGACTCAAATAATTTTTTTTCTTCTTGGACATCCATATAAAGTGACTACAGGGAACAGTTGTTCCTTAGAAAGTTAGGGAACAAGTCTTCATAGATTATGTGATTTAACTTAAATTAGGCTCTTAAAAAATATTCCTCACCTACTCATACACAAAAATGTGGGGGAATCATGTTGAGAATTTCACCGAAACTCTTGGGTTTAGGATCTACAACAATCTACTTGGTTGTTTTTAGCTCCTATTTCTAAATTCAATTTTCTCTGTAAGGTGGCTATGATTCCCATCTATCATTTTCAATTAAGTAATATCATCATTCTTATTTCAGTATAGAAAAAAGGCGCTTTGTGTGATGACAGAGATTCTGCTGAGATGACAGTGAGCCTAATTCAAGAATGAGCCATTGAAGAGAAATAAGACATTTCCCAATGGCGAGGCAATACTGTATAACTTCAGTTTTTTTAAAAATTGTGATAAGATAAGGGTGGATTCGAGGAAGCACTGCTGAATTATAACTATATGATGTCACAGCAGAGAGCATCTAGAAGAATGTTAAAGACGTGCTGTAACAGCATGAAGTCCATTTTTCTGATGTCTGAAATATAATAGGATTATTGTATGGGGAGAACATCAAGTTTAACCCTTCTACTATTATATTCCATTAATATTTTGAGAAATCCATCTTGAATACTTTAGCCACTGTGGAAAATATCAATGAGTTACCCCTTACAGTCAATTTTAGACGAAGTCATACTGAAATTTAACCACCTGCTTTTTGTATTTGTGACAGTACTTCACCAGCAAGCCATGCATCTTAGTGCAGATCAGTTATGTTATATGATGATATTCATTGTTAACTATTTATTAGGAGTTGGAGCAGGATTAGTTATCATGCTTCAAAGACCCTTTCATTGTTATAATAGTTACCCTGAATCAGATAAATTACTAATTTTAGTTTATAAATTAAGTTTAAAAGCCATTAGCTTGCAAAAACCATGATACTTATAATTACAAATAACACAAAAAAATGCCCTATTATCATCAAATCAAGTGTTGGCAAATGTAATTTACATATTAATAATATAATAAAGGATGTAATCAGTATAATTATTACTAATAATATGTTTTATTAGTCATGGTGGCATTGAAAGTGGAGTATTTACACTAATGAGTTTATAATTTATTCATTAAACCTTTTAATAAGCCAACCCTATTAAATACCTCTTGTCAAGCAAATCTTACAATTTTGATTGAAAATTATTTTATTGTCTGTTGTCAGTGTGGTGTTGAGTTGCTGCCTCATTAAAATTTTTGGTTTGTGTTTCCGGATTTATTCCACTGCTTTAAAAGTAGTTAAACTTAACTGTAGAGCATGGTTTCCCAACCTTCATTATAACTGCATCCCATACAAATTGTGAGACTAATTCTCCCGACCCGTTAAAGAAATAATAGTGCACTCAAAAATTGAAGAAAAAAATGGAATCATAATTCTATTTTTTGAACTGAATCACTGAGAGATGGTAGAACTTTGAAAATATAGTTGCAACTTATTACGTAAAGTAAAAAGTTGATGAAAAAAACCCCCCACTTATATCATAACTATAAAGTCCATAACTCCTCCCTTATTAAAATCACCTTTCCTCGCCACCTGGGACACCATGCTATGAGTCGATTGTTACTGCATCATTTTAAAAACTTATTTAGATAATTATTTAATGGATAACAATCGTAGGCTATTTTATACTTTGAATTTATCATTCATCAAGTAGCCTAGCCATCAATTATCAATCATCCTAATAACTTGGTTAAATAAGACTACTAAAGTAGCCTATTGATTTTTAGATAGGGCCTAAACTTAGTGACCACAAATAAATGACATTACATAGGGGGAGGGGTGGAAAGGAGAGACAAATTTCGTGACTATATCTTATAAGGTAGTCTACATTTGTGTACAATGGAGGAGTGGGGTAGAAATCTGCCAAAATAGCATAACGTCTGTTATGGATGGCCATTTCGCATTATAATAATGTCACGCTATTTAGTTAGATTTTTTAAACCCACCAAAATCTCAAATTAGGGGCCATACATAAACTATGTCATACGTCTGGTTGGGGGGGGGGGGAGGGAGGGCATCAACAAATATGTGACAATGTGTTATGACTAAGGGTCTACTTTGTGTTAAAATTTAGTTATTAATGGCGCAGGGGGCAAAATATATAAAAAAACTATGTCAAGGGGGGGGGGGGGGGGGGGGGGAGGGAGGGCATCAACAAATATGTGACAATGTGTTATGACTAAGTGTCTACTTTGTGTTACAATTTAGTTATTAATGGCGCAGGGGGCAAAATAATGTTACTTCCTTAATGGATGCCAGCTTCCCTAAAGTAAGAAAAAAGATAATTATTTCGTGGCCTTCACTTCCTCAACACTACTTGTCATATCAATCAGAGGTTACTGTTAGGGACTGTGCATATATTATATAACATGAAGGGGGTAGTGGGGTGGTTAATCATTTTGTTACGGTATATGGAGAGTGGGGGTGGTATACAGCAATATTTTTTTGTATTAGTTTTTTTAAAAAATTAATTCTTATTTTTGAAAAATTTCTGCCGTTTTACAAAATAAGGCTGGATTAATAAAAACTCAAATTATGTTGTTTTTTTTCATAAAATAATAAGCACACTCACAATTTCATCAGCATTATTTTGGGCATTTACTTTTTAGCTTGAATTTTTGGGGGTTTTATTCTGTTTTATTGGGAGGGGGGGGGGGGTGTTTTTGCTAGAAATGTTATATAATAGGCAGTGTCTACACTTCCAGTGACCAGACAAATAGTGCAGGCGATATTCTTCTGGCGGGCATGTCACTTGACCGCCGGACCACTTGTATGAGTTATTATTCTGGCAGACATGTCATGTGACAAGAGGTCACAAAACAAAAGTATGTTATCTTGGTTCAAATATCTTATACAGCTCTACCTAGTAGCCTAAATTTAAAATATGAACCAAAGAAAATAAGACCAATACTTGCCATTTGACTGTCAATAGACCTGTCAAAAAAGTTTTATTTTAGGCTATTAATATTGCGTGAGAAGTAGGCTACCCCAACAACACACGATATTGGCCCTATATTAAGATGTAGTGCAAGGTTTATTTCTTTGTGAACGTTTGACCTCCCGCCTTAATTATTTTATCATTTTTATCATTTCTCTCTCGCTCTCAGTATTTCTTCTTTCTAGTATGCAGTGCTCCCCACTACCCACCTCCCACTTATTTCTTGAAATGAAGTGTATAATCGTCACCCCCATGCATCTACGACGCCAGTTTTATGAACAACTATTAGTGTTCACGTGACAAGGCTGACGGACAGATATCTCGCCCAACTTTGTTACGGTGGTCATGTGACCTGATCGCCGGACGAATATCTCAAGAACTTATTCGCCCAGTCGCCAGACATGCAGACACTTTGTATATAATGTTAGAAGGTTAGTCAATGGAGATAATAACATAATTGAAGGGTAGGTGGGGGTGGGTTAAAAAAAGTCATATTTGTGTGTTTATTATAAAATATGTGCACTACCCCTTGGCCTTAGTCTTAATAGGTAAGTACCAAGTAGTATTAGTAGGTTGTAATTGCATGGGTCAGTTTAAAATTTCACATTTGCTTGGACTACTAGTACTAGGTACTAGGTCTATAAGCCTACTATTAAGATTACTAGTATAAACTTGAGCTATCATAATTAAAAACAATGACAATACATTATTAGTTATTAGCCTTAGTTAATTATTAGTCATCATTAGTCTAATGAATTATTCAGTGAATGATTGAGTCGAGTTAGAAGTTAGGTCCACATTTGACAAAGTACAATTTGATGGACATCTCTTTTTAAAGGTAAAATAGTAAAATCTGTTGAATTGAATAACTTATTATATAATTATTTACTGGACTTAGAGTTATACCTTTGATTCGTAAGTCAACACTCTAAGTTAAGCAAGTAGTTTAAAATATTCAATCAAACTAATAAATCAAAGTAGTCCTATTATGGCCTAAAGCCTATATTCAATCAAAGTAAACAAACAGCAGATGACAATGACAGATGACTGAGACTGAGATGATTGATGATACTACTCACTCTTCTAAGTTTTCTTTAATAGTCTTTATTCTGGATCAAGACCAAGCCTTAACATTATTTCTATCGGTATTATTCATAATAAAAAATTCATACATTTGACAATATATCCTTTACCACTTTACTTCAACTGTCTCTAAAAATTCCTGATAACTGAGAAGTTTTGCGTGCTCTGCGTCAGTTGTCTGCACATAAATTGTAGTTTTAGTCAATGCTGCCATTATGCGATTTAACAAATCCCCAGGTCTATTCAATAATATTCCCCAGAATATCCCCAGATTAAGAAAATATTTCAAAATCATAAAAATCATAATTTTCCTTAATATGTGAATGGACGAGAGAAAGGGGCACACGTATTTGGCGCAGACACCAATGTTGCAAAATTGGCACACACACACAAAATTCAATTCTAAAGAAAAAATGCAGATTCGTGGAACCTTTTTCAGATATAAATTAGATCTAGATGTAGATCTATCAAGGGTGACTAACCTTTTCAGCAGGTGGGCCATATTTCAGAAATATTTCCTGCCGGGTCACGCACCAATTTTTTTTTTTTCTAATTTAAAAGAAGAAGAGGCGCTGCTGGTATCTTATGAATTGGTTGCCCAACCACCTGACAAGCATGACATGATCTGCAGTAGTCAACCACATCTTCTTGATTTTGGGGCCAAAAGAAGTGCGACGTGATTTTGTGATATGTCTTGTTTACTCCCAAATGGCCTGAAAGTGGTGAATCATGGGCTAAGTTCAGGACTTCGAGGAACCACTATCTGATGAACTATCCTCCATTCTTCGTCAGCTTTTTGCGCCTGTAGGTTTTCTCATAAGTATGTCATCTTGACGGTGATAACATACAGGGAAGTGCTCAGCTTCTTCTTTGGTCAAAGCGTTCTCTCGAAGTTTAAAGATTTCTGGATCACACTTCTGCTCTTCAATAAGCTGCATTCGAGTTGGTGTCTTGTGATCCTTTGACTCTTCGTTAAGACTGGCAACAAAAAAAAGGTTGTTCCACAGATCACTGTCAGGGTGGATTTTATTACTTTTGGGTGAAATCTCTTTTTTCGGAGATATTGGAACTCATGACCCTGTTAATAGCACATGTTAGATATAATTCTGGAACTTCTTCTTGAGATTCAGTGAAACAAGGTTCATGAGTAACGATCGGTTCGGCTGTCACCTTCCCACCAGCTAAGTCATTTAGATTGATTAAGATGTTAAGGGACATCAATGCATCCAAGTTGCTCCCAGTAGCAGTAGATTCCAGAGGCGTAGCGAGGGGAGGGCAGGGGGCAGATGTCCCCGGGCGCCATGTAGTTAGGGGCGCCAAAATGTGCTTTGATATTATATTATTGATGAACATAATGGGTTTAAGAGTTGAAAAAAAAAAGAAAAAGGGGCGCTTTACAATGGATCTTGTCCCCGGGCGCGAATTTTGTCCCCGGGCGCCAAACACCCTCGCTACGCCTCTGTTAGATTCAGACAAGGGAAGTATACCCACAAGGAGTAAGGACTTTGAAGCACCTGTATCTCGTAAGATTTTGACACAGACCCTCACCAGACCTCTTGCCACAGGAGCGTCGATGCTGTGGCACGGGGCAAGTGAGCCCCCCCCCCCCCCCCCGCCCCCNTAGATAGCGTTGTAATTAAATTATAAAAGCAAAGGGCACCAAATATATCTAGATAGCGTTGTAATTAAATTATAAAAGCAAAGGGCACCAAATATATCTAGATAGCGTTGTAATTAAATTATAAAAGCAAAGGGCACCAAATATATCTAGATAGCGTTGTAATTAAATTATAAAAGCAAAGGGCACCAAATATATCTAGATAGCGTTGTAATTAAATTATAAAAGCAAAGGGCACCAAATATATCTAGATAGCGTTGTAATTAAATTATAAAAGCAAAGGGCACCAAATATATCTAGATAGCGTTGTAATTAAATTATAAAAGCAAAGGGCACCAAATATATCTAGATAGCGTTGTAATTAAATTATAAAAGCAAAGGGCACCAAATATATCTAGATAGCGTTGTAATTAAATTATAAAAGCAAAGGGCACCAAATTTATCTAGATAGCGTTGTAATTAAATTATAAAAGCAAAGGTTGAATTTTAAAAAAATCTAAATCTTTCTGTTTCGGCTCCGGTTTTGCCGAAAGTCTCGTTAAGCTTTTGGTTTCGTCCGAATGTTCAGTTTCGGCCGAAATCAGAATATCACTTTCGTTTTTTCTCTGTAGCAGCTGTCCAGCAAACAAGCCAACACACCAAGGCTCTATAGCAGCTGTCCAACAACCAAACCTTATACTAAAACCTTTTACGTTGTTTTTTTCAACAAATGTTTGCCCAAAAGGCTGATAGATAAAATGACTTACAAAGATCCAATATGAGAGCACATGGCGAAGATCAGGAGTACTGCCGTACGAAGGGTGGGCTGGAGTGGGCAATTCGCCCCGGGCGTCACTTTTTTCTATATAATAAGGGCGGCATTTTTTTTTTGAACCTTACCTAGCTACACCACTTTCAGGAAATGATCAAGTGGAGCAGAAAATACAGAGAAGAACATGTAATTTGAAATGTCCACACACTGAGGGAAATAAAAATCGAACATTACTAAGCTACTCTGTCATGGAATCCATCCCTGTGGCGCTACAGCCCATGTAGGGCTTTGGCGTGCCTCACCACTTCCTTCCACTCAGACCTAACTAATGCCTTTCTTTTCCATGCTTGGACTTTCAGCTGCTGTAGATCTTTTTCCACGTCATCTATCCACCTGAGCCTTTGAGCCTCTTTCCTCTGGGGTATTGGTGATGCCCCCTCTTCGTTCCTCTGTCATTTGGCATTCTCTCTAGGTGTCCTGCCCAGCGTAGCCTGCATCCTTTTATTTCTGGTACTATCGTGGGATCCTGATATAGACTGTATAATTCATGGTTGGTTCGCATTCTCCATTCATATTCATCCTTTGTTGGCCCATATATTTTCCTGATAAATTTCCTCTCCCATGTGTTTAATAGGTTTTCTGCTGTTTTTGTTAGGGTCCAAGTTTCACTTGCATATGTTACAACTGGTCTGATCACAGTTTTACAAATAGTTTTCTTTGTTTCTCTTGTAATGTTTTTACTTTTGAGTATTTTCTGACTACTGAAATTTGCCCTGTTTCCGGCTGATATTCTTTCTTTTATTTCTGTTAGTAATTCATTTCTTTCATTTAACAAGGATCCTAGGTATTTGAAAAAGTCTGGTTTCTAATTTTAATTGCTTCATCTGTTTGTTGTTCTCTTATCATGGTCATGTATTTTGTTTTTTGGTTGTTAACTTCCAGCCCTGCCCGTAGAGATGCATCTTCTTATTCAATAAAGGATTTTGATATGTCTTTAATACTCTTCCCTAGACGTGCTATGTCATCAGCATATGCAAGATACTGAAGTGGTTGGTTGTAGAGTGTGCCCGTTAGTTGTGGGTCTTGAGTTTCCCTCAGAAAGTATCCTGTTAGCGTTGCTCTAGTGTCAATGTGTATGTTTCTAATGTTAGGTTAAAAAGCATACAAGATAGAGAGTATCCCTGTCTTAGGCCTCGTCTAATATAAAATTCCCTTGAATATTCTGCTTGAATCTTGATTTTGCTTTTTGAGTTGTTTAGTGTTACATGTATTAGTCTAGTCGGTTCGTTGGGTATCCCAAACTCCTGCAAAGTCTCGTATAGATAGTTTCTTTTGATGCTGTCATAGGCCATTTTATAGTCCACATAGAGTTGATGTACAGGTATATTATATTCATAGCATTTCTCTAATAGGCATCTGATGGTGAAAATCTGATAAGTCGTTGATCTGTTAGGCCTGAATCCACATTGGTAATCACCTAGTATTTCTTCAGTGTAAGGTTGTAGTCTTTTGGCAATAAGTTTCGTCAGTATTTTGTATGTAACATTTAATAGGGAGATTCCTCTGTAGTTTGTGCACTGAAGTTTGGAGCCTTTCTTGTGTATTGGGGTTATTAATGCTGTTTCCCATTCTGTCGGGATTTTCTCCTCTTGCCAAATTTTACTTATAAGTTTATGTATCTGATTGTGTAGTTCTTTTCCTCCATATTTAATCAGTTCTGCTGTGATAAGGTCTTGTCCGGGGGCTTTGTGATTTTTCATGTAATTAATTACCTCTTTGGTTTCTTCTAGTGTTGGGCATTGTATAAACGGGTCTGGTCCTCCCTTTGGGTTGTAAGGTTGTAGTCTTTTGGCAATAAGTTTCGTCAGTATTTTGTATGTAACATTTAATAGGGAGATTCCTCTGTAGTTTGTGCACTGAAGTTTGGAGCCTTTCTTGTGTATTGGGGTTATTAATGCTGTTTCCCATTCTGTCGGGATTTTCTCCTCTTGCCAAATTTTACTTATAAGTTTATGTATCTGATTGTGTAGTTCTTTTCCTCCATATTTAATCAGTTCTGCTGTGATAAGGTCTTGTCCGGGGGCTTTGTGATTTTTCATGTAATTAATTACCTCTTTGGTTTCTTCTAGTGTTGGGCATTGTATAAACGGGTCTGGTCCTCCCTTTGGGAGTTGATAATCTTCTTCTTGTCTATTGTCTGCATTCAGTATGTCCTCAAAATATTCAGCCCACCTCTCCAATACTTTACTATTTTCCGTGATTAATTCTCCATTGTGGCTCTCACACATTTGCGGTCTGGCTTGGTATCCATTCTTTTCATCTTTTATCTTCATGTACATTCCTCTTATATTTCCCTCTCTTGATAAATCTTCTACATCCTTTAGTTTATCCTTTTCCCATTCCCTCTTTTCCTTCCTACACATTTTTGTTGCTTTCCTTCTGGCTTCCTTGTATATTTGTGTTGTCTTTCTGGTTTCCCTTTGTAACATGATCATTCGTGCTTTGTTTTTTTCTTCCATAGTCTCTCTGCATTTATTGTCGTACCAGCCTACTCTATTGTTGGCTTGCTGAAATCCCACTACTTTTTCTGCTGATCTTTTAATGCCATTTTTTATCCTATTCCACTGATCATTTATGTTGTTTTCCCCATTTACTTCCTCCTGCGATGATTCTAATAATGCTTATACTTCATTCTGGTAAGCTTTTGCAGTTAATGGGTCTTTGGGCAGCTTCCCCTATCCGCCACCTGGGGAGGCGCTCGATGGAAGATCAGTATTTCCGCACGAGTCTGTCATGGAATCCACACGGAGTTACAAGTAGAGAGGGAAACAGTGGAAGACATATCACATAACAAAAATGAGGAATGAAAATGAAAACCATTTTACCAAATTTTAAAAAATCTTTTGAAATAACTCTTGAAGCACTAAGACTTGAACAAATTATGTCTTCCTTGTCTCCCCTTTACCAGAAGCTCTAGTGGCGAGTGGCGCTGTGGAGAAATGGGGGATGTTGATGTCGTTTTGTTTTGGACAAACCGGTTACCGGTTATATGATGTATGGTTTAAAACGGTCATCGGTTTGAATAATTCATTCCCAGCATTAAGTTCAGGTCGACATATATTATATTCTACAATATGGTAAGCGGCAGGTGGAATCGATCTTTTTGGAACAATCAAATCAAGTCTCATTTTCATAATTTATTGGTGTCAGCACTTGACCTATGTTACACTCAGTTATCTGATTGCGGCAATACGACCTGCACTTACGCAAACTTGTTCATTGATATCTTAAGCACACAGGTTCCTAACTTGTGAGCCAAGGGAACCCTTTGGGTAAGAGGGTCTTTGGACTGCATCTCGTTCTAATTTTATCATAACCTGGAATTCCGGGTATCGTTGTACATCCATGGAGGAATAAAAGATGGAAAAGTAAATAAGGGTAAAAAAAATAGATGGAATATTTCCACTTTTTAGCCTTGTCTGATTTTAACGCTGACCACCAGCGTCTGAGTTTTAGTCGTGACCACCAGTCGTATCTCTCCCCAACATCCTGTACATGGCTATTCAGCATTGATGGTACAAATGTTGTGCGTTGTGACCTCAGAGGTTAAGTAGGGCCTAGGCCAGGGTGACCAAATCATCATTTGGAAAAAACCGGGACGCTTTCAAGGGCGGTCATGGGCGCCCGCAGAAAACTTTCTAGGGGGGGGGGGGAATCGATTAACTTTCCAGGAGTGGGGCAACATTTTTTAGTAATGTTTTAATAGTTTTAACTTAGTGTAGCGTATTTGTATGGTGAACGAACGGACAGGACATCAGCTTAGTTACTTTCTCTTTACTTTCTCTTGATTTTCTCTTTACTTTAATAAATTGTTTGTCTATTTTTTTTCTAATTTTTTTTATCCAATCAATCCAGGGGGAGGGGGGGGCAAGTGCCCCCCTTGACCCCCCCCTGCGGGCGCCCATGAGGGCGGTTGTTTTTTTAGTTTGTTTTGGGGGGGAGGGGGTGGGGAGGATACCCTCCAGTTAAAGAGGGGTCCGGGGGGGGGAGGGCTCGGCCGGGAACTGTTTATTGAAATATGCTCATTTTAACTATGAAATCTAACCTACAAATCTACTTGGGGCACTCAGTCTTTTCCTTTGTTTCACTGATGTGATGTGTTGTTCTGTGTCTGAACCTCCACCATGACCAATACTAAAAAAAATTATTGCAAACTGTGCACTCGGCTTCACTTTCATAGCGTCCCTTTTTAATCTAGTTCCACTCTTTGGAATACTCCTCCATAAACTTACATTGACGCTTGGGCATAATTATTGTCTACATGAGAAGAGAATATAAAATTAAAGAATAAAGTTCAACACCCAAAACAAACACAAACAGGCCGGTAGGGATCACACACGTAGCGGTCGTGGAATCAAAATGGTTTTCTGCACAGTTACATCCTCCCCCCCCCCCCCCCCCCTTTTGCGGCTTCAAGTCTCGTGTCTTTCGCTAGACATTTACATATAAGATCTATGGCAGGGACACTGATGAAGCGGGAACGGTCATGCAGCCATCACGCGAGCCCACATCACTACTGGCACTGGCTACACAGCTAGCCAAAATATTATTTGAAGTTCTATTATTATAAATTAGGAAGTTTTAGTGATTTTAAAGTGTGTTTGTTTAAAAAAAAAAGGATATTTAGGCGTCCCGAGAGACTTTTTCGGGACAACAGGTACGATCGTGAAAAAACGGGACAATCCCGTTTTTACGGGACGTTTGGTCACCCCCAGCCAAGGCCTAGTACTCTTGCACAATCAGTCAAGTTTTTCTTTTTTTTTCTCTTTCTTTTTTTTTTTCAATAAACAAAAGGGGTGGCGGCAAAAACCTCAAAATTTGATTATTGACTTCCTCCGTCTTTCTGTACGGACACAAAGTTGTTTTACGGGACGTTTGGTCACCCCCAGCCAAGGCCTAGTACTCTTGCACAATCAGTCAAGTTTTTCTTTTTTTTTCTCTTTCTTTTTTTTTTTTCAATAAACAAAAGGGGTGGCGGCAAAAACCTCAAAATTTGATTATTGACTTCCTCCGTCTTTCTGTACGGACACAAAGTTGAAGTTTTAAATTTATTATTATTTTTTTTTTATCTTACACGTATATTTATTTTGTTTAAATTAAAGAAAACAAAAATTGAATGGAAAAGATAAAATTAATTTTTAATTAACCAAAAAAAAAACAACAACAAAAAACAACAACCAACAAACAAAAGCAACAACAACAACCAACAACAACCAACGAACCAGCACATCGGATGATACGGACCGTAACAATGTTAGGACAAAATGACATAAAATGTTGTTACTCAAGATGGCATGTTGGTTTACCCGCGGAGGGCAAGGTGAAAATGAATGTGATGCTATGTGGCCATATTATTTAAATACCGGTATTTCTCTACAAATAGTTGCACCAGATGCGTGTGTGTGTGTTAATGTGTGTGTGTGTGCGTGTGTGTGTGTGGTGGGGGAGGGGTATGGCATGGTATGACTAATTCACTTCAACGTTTTAATTTGATAGGACCTTGTGTTGTGAGATTTGATAGGATCTTGTGTTGTGAGATTTGATAGGATCTTGTGTTGTGAGATTTGATAGGATCTTGTGTTGTGAGATTTGATAGGACCTTGTGTTGTGAGATTTGATAGGATCTTGTGTTGTGAGATTTGATAGGATCTTGTGTTGTGAGATTTGATAGGATCTTGTGTTGTGAGATTTGATAGGACCTTGTGTTGTGAGATTTGATAGGATCTTGTGTTGTGAGATTTGATAGGACCTTGTGTTGTGAGATTTGATAGGACCTTGTGTTGTGAGATTTGATAGGACCTTGTGTTGTGAGATTCGATCTCTTAGTCTTAGGATTAATAACATTTTGGCTCTAAAGATTTTATCCAGTTGTTTTTCTATGGAACACACGTTTGTTAAATTTAGCGTTTCGCCTACACTTCCGGATGTGTTGTCTGTATTCAGTCAACAGTCGGGGGGTTGCTTACATGCTGGATTTTGCCTGCTCTGCCAGATGTGTTGTCTTGTGTTCAGCCTTTTGTCGGGTGCTGATGACATGTTGGGATTCTCCTACACTGCCAGATGTGTTGTCTGTCTTCAGCCAACAGTCGGGGGCTGATTACACGTTGGGATTTGCCTACACTGCCAGATGTGTTGTCTGTATTCAGCCAATAGACGGGGGCTGATGACATGTTTGTCTTGGTAAATTGCTATAGCGATGGTGTTTAATGTAATCGATATACCAATGTTTATCTAAGTGTATCTATGTTTATCTAAGTTTATCTATGTTTATCTAAGTTTATCTATGTTTATCTAAGTTTATCTATGTTTATTTAAGTTTATCTATGTTTATCTAAGTATATCTATGTTTATCTAAGTATATCTATGTTTATCTAAGTTTACCTATGTTTATCTAAGTTTACCTATGTTTATCTAAGTTTACCTATTTTTATCTAAGTTTACCTATGTTTATCTAAGTTTACCTATGTTTATCTAAGTTTACCTATGTTTATCTAAGTTTACCTATGTTTATCTAAGTTTATCTATGTTTATCTGGTGTGTTGCTCCTGTTTTTATGAGTAGTGTTAGTGTGGCTTTAGCCGTTTGTATTATTTAGCATTCCGTAAATATCTTTGGCTCGGTTTCTGTCGAGATGTATCCACAGAGGGGACATCACTGTCTTTGAATGACATGATGGTCCAAGTCTTTCTGGTGTGGCTGTCATGTTACAAACGATGCGTCGATGGCGGGGACATCTCAGTGTTTGAATTACATGATTTTCAAGTCTTTCTGATGTTCGTGTCATGTTAAAGACATACTATTGAAGAGGAGGCTGAAAGTTATATCCATTGCCCCCATGTTTATTTCTTTCACGTGTAGGTTTGAACCGCTGTCTCCTATCTGTTCTGTGTTGAGATGTTTCTCTCCGAGTGAGTGGGTGGTCATATTTATTTCTTAAGTGCTTGTAATTTTTTTTTTTTTTTTTGTTTTGGGTGGGGGGGGGGGGGGGGTTGCTGGCTCTATGATCCTACACGTGACCTAACCTCGGAAATAAGAGAAGTTGCGATGTCGTCTGTTAGACTGCTGGAGACAGTCTAACATTGTGGCAATTGGGATTCTGGGCTGACATGTTATTCTTCTTAATGATCCTCTTAATGTTGTTAAAAGTGATTATGCTCAGTGGACCATCTCTAACAGTGACACTTATGATGTAGTTAACGGTGATTGTGCTCAGTGGGCCACCTCTAACAGTAACACTTATGATGTAGTTAACGGTGATTGTGCTCAGTGGGCCACCTCTAACAGTAACACTTATGATGTAGTTAACGGTGATTGTGCTCAGTGGACCATCTCTAACAGTAACACTTATGATGTAATTAACGGTGATTGTGCTCAGTGGACCATCTCTAACATTAATACTTATCCGCTTATTTCTGAAAAAAAAAATGAAGCTGGTCTTAAATTATCTAAATGAGGATGTCATCTTTAGGAAGCATCCATTAATGTGCTGGGCTCTGGGACGTCTGCCCAAGTTGCAATGTTCATTTGCTCTGAACTCCTCACAGTTTTATATGTAAGGTGCCCAGTCCTCTTTGTAAAGCGACTTTGCTACATAGACACATGATGTGGCAATCAGGTTTACATTTCATTAGAGTTCCTCCTACCAAAAAAAAAAAAGAAGAAATCTTTAAATTCCACTTTGTTTCCGTCATAGTATATAACATAGTCTTAGTTTGTCCTACTGAAGTATATATTTTTTAATGGCGCCAGTTGTTCCGCCTGTCATCATACCGATGGGTGGTCATTGTACTTTCAAGTTTTCTTCTGAACTTGCAACAGCCTCTCTTCCTGGAGTCTCCCTTGACCGTTAAAACCTCTTGTTCAAAAGCATGATGGTCAGCCGCAACCTCGCCCCGGCCAGTCCTTGTAACTCTTATAGCACATGACACGGCCCCCGGACTGTAATACATCATTAAGATTGTTTTAATTCATCAGGGAATAGTCCGTTAGGTGGCAGGGCTGGGACCGCAGATGTCGACATTGCTGAAAAATAAAAACACGATCATTATCAACTGAATTAGACAATGATTCCATATGTAGCTTCTCCGATTTAGCTATCTACAGACATAAGCTTATAATCGAATAAATGTGTCTAACAAAAACTGTTTGAATTCACATCCACCCAACCCTGGGGCGCTACAGCCCATGTAGGGCTTTGGCCTGCCTCACTACTTCCTTCCACTCAGACCTAACTAATGCTTTTCTTCTCCATGCATGGATTCCCAGCTGCTCTGGATCTTTTCCCACATCATCCATCCATCTAAGCCTAGGTCTGCCTTTGAGCCGTTTTCGCTCTGGGGTTTCGAATTCACAATATTATTAAAATGAACGTAAAAGCAAATGTCGGAGGCAGTGGGGAGGGGGGGGGGCGAGGGACTTTTTCTGGGGGGGGGGAGCATTTTTTTTTGTGGAAGGCTTGGGGGGGGGAGGTTGGAGAACAGCATCTTGGTCCGTACAGGCTGGCTTTAACTCTTGCTACGAGACCAGTTACATTTTTATTTATTTTTGAATTCAGAAATCTCATTTGAGTGGGCGAGTGGGGGTGGGTGCTTATGTTACGGCACTCCATTCGTATGGCACTCCTACACAATTTTTATTTTTTTTTGTTTAAACGTTTTGATTTATTGAGATCTACATTTCTCTACATTTCTCTACATTTCTCTACATTTCTCTACATTTCGCTACATTTCTCTACATTTCTCTACATTTCTCTACATTTCTCTACATTTCTCTACATTTCGCTACATTTCTCTACATTTCTCTACATTTCTCTACATTTCTCTACATTTCGCTACATTTCGCTACATTTCGCTACATTTCTCTACATTTCTCTACATTTCTCTACTTTCCATTTTGTGTGCCCGGTACTTTTAAGTAAGTCATTTTCCGGAAGGGGGTGGGGGGTCTAAGAAGGTGTGACGGTTTGTGACACGGGAGGGGGGATATAAAAATATTTTTTGACGCCACGGGGGATATAAAAATATTTTTTGACGCCACGCATTTAAAAAAAAAAAAAATCATATACATAAAAGCTGAAAGTGACCGTGAGGCTCAATGTTCTGTTCTTATAGGTGTTTCCTGACAGAAGGTGTCACTTTGATACATTGAAACAGTTAAAGAGAAGGTGTGCTTTAGGTGAAATTTTAAGCTCGAAAGTTTGTGAAAGACTTTAGAGGGGGGTGGGTGGAGGGTCTGAGATTGGTGACAGGAGGGGAAGGGGTACATTTTTTTCTCTCCAAAAATAGCGTCATGTCCTTTATGGACGGCCCCTTGCCGGGATGACTCATGAAGCTCATCCCCGGGCAAAAGGTGACGTCCTTTCAGGGACAAGACACATGTGTGCCAAGAAAAGTCAAGAAAATCGGTTCTGCAAAAGTGGGTCAAAGGTGACTTCCAAGATTAGACGCCGATAAGCAGTCAGACATACATGAAACCATCATAAGTATATAAAAAGAAAACTACCTCATGTCTTAATACCAACGTCAACCTGTTAGTATCTTTGCGTCCGCCCCCCCCCCCCAACAGAAAAAACCTTTCCTTATGGAAACCATTTAGCTCTAACAGGAACACGTTGAAAAATGACAAAGTTCAATCATTTTTTTTTTAAATGAGAAATTTATTGTGCGTTTTTTTTAATTTTAGAAATTTATTAAGATGATAAATAAATTAAAACTAATTTGATTCTACTAAAGAATTAAATTGGCACCTGTCAATCACCAGGCTAAACTCCCACCACACGCCCCTTTCTTTTCCCCTCTCAAATCACACGATGTGACCTGAATATGATATCGGTCGTATTAACAAACGTTTCAATTTTGAAGAAAACTTGAAGCAAACTCATCAAATTTTCATCTACTCTTTCCGACTTGAATTTCATTTTAAAAAAAAATAAATAAATGGCAAAATTCCTGTAAGTGGTTCCGCGCGTGCCCCACCGATAAAACTGGAGGCAAAAAAAAAATTAAAAAATCAAAATTCAAACCTAAACAAACTTAGGGCAACAATTTTCATCAGTGGCCAAATGTCACCGTTTTCATCAGTGGCCAAATGTCACCGTTTTCATCAGTGGCCAAATGTCACCATTTTCATCAGTGGCCAAATGTCACCATTTTCATCAATGGCCAAATGTCACCATTTTCATCAGTGGCCAAATGTCACCATTTTCATCAGTGGCAAAATGTCACCATTTTCATCAGTGGCAAAATGTCACCATTTTCATCAGTGGCCAAATTGCACCGTATTCATCAGTGGCCAAATGTCACCATTTTCATCAGTGGCCAAGTGTCAATATTTTCATCAGTGCCCAAATGTCACCATTTTCATCAGTGGCCAAATGTCACCATTTTCATCAGTGGCCAAATGTCACCGTTTTCATCAGTGGCCAAATGTCACCGTTTCCATCAGTGGCCAAATGTCATCGTTTTCATCTGTGCCCAAATGTCACCGTTTTTATCAGTGGCCAAATGTCACCGTTTTCGTCAGTGGCCAAATGTCACCGTTTTCATCAGTGGCCAAGTGTCAATATTTTCATCAGTGGCCAAATGTCACCGTTTTCATTAGTGGCCAAATGTCACCGTGTTTTTACTGGCCAAATGTCACCATTTTCATCAGTGGCCAAGTGTCACCATTTTCATCAGAGACTAAATATCACTATTTTCATCAGAGACCAAGTGTCACCATTTTCATCAGAGACTAAATATCACTATTTTCATCAGAGACCAAATGTCTCCATTTTCCTCAGAGACTAAATATCACTATTTTCATCAGTGACCAAATGTCACCATTTTCATCAGTGCCCAAATGTCACCGTTTTCATCAGAGACTAAATATCACTATTTTCATCAGTGACCAAATGTCACCATTTTCATCAGTGCCCAAATGTCACCATTTTCATCAGTGACCAAATGTCACCATTTTCATCAGTGCCCAAATGTCCCCGTTTTCATCAGTGGCCAAATGTCACCGTTTTCATCAGTGGCCAAATGTCACCGTTTTCATCAGTGCCCAAATGTCCCCGTTTTCATCAGTGGCCAAATGTCACCGTTTTCATCAGTGGCCAAATGTCACCGTTTTCATCAGTGGCCAAATGTCACCGTTTTCATCAGTGGCCAAATGTCACCGTTTTCACCAGAGACTAAATATCACTATTTTCATCAGAGACCAAATGTCACCATTTTCCTCAGAGACTAAATATCACTATTTTCATCAGTGACCAAATGTCACCATTTTCATCAGTGCCCAAATGTCCCCGTTTTCATCAGTGGCCAAATTGCACCGTATTCATCAGTGGCCAAATGTCACTGTTTTCATCAGTGGCCAAATGTCACCGTTTTCATCAGTGACCAAATGTCACCATTTTCATCAGGGGCCAAATGTCACCATTTTCATCAGTGGCCAAGTGTGAATATTTTCATCAGTGACCAAATGTCACCATTTTCATCATTGCCCAAATGTCACCATTTTCATCAGTGGCCAAGTGTCTCTATTTTCTTCACAAGTGCTTTTGCATGTATCCTATACTTGAGTTGCATATTACAGAATATAAACTAAGGCAACCTCACTTAAATGGTTAGGGCCATCAAGTGTCTTCATGCTTAGGCTAAATTTTAGATAAGCCTATAGTTGGTCTTACAAGGCTACTAAAAGTATAAGTAGAAAAACATAATTTTAAGCGTTAAGAAAAATATACCATTTAAGTAAAGTTCAATGCCCCAGTGAAACAAGTCAGTAATAAACTTGTATGAAGACCACGTTGATGGATGGAAGACGTCTGTGATTGATGGATGACGTCAATAGCTATTGCGAAGACTAATCATAGAAACGCTCGGCTTGAAAACCTAAAGGCTATACAACGCGAGAACACTAAGATGAACACACTCAGATAAACACACTCACTCACACACTCAGATAAACACATTCTCTCATACACTCAGATAAACACACTCGATGAACACACTCACTCAGATAAACACACTCACACATTCAGATGAACACACTCACACACTCAGATGAACACATTCTCTCACACACTCAGATAAACACATTCTCTCACACACTCAGATAAACACACTCGATGAACACACTCACACATTCAGATGAACACACTCACACACTCAGATGAACACACTCACACGCTCAGGTAAACACAATCACTCACACATTCAGATGAACACACTCACACATTTACATGAACACACTCACACACTCAGATAAACACACCCACTCACACATACAGATAAACATACTCACCCACACACTCAGAAAAACACACTCCCCCCAAACCCAGATACACATACTCACTCATACACTCAGATAAACACACTCACTCATACACTCAGATAAACACACTCACTCACACACTCAGATAAACACACTCATTCACACACTCAGATAAACACACTCACTCACACACTCAGATAAACACACTCATTCACACACTCAGATAAACACACTCATTCACACACTCAGATAAACACACTCATTCACACACTCGACATATTTCTTCCGAGCTCATATCCATGCATTACACCATATCTTATCTTACGACTTTTCTTCAGACATCCCATCCAAATATTACACCGTAACCAATGGCGTAGCCTAAGCGTTTGGAGCTCGGGGACAAAGTTCATTTTCAAGCGACGCCCCCCCCCCCCCCCCCCCCCCC
>CAXITT010000653.1:165493-179624 GCA_964033795.1 Lymnaea stagnalis | reverse complement strand
GGGGGGTGGGGGAGAGGGGGTGAAAAATAAAGGGGGGTGGGGGAGAGTGTGGTGAAAAATAAAGGGGGGTGGGAGAGAGGTGAAAAATAAAGGGGGTGGGGGAGGGGGGGTTAAAATAAAGGGGGTGGGGGAGGGGGTGAAAAATAAAGGGGTTTGGGGAGGGGGTGAAAAATAAAGAGACAAGGGTGGATTCAGTTATAATTATTTTTCTTTGTTAAAACACAAATTTGCAAAATTTTATCCAATTTAAGTTTAGCTTATACAGCGTTATCAGACGTCCATTAAGATTATAATCATACTACTATATAAACGACACCATCATCATGTTAATTTATTCCGGGGCTAAGAGCAGTTACAGTTGTTCATCGGTTCATTGTCCAATCCGTGCCAGGGTCTTCTGTCATTCCTAGATTAACAATTCCTGCAGGCGCGTACAGCTGCGTCAGGAGCTACCAGTTGGTCATTTCAATAATTGAGGACGTGCGCTAGAACGCTGCACAGACGGTGACTTCATCTCATCTAGAGGATTAGTGCAATCGCTACGCGCTGTGCGGGCATTTAAGCTAGCGGGAATGTTTTACCGTTTGGCGGAGTGATCCCCAGGAATGTTACTTTTCCCAAGTCTTTTGCTGCCCCCTTCCACGGAAGAAACAACAACTCTGCAATCGGCAGAAAAATGTCGCCCCTCCTTATAAAAAAGTGCCACCTGGGGCAGACAGCCCCCCCCCCTCCCCCGCACTCTATTTCCTGTACTTAGACACTGAACTTGACACAAGGAAATGATAATTTGTGATGACGCAATCTTTCCAGTTTTCAAGTAACTAACAAATCGTTCTAATTCTAAGTTTTCAAGTTACTAAAAGATCTTTCTAGTTTTAAGTTTCACGTTACTGAAAGATCATTCTAGATCTAGTTTTTAAGTTAAAGGCAAAGCCTGCTACTAGCAGGCCCAGATAGTTTTCAAGTTAGTTCTGAATCCACAGATGGTGGTTCTTAACTTCTTGTTAAATGAGTTCGCGTTTTGGTTTTGAGATTAATTGTGTACCTGTTGCTATGGGGTTTCTATTTGCTCGTTTTGGGGAAGGGAGGGAGGGGGGAGGTTAATCGGACTCTTCCGAATAAGAATTCTTTTTGGATTCCGAAAACTTTACACTAATTTCTGTGGTTTTGGTTAGAGCTTGTGAGATTTCGTTATTGGGCATCTTCAGGTCAGGGTTTCTTTCAGCTATATCCCCCGGGGGGGGGGGGAGGGAGGGCAATGCCCCCTTGGGGAAAGCCAAGTGGTCCCCGGAGCAAAAATATGTCCAACAGTAAATCAACTGGCACTACTGCTGGCACTCCCCCCCCCCCCTTTCGAAAAAAATCTGAAGTGCCCCCCCGAGGGGAAGATTTCCGAAATAATCACTGCTTCAGGTCCCACTGAACAACTGGTTACATCCAACTACCTGAACTCTACACTTGGATTTTTAATTATGACCTTTAACTTCGAGGCTATCACTTGACTCGGGAACAAGGAAGTCGAAGTTCAGCTCATTAAATTCAATGAACGATGACAACCTAAATTTTTTTTTTTTCTCGACCATCTCTGTTCAACTTCTGGTTGTTGCACAATGCAACCCTACCCACAAGGTGCGCGCAGACGTCACAGGTGGCTGTATTATGTTTCATGACGCGGACGGCGGTGGTTCGCTGGTGGCCTGATCCGGCTGATCCGGCTTCGACACGATGACAACTGACGGGATCCCAAATGTCAACTATAAAAGTGGCATGGCCGGCACATTGAATTTTACTTCTAATAACGTCTGGCTCCTGGCTTCAGGCCTCGCACTGCTCTCTCTCTCTTGTTTAGGACGGACGCCAGGTAGCTCTAAGAGGCAGGTCAGTACTCAGTGGTACCGGTACCAACAACGATGGTGAGGGTTCTTTAATCAATTAAAACGACTTGGCGATTGCACGATTCATAATCATTATTAAGGTGGTATTATTATTTTTTTTGTGTTCACAGCCGCAGTTATAGCGAATGAAAAGAACACACTTGTTTTAACATCTTTTGTTTGTTTGTTTGTTTGTTTGTTTTTGTTCACAACCGCAGTTATAGCGAATGAAAAGAACACACTTGTTTTAACATCTTTTGTTTGTTTGTTTGTTTGTTTGTTTGTTTTTGTTCACAACCGCAGTTATAGCGAATGAAAAGAACACACTTGTTTTAACATCTTTTGTTTGTTTGTTTGTTTGTTTGTTTGTTTTTGTTCACAACCGCAGTTATAGCGAATGAAAAGAACACACTTGTTTTAACATCTTTTGTTTGTTTGTTTGTTTGTTTGTTTGTTTTTGTTCACAACCGCAGTTATAGCGAATGAAAAGAACACACTTGTTTTAACATCTTTTGTTTGTTTGTTTGTTTGTTTGTTTTTGCTCACAACCGCAGTTATAGCGAATGAAAAGAACACACTTGTTTTAACATCTTTTGTTTGTTTTTTTTTGTTGTTGTTTTTTTTGTGTTCACAACCGCAGTTATAGCGAATGAAAAGAACACACTTGTTTTAGCATCTTTTGTTTGTTTGTTTGTTGGTTTTTTTTTGTTGCTTTTGGTAAACTCTTGTGACGCTAGACACGCTAAAGCTAAGGCCCCGTGCACCGTGTTTGTGATCGAATGTAGATTGTTACATAAATAACCGAACCAAACTGTTCGATAATTACGTTATAATGGAAAGTGCCAAAGTCATTAAATTGTTGCAATCGAATGGAGTTTTGTTCATTTTCAGATTTGAAAAAAAAAAAAAAAGAAAAACAATCTGTAAGGGGTGTGAGACTTGTTTTAAGTGTGTCTGTTGGTGGGGAGGGGGTGTGTGAAGAATATCAACACATGTGGAAACACATCCCTAAAACTAAGCTGTCTAAAGCCCAGATTACGGAAGCATTTTAAAAATATTTTAAAACAATTTTAGTATTATTATTATTAGTATTATTTTTTATTAGGATTCACTTGCAAAAGTAATCTGGCTATCAGTGCCGTGACGTGTCCGTTACGTCAGTTACGGGCTTTTGTGATAGGATAAGTTTGACATAATTATTGAACTGGCATCAACAAGGGGGTAATGTTCTACAAAAATGAAGTGTCAAAATAACTCGTAGAGTATCTTCCTTATGACAACACTAACAAAGAGATATCTTAATTTAGAAACACATTGCACTAGTGAACATATGTTTAATGTTTCGAATTATTTATATGATTAATAATGTGTAGCCGTCTTTGTACCGACCCTGGGTTGTACCGTCCCTGGGTTGTACCGTCCCTGGGTTGTACCGTCCCTGTTTTGTATCGTCCCTGTGTAGTATCGTCCCTGTGTAGTATCGTCCCTGTGTTGTATCGTCCATGTTTTGTATCGTCCCTGTGTTGTATCGTGCCTGTGTTGTATCGTCCCTGTGTTGTATCGTCCATGTGTTGTATCGTCCCTGGGTTGTATCGTCCCTGGGTTGTATCGTCCCTGGGTTTTATCGTCCATGTGTAGTATCGTCCTTGTTTTGTATCGTCCCTGTGTTTTATCGTCCCTGTGTTGTATCGTCCCTGTGTTGTATCGTCCCTGTGTTGTATCGTCCATGTGTTGTATCGTCCCTGTGTTGTAACGTCCCTGTGTTGTATCGTCCCTGTTTTGTATCGTCCCTGTGTTTTATCGTCCCTGTGTTGTATCGCCCCTGGGTTGTATCGTCCCTGGGGTTATCGTTCCTGTGTAGTATCGTCCCTGTGTAGTATCGTCCCTATTTAGTATCGTCCCTGTGTAGCATCGTCCCCGGGTTTGGGCCTTCCATAAACCTTACCCGCAACATCCGTCAAAATAATAATTTAAAAAATTAAAATAAATTCATAAATTTAAAAAAAATGGTGCGAAGTCGAAAGTGCTCAATGTTCATGAACTTGTTCAGATATTTCTGGAGTTTGATTTTTAAAGTTCATATCACATTCCCAGATTCATTGAATTAAGGGGCTAACTAATTATTTAGGGTTGACCAAATCTGGCGTGCTCGCACCACCATCGGGTGCGAGGTGTATTTCATGCCGTGATGGCGTTAAGTATTGTGGACCATGAAAAGTAATAATCCCTAGCACTTCTAGTTGATAACTATCCCTCGGCAGATGAACACTGCGTCGTCAAAGCTTGGCATTTAATAATATGACCCCCTCCGCTCGCCCCCCCCCCTCATGATGTTATCAATTCACCTCGCGGCGTTCTTAAAAGCCCCACGAATGCTAACTGTGAGGACCGCTGTTTTGGGTAATACAGTTTTCACGTGTGGAAAACATGTGACCGCGCGTCTGCACGAACTTTAGAGAGACCCTTGCTATGAAAAACAAGACAACAGATAGCTCATTTGTGCACCGATAGAGACATATGGTGCAGACGACTTGGCAACGTGGAGGTGTGTCACGGCCCCGCCACCGAATCCAGCCAATCAGAGCCGATGTTTTCTTCGCTGGCAAGGTCAAGGCTGTTTTAATGTACCTGATAAATCCCCTCCCCCTCCCCCCACCCACATAAAAAAATACCGTCTAAAAGACGACAAACAACTTCCATTACTGACGCAACTCAATAGCATGACCGAGTTTTTGTCTTTCTATTTCCTTCTCAGTCTTATCATCTCAGACTGCACGACCCATCTGTTCGGTTTTTGAAGTAGGCCTACATTTCATAAATATTCCGTGGTCAGTTGTGACACTTTATGAGGAGTTGGTTGGTTGACATTTTGATTTTGTTAACAAGTTTCTGTTTGAAATCGCGATGGCATACTCCCCCCCCCCCACACACACACCCAATTAAACACAAAAGCTGATTTTAAAATTAATTTATAAGAGTCATTTACCCCCCCTCCCCCTTTTTTTTCCCCACGAAGTTGTCGCGTAACCATTTTGTCTATTTCTAAATAATTCTGTTCATGTCACAATCGTTTTATGTCAAAATAATGTTCTTCATGTCACAACCATTTTTTATTCATGTCAATTTAATTTAGTTCAGGTCACAACCATTTTGTTAATGTCAAAGTCAAAATCATCAATATTTTTTTAATGTCAAAACCATTTTTTTATGCCACAATCATTTTGTTAATTTCACAAAGCTTTTGTTCATGTCATAACCACTTTGTTCATGTCATAACCACTTTGTTCATGCCATAACCACTTTGTTCATGCCATAACCACTTTGTTCATGCCATAACCACTTTGTTCATGCCATAACCACTTTGTTCATGTCATAACCACTTTGTTCATGTCATAACCACTTTGTTCATGTCATAACCACTTTGTTCATGTCATAACCACTTTGTTCATGTCATAACCACTTTGTTCATGTCACGCTCATTTTGTTCTTGCCGCATTATTTATTTTGATGTCTATTGCAACTTACCGCGTCAAGTTAGAGGTTTGCAAGGGGACGGAGGTCGATAACTTGAGAAGCGTCAGCAATGTAAAAAAAAAAAAAGAACAATAATAAACAACCCATAATAATAAAAAAATAAAAAAACCGAGACAAGCTGTTATACCGATATTTGCCGATCAAGAACAAGTCAGTCGTGGGCCCAATGTTATAAATTAAAGTTAGAGGTTTGAAAGGGGAAGGAGGTCGATAACTTGAGAAGCGTAAGCAATGTAAAAAAAAAAAAAAGAACAATAATAAACAACCCATAATAATAAAAAAATAAAAAAACCGAGACAAGCTGTTATACCGATATTTGCCGATCAAGAACAAGTCAGTCGTGGGCCCAATGTTATAAATAGACGAGTGCCGGCGTCACGCTTCGATGGTCCAAGTGCCCGTCTGTAGCGGCTTATAATCATGGGAAGATTGGTTAAGGTGCCACTGAATTGAAAAAGAACCAACAACTGAATAAACTCTTTGATTCTAAACACTTCTATAGGGGAGGCCGAGCTAATCGCTTTTGACGTCCACGGCCAACAGTGGGCACCTGCTCTAACTGTTGGGCTGTGCCATGCAACATTTCTTGAACTGTAGGTCTGGTCTGCTGCTCAATACCCCCCCCCCCCGGGGCGAACACGGTCGTGATCCCCCTCAGTGGTCAGCGTTTCCGCGTGCGGTGCCTCTTTTCAAATTACCGCTCATCACACACCTCTGTCTCGTCCTTCTTTGCTCCCAAAAAATGATTCTTTTTCATTGTTTGCTATCATGTATTTATATTCTTTGACACGTTCCTCGAGCCTCTGAATTTCGTATATTTGCAGGTGTGTTTCTCATCAACGTTCAGAAAACCCAGAGGATCTCGCTGAGCACACCGGTCTTCTAAAACAACACTACTAGTACAAGCGGCAATTCTATTTACGCACAGTAACATCATGATGTCTCAAGAAATTAAAAAAGCCCGAAAAGGCTGGAACATCCCCGTCTCCAAGATGGCAGAGAACACGTTCAACCCAATTCGAAGTATAGTGGACACCATGAAGATCGAACCACACCCCGACAAACCTATGATTGCATTGTCCATCGGTGAGATCATATAGCAATCTTTATCTTTTACACAATCTTAGCAGGGCACCTTTGAAACCATCTCAGTTTTTGTGTGTGTTTACATGGGGCTTAGACAGAATGGATTGAGTTTTCAAATATACCACACACCAGGCCGGTATTAAATGTGACAACAAAAAATGTTTTCGAAGTTTACATGTTATGCTTCTATCCCTCCAGGGGATCCCACAACATTCGGCAACCTGCCCATGGCTGACACCGTTGAGGAAGCCGTCATTGACTGCATCAGACAGAGGAAATACAACGGCTACGCTCCTTCCGTGGGTAGGTTATTGCAGCCAACCGTTTCCACACTAAACCGACTTCAGCGTCTGTCTTCAAATTAGTTGCAACTCACTGACAAGTTAAAATAGACTGTCATAGAGCAACATTTGGAGATCAAACAATGACAAGTTAAAATAGACTGTCGTAGAGCAACATTTGGAGATCAAACAATGACAAGTTAAAAGAGACTGTCGTAGAGCAACATTTGGAGATCAAACAATGACAAGTTAAAATAGACTGTCGTAGAGCAACATTTGGAGATCAAACAATGACAAGTTAAAATAGACTGTCGTAGAGCAACATTTGGAGATCAAACAATGACAAGTTAAAATAGACTGTCGTAGAGCAACATTTGGAGATCAAATAATGACAAGTTAAAATAGACTGTCGTAGAGCAACATTTGGAGATCAAACAATGACAAGTTAAAATAGACTGTAGTAGAGCAACATTTGGAGATCAAACAAGGCATTGTTTTTCTTTCTTATATCCATCGTTAGATCATGGACTGTAGACCACATGGACTATAGACCACATAGACTATAGACCACATATAGACCACATAGGCTATAGACCACATAGACTGTGGACCACATAGACTATAGACCACATAGACTATAGACCACATAGACTATAGACCACATAGGCAATAGACCACAAAGGCTATAGACCACATAGACTGTGGACCACATAGACTATAGACCACATAGACTATAGACCACATAGGCTATAGACTACATAGGCTATAGACTACATAGGCTATAGACCACATAGACTGCATACCACATAGACTGTAGACATATTGATTTTCATTCAACATCGATGTCCCCATATATTATTATGATAAAGTAGGGCATTCGTAGGATATTTCACTACAATTTAATATAAATCGAGAGGGGACAAAAATGTCACATAAAATTCAGAGGTCATTACTGATCTTAACTTTCCAGGTTTTGAGTTCGCCCGTCAAGCTGTAGCAGACTATGTGTCCACTCCTACTTCTCAAGTCGGAGCCAAGGTAAACTTTAAAAAAAAAAAAAAAAAAAAAAACAAAAAAAAATTAAATAAAAAAAAAAAAAAAAAAAAAAAATAAAAAAAAATCAAAGAAAACATTAAAAAAAAAAAAAAAAAAAAAAAGCTATAATTATTTACGGGTAAAAATAAACAAGTAAACAATGCGCCAAAACATCTGAATGAGAATGTCGTACAAATCTGCAAAATATCCGAGCAGAAACATTGTGACCATAAATTTAAGCACATGAAAATTTATTTATTGGAGCAAAAGAAAAAGTAATCATAGAAACATCCCTATGAATTCAATGACGATAGATTAAAGGCAGTTATCTAATATTATTAATCGAATTTAATTAAATTTACATCAAGATAACACAAGTGTGTCTGATTGGGTCAAAATTACAGTTAAAATATATGATGTCCTGGATTTACTTGATGTAGAATTCATGAGAGGTTACTTTCATTACCAAATATTCGTCTAGTAGGAAATAAGAAACACGGGTAAGAGTAATACTGAATTTAAAAAAAAAAAAAAAAAAGAAAAAAAAAAAAAACTTATTAAAAAAAAAAAAAAAAAAAAAAAAAACGGAAAAAAAAAAAAATAAATTAAAAAAAAAAAAAAAAAAAGAAAAAAAAAAAGCCTTCTTGGACAAAAAGGAAAAATCAAAGAAAATTTCTAAATGGTTTTTGCTGTGTTTCTTATTACTAAATATAAGGTGACCCATTTGTTTCCTTCCATAATCAAGATATTTCAAAATGTTCACATTAACAAAAAAACTTGGACATGTAACATCTTTTTGCGCCATGGGTTCCCCCCAATAAACAATTATTTGTGATTACAATTGCGCGGAGTCCATGTAAAAAAAAAATAAAAAAAAAATATTGATTCTACTGATACCAATTCATGTAGACAACTCGATCTTTTCATAAATTAAATTAATAATGATAAAAATTGTAGTTTAAACTGTACTGGGTTCAGCTAACGAAAAAAGTTTTTGAAAAAAACAACAACCCAGCACTGTCCTGACAAAAACAGTGTGAATGTTCATCTGATGGCGGTCCTCTCTCTCCCCCCCCCCCCCCCCACCCCCCTCTTCCTTTTCTTGTTCTAATACTGGTATTACTCAAATATTGTATTTTAACATGATATTTATGAGTGCACACAGCTTTTTTACATAATAAATTCAATGCTTCCAATTTGTGTTGTCGTTTACAGGACATTATTTTGGCCAGCGGATGCTCTGGTGCTCTCGATCTTTGCATCTCATGCCTGGCAGAACCGGGGCAAAATATCTTGGTTCCAAGGCCAGGTTTCTCGTTGTACAAAACACTGGCAGAATCTCTTGGCATCCATGTCAAACAGTATGATCTCTTGGTAAGTAATCACCTCTACAAACATGTGTGCATAGTTTGCCACAATATATATTTATATATAAATAAGCATCATCTAGGCCTATGCAGTAGACTCATTTCATTAGTCATGGGATTTGTTTTACAATGTTACTGTTACATAATTGAACTTTCCACTGATAATTATTACCTCAGCTTTTAACGTGGTGATACATTTTTAAATAAAGTTGTATTAAAATAATTTTTATGCAATTTTATAATGAACTTAGAAAAATTATTTAAAAAGTGATAAAAATATCCACATAAAATAATATATATTTATTTATTTTACACCAGGGGCTCTCAAAATTGTAGGCCCTATATATAATGTACCACTAAAATAAAGTAATAAAATCCTTGATCCACAATTTAGATTAATTCAAAATACAGACTTGATATGATTATGTAGCAGTTGTTTTACCTTGAATAATATAATGTTCCAATGAAAGCATTTTTTGATACAGTTTGAGAATCATGTTGTTTAAAACTTCTTATTTAAATTTAATGATTATGAATATTTCTCATCAGCCTGAAAAGTCATGGGAAATTGACTTGGAACATCTGGAAAGTTCAGTTGATGAGAAAACTGCAGCTGTCATTGTATGTAATCCATCTAATCCCTGTGGATCTGCTTATAGCAAGGAACACTTGTTCGAAATTCTGGACACTGTTGCGCGTAAAAAGATTCCAATTATTGCAGATGAGATCTATGAACACTTTGTAAGTTTTACTTTTACTTAGGTTTAATTTTTAATTTTCAGTATAGGGCCTAGGCCTAATCTGTTTTTCATTTTGTAAGAAAATTTAGCACTTTTTAAGTAACTTTTAAGGTAATTTCATGTTTTTTGTACTTTAATAGGTTTTTAATGGTCAGACATATCACTCACTTGCTTCCCTGTCTAAAGATGTTCCTATACTTGCATGTAGTGGGCTGACCAAAAGGTAAAATATATCTTTTATAAGTAATGCATTGCCTGTCAAAATAGAATTAAGAATTAAATGGATGAACAATAGTTTCAAGGGACATAAATTAACTAAAAACAAAAAATATTTTTTACACTATTTAGTTTTTAAAAATCTTAAGCTTAGCACTACATTGTAGAAAAAATCAACATAGCAACATATATTTTTTTGTTCATACACCCATCTCTTTATGTGTAAAAAAAAAAATGCTTTCTCATGCTGTTATATATTTGGTCAATATTATAAGAAATGTTTCATGTACTTTCAGATTTCTGGTTCCTGGTTGGAGACTGGGATGGATTGTCATCAATGACAGACATGATGCCTTCTCACAGGTATAAAATGAATGAGAAAACTCTGCATGCTTGAAGTCATAGCTGTACACCAGTCTGCTTACAAAAAGATTTAAAATTTCATAATCATTTTAAGAAGTGTACAATTGTTATTATATGCTTCATACATAATCACCCAAAAGAAGATATGTCTTAAGATGTTGGGAAATTATTGAATCTAGGTCCGGACTGGACTACTGAAGCTGTCTCAGAGAATTCTTGGCCCCAATACACTTATCCAGGCAGCGCTCCCTGAGATTCTCAAAAACACGCCACAAAGTTTCTTTGATGATACATTAAAATATCTTCAAGTAAGTTGGATATGTAGTGAAGTTCACATTAAAATATCTTCAAGTAAGTTGGATATGTAGTGCAGTTCACATTTTCTGTTAGGTTTGAGTTTCATGACTTATTACTTGTAAGTTTGCGTTGAAAACTTGAAATCTTAAATGGAGTTTTAACATTTATTTTTTAAAGTTTTAAATATATTTTCTTTTTCATAACTTTTAATTAACCTTAATTAATTAGCATTAATCATCTAATTTTCCAAATAAAATCTCAATAACATTTTTTTCTTTCCAGACAAATGCTGATTTGTTTTATCAAAACCTCAGTGACATTCCCGGCCTACATCCTGTGATGCCACAAGGAGCCATGTATATGATGGTGAGTTTTAAATAAATAAAAAATATAATCCTAATTGTTGTAGTGATGTGATGTGGTTTGTCTTGATTGGTGATGTGTCGGTAATTATCAAGGTTGTTATTATTGCTGTTATCACAAAAATGCTACTATGGCTTTCAAATCCCTTTCTTCTGCATTCCTTACTACATAATTATTTTAATCAATTTTTTAAAATTTTCAAGTTAAATCTCATTATCAGGTTGGGATAGACATGAAACATTTCCCTGAATTCAAATCAGATGTTGATTTCACCCAAAAAATGATTACAGAGCAAAGTGTGTTCTGCCTGCCTGCATCGGTAAGTTTTCTTTTATGTTCTAAAGTAATCATTTAGTATGTCTTCTACGTTATAGATTTTAATGATAATAATAATATGATTACATTATTCCCATAGGCTTTTAAATAAACGTAACCCATTATGGATAAATATTTACAAAATTCTTATGCATATCTTTCCAGTGCTTCCAGTATCCGAACTTCTTCCGTGTTGTGTTGACAGTTCCAACAGACAAAGTTATTGAAGCCTGTGACAGGATAAAGGAATTCTGTGAAGAACACTTTCAAATAGAAGATGGTAATGGATTTGAATTTTTTGCGCAGAAAATGAAGAATGGCCACATCAATGGGTTTGAAGCAAACAGGTTCGTCGAGATTGAAAAATGAATTTATAAACCGTGTCACAAAAGAGTTACCAGACCCTGCAGCAGCAACAAGATGAAACCATTCACAAGTGTATGTAGATTTGTACAAAAGTGTTTTGTGTCTTTTTAACAGAATTCACTTTTTTTTTAAAAATAGTTTTCTTCTGGTTTACATCAAAAGCAGGAAAAAACCAATCACAACTTACCTTCTGATACATTGTCGTATCTTAGAGTTTTCATATCTTTATTTTTCACAGTGTCAATATTTATATTCTCTCGCTTCCTGTTTTCCCACTTCCGGAGAGACGAATGAATACTGCTTGAGTTGTCTACTGTGTTCTTTTCTTTGTTATATTTTCATTTCTATTGTTGGCTGAGGAAGGCTTTATGCCGAAACGTCCTTGTTTTTTGTCCTGTTACCTTATTTCAAGCTTCCACATACCTCGTTTCACTATTTCATTCATTTACATAGCTTCAAAGCAGTCCCTTCATTTATTATTTCATATCTTAGAGTTGTTTATAAACTAAGAAAAGCAAATACAGCTACATTCCAAGTCCCATGTGCATGGAAACGATGCCAAATTGTGATGCATTTAGTGATTTTGTCTAGCCTGAAATAACCTGTTTTTAATTGACTTTCCTGTCACTTGTGTACATTTTTGTCTTCTTTATTTTCTCTCATTTTTTTTACAATGGGTTATCTATCTTGTACATTTGAAGGGGAAAAACAAAAAATTTCATTAAATGTGCTTTCACTGCTTTGTAAATGTGGTACAGGTTAGGCTTTTAAGAAAAACCTGATCTTTGAGAAGATACAGGTACTTATGGATACCCATGAAATGTTCAATTTGATTTAACAATTATTTTTAACTTCTGTACAAAAAAAAATGAATTAAATTAAAATGTCAATGTAAATTTCCCCCCCCCCCCCCCCTTCAAATCTCAACACAAAAATACACACATGGATGTTGACCTTGCTCTTTCTTCTAGCCCACAATGCTCATCACCGGGTACTTGCCTCTAGCAAATACTCTAGCCAACTAAAGGACTGTTGGAGTAAACACAATGATACATGTGTTGCACAACTTTTCGAGGTTTCAAAAGTTAATGTGAAATACAAACTTGGTCTGAACAGTTAGGTTCATATCAAATTAAATTTGTTTAAATTCCATGGCTCATTGCAAAATTCTGACCCTCCATTCGGAGCTTATAGTATTTAATTACATTTGGAATAAATAGCCTAGATGTATGACCGCATATGTAATATATATATGTATACATAAAAATCTAATATATATGTATATTTGTAAATAATATTGCTAAAAAAAAGTGTTGTTCTTATATTTGAGGGGCCCACGATCAATTTGTTGATCATTCTGCCTCCTGGTTTGAATTCAGAGTTTGCCTTCTCTTAGATGGGTTGCCGTCCAAGGCTTACGAGTCCCATCCACCCGGGGTGCTGGGATGTTGGCTTTGGTGGGGATTGAACTCCAGACCACCAACTATTTGGTTTGAGACAATTTAGACCGCTCGGCCACCCAGCATGGAGTTACCGGTGACCCCCATCACCCGACATGTTTAAGGATCATGCCGCTTGTAATGTGTAAATCTAATCCTGACAAATATATAAAAAAAAATCTGTGATGTTAACGTTGTGCTGTACCTTAAATGAGTTTCTTTTCATTGTAGTAGATCTGATGAGACAGCAGCAGTTCTATGTGTTTGAATGTTTGATGAAGGGTTTGAAGAAATAAACCTTTTAGACCTGATTGCTGTCGTTTTGTGCTTTGTTATTGTAATTTACTCATGTCATCATTCACTGAAAAAGACCCCCCATTAGTGTCTTATAATTAATTTATTGGCATCATCAAAACAGGGCCCTGTTTAAAAGAGACCGTTAATTTTAAGTTGCCCAAATGTTCCTTCTTCCCCCATTTAAAAAAACAGTTGAAAGAGAAGGAAGGCCAAACTATTTCAACATGTGTTGATTGCCGAAAATAAAGTTAAGGATGGTTTAGAGCATTAAAATTTCAAAAAAATAAAATACCAGAATCTTTTCCAAGCAGAGATCTAATTCTCATCTGAAACTGCAACAGAGAGGACGAAAAAGAAAAACACACCTACGCTACGACAATTATGGGAGTCAGGAAGTTTATAGTTATCTTGATTAAATTGGCCTTGTGGAATTGTAACATCAGTTGGAGAATTACAATTTACAATACAAAAAAAGATCCGATCTTCCCCCCCCCCCCACACACACACACTTTTTAAAAGGATTTTCTTGCATTGGGTTTGTCCCAACGTTGTCACATC
>CAXITT010000653.1:145624-165025 GCA_964033795.1 Lymnaea stagnalis | reverse complement strand
CCCCCCCGTAGTAACGCAACTCGTTTCAGCGTGAATCGTAAATAGAAGGGGGGGGGAGGGGCAGGTTGTGATGGTTGTCTCGTAGGATGGTTATCTCGCGGGATGGTTGTCTCGTGGGCTGGTTGACTCAGCGCTTATATTTTTAAGCCCAGAAAAGATGTGAAATATTTAAATAATGAGCTAAACTAGGGCTGTCAAACTCAATCACTCGGCGGGCCAAAACTCAAATCACATGTAAGGTTGCGGGCCGAGCAGGATAAACATTCAATAAGCGGAAAATTAATCTTTAAAAAAAAAATAATTTTTATAAATGAAAACAGAAAAAAATGTATTAATACATTAATAAAAATCATTAGCATACCCATTTTTGTTCTTATGCTAATTTGTCAGAGCTGGATGTTTGGCACATTTTCTTAGCTACAAAAACAAGTAAGATCGTTTATGTTGGGAGTAACGTTCTGTGTCATTGAGATTCTCATGATGGACTGCAAGTGTTCATCAGTGAGACGACTCTTGTGTGATGTTTTGTTAATCTTCATCACAGAAAACAGCTGCTCACACATGTATGTGCTACCCAACGTGCTCAAGGTTCGAGCCACGTGTAGACGAAGCTGGGCCATCTCTTCAGGAATGAAACGAGTAGCTGTGCAGGCCCAACTGTGTCGTACTTTGCCTTTAGTGTCTCATTACACTGCAGCTCTATTAGCACCATCTATAAATTTACAGGTGCAATTTCCAAGTCTATTACAAATGGATTAATACGAAACAGCTCGAAATTACATTCCTGTGATTCAAAGTCTCTAAAGCGCCGTGCGAACTCGGCGCGAAGTAAACTAAGTTTTTCAGCAAAGTGTTCATTGGGAAACACCAATTAACACCATAGCGTTGACTTGGTTATAATTGTACGCCGGTCAAGACCTCGCTGGCCTGAAATAATGGTACAGCGGGCCGGATGTGGTCCGCGGGCCTTGAGTTTGACACATGTGAGCTAAATAATGAAGTATTTCTACATTCTTGATCTAAAACCGTTTGATTGTGTGTTTTTTTTTTTTTTTAAGATATTTATATTTTTTTCTGTTCTTGACAATGATAAGTAAATTGTCAGATACTACGATATTTTTGATTTTTTTTAAAATTAAAAATAAAGTTAGACTCTATACATTATTTTTTCTTTTTATCCATTCATTAGTCACATTATACTACTCCTTTTCAACTGAAAACCTATAACGAGCACATTTTAATGCAAAAATCAACGGCAAATTATTCACGACGGGGTTTGCTTTTCTAAAAAATTTCATGGGGATGGTTGTCACTGTATGCAAAACAATACCTTTTAACTATAATTTCAAATGTAACAAACATTTCTTCAAATGTCAGTTGCAAAAATAAGTTCCATAACTCTGTTGTGGTGAGACCAAACACTAACCGGTGGAATAGTTCAAAACAGTCTTGACGCCCACATGTTCCAAGGAAACGCTTTTTCGTAAGTACACAACAAAACATTTTCAAACCCACTAAATCAAGTGAAACACCAAAATAAACCAAATAACTGCAAGATAAAAAAAAATAAATCCTTACATTTATATAAAAAATAAAGAAGGAATAAATCCAAATTCTCCATGCTAAAATTAATTAACCCAAAGCTATTCGCACGGAATCGTAGTTCTATTGTAACTCCAAGTGCGACTTTGATTTCAAAAAGGTTTCTTCTTCTTCTTCTTTTTTTTCTTCTCATTTAATATAATGCTTAAGTTTTTGTAATTTTTTATCATAGTTATTGAATAATAGCACAACCGATTTCCAAAATTATATTGATATAAAGAAATGAAAAATTGAAAGGTTTTGCTTGATTTCTTTTCTAGACATTTAATGAGGATTACAGCGGCGTAGCAAGAGTTAGGGCCTCCAGGGGCGGGTATCGATTTCTGCAGACAACATTCCAGGGAGCCCCCCCCCCCCCCTATTGAAAGGTTTTGCTTGATTTCTTTTCTAGACATTTAATGAGGATTACAGCGGCGTAGCAAGAGTTAGGGCCCCCCGGGGCGGGTATCGATTTTTGCAGACAACATTCCAGGGAGCCCCCCCCCCCCCACACAAAATTACTCTACCGATGATCGAAAATGCCATTCATCTATTTAATTTTGACTAAAGCTTCACCTTTGGGTATTCATGGACAAACTTATCATCACACTTAATATTGTCAAACACTTTCCCCACCAGCATCCACAGTACGCTCAAATGTCAAACACTTTCCCCACCAGCATCCACAGTACGCTCAAATGTCAAACACTTTCCCCACCACCATCCACAGTACGCTCAAATGTCAAACACTTTCCCCACCAGCATCCACAGTACGCTCAAATGTCAAACACTTTCCCCGAAAGTATCCACAGTACGCTCAAATATCAAGCACTTTCCATGACAGCATCCACAGTACGCTCAAATGTCAAACACTTTCCCCACCAGCATCCACAGTACGCTCAAATGTCAAACACTTTCCCCACCAGCATCCACAGTACGCTCAAATGTCAAACACTTTCCCCACCAGCATCCACAGTACGCTCAAATGTCAAGCACTTTCCCCGACAGTATCCACAGTACGCTCAAATGTCAAACACTTTCCCCACCAGCATCCACAGTACGCTCAAATGTCAAGCATTTTCCCCGACAGTATCCACAGTAAGCTCAAATGTCAAGCACTTTCCCCGACAGTATCCACAGTACGCTCAAATGTCAAGCACTTTCCCCACCAGCATCCACAGTACGCTCAAATGTCAAACACTTTCCCCACCAGCATCCACAGTACGCTCAAATGTCAAGCACTTTCCCCACCAGTATCCACAGTACGCTCAAATGTCAAGCCCTTTCCCCGACAGCATCCACAGTACGCTCAAATGTCAAACACTTTCCCCACCAGTATCCACAGTACGCTCAAATGTCAAGCCCTTTCCCCGACAGCATCCACAGTACGCTCAAATGTCAAACACTTTCCCCACCAGTATCCACAGTACGCTCAAATGTCAAGCACTTTCCCCACCAGTATCCACAGTACGCTCAAATGTCAAACACTTTCCCCACCAGTATCCACAGTACACTCAAATGTCAAACACTTTCCCCACCAGTATCCACAGTACGCTCAAATGTCAAGCACTTTCCCCACCAGTATCCACAGTACGCTCAAATGTTAAGCACTTTTCCCACCAGCATCCACAGTACGCTCAAATGTCAAGCACTTTCCCCACCAGTATCCACAGTACGCTCAAATGTTAAGCACTTTGCCCACCAGCATCCATTGATACCCAATTAAATGCGATGTGGTCCGGCGATTCTACGTGCATGAATCAAAGCGGTAAAAAATTTTTAAAAATTAAAAAATGACTTTTTCCTCTTTGAAGGGATAACAAAATAATATTTTTAAAAAAAAAAGGCTTATATATTTTAAAATTTAATTAAAATTTATTTAACATAAATAAAAAGTGTGTGTGGGGGTGGGGGCATAACCAAATAAATCGAAACCAAGAAATGCTAAAAAATTAATAATTATGCCAATTCGTCACTAGCACCGCCCCTTAAACATTTGAGCAGGATTGTCGGGTTTGCGGCTTTGAAGACCAGGAAAATGCAGTTTTAAATTTAAATAAAGTAAATTTAATGTGAAATTAACTATAACTTAACGTTGTTACAGTGCTTAAATACATTTACCTTCTGACCTTCAATGTATTTGTTGTTGTTCTTGCCAATTTTATACTGTTAACCTATTTGAACAATAAGGAATCAATCGTAGACGTCGGGGGATTGGGGGGGGGGGTGGGGGTGACACCTTACGTTTACCGCATCGGCTGACACCGAACCTAGCCACGCCGTTGGGTTTATGTGTGTGTTCTGTATGCATGTTGTTTTCACCCAATCAGGGACGACAAGGTCAAGGACCCCCCCTGGGCGTCACAAAACTCTAGTCTCTAAACTGATATGCTTTACTCGTCAAGAACAAAACGCTCAACTCTACAAAAGACAGAAGCTGCAATACACGGTTAACTTAACGCTACATTTTTTGTGCGTAGGAGGCAGGAGGCAGGAGGCAGTGCTTATTTCAGACAATTTCCTCCAAGAGGCATTTCAGATTTTCTAGGAGAAAGTGCCATTTGTAAGATGTGGCGCTGAGGGGGGGGGCAGAGGGGGCAGATGTTCCCTCGCGCCAGACTAGCGGGGTGGCGCCAAAATGGGCTTTGAGGATATTAAATGGATAAAAATAGTGGGTTTCAGAGTTGACTGGGAAAAGGGGGGGGGGATTGACTATGTGAAAACACTCTAGCTACACATCTGTCATCATGGTCGTAAAGAGTGGGGCGAATGAAGTGGCCCTCCCAGATGTCAATTTTTAATTATATGGAAGGGGTGGCATTTCTGCAGTGTTGTATCGTGAAAGGAAGTTCAAAAGTAAGGTGCGTGGAGTCACCCCGCCATAATTTATTTTATAATTTCAGAATCAAAAGGTAAATTTTTTTTTTTTTTAGTTTACCTGAATTCAGTTTTTCTGTTTATTGAGGGAAGGAATTTTTTAAACGTCCGGGGGAGGCATAATGGCGCCCAGTGGCATCCATAAACTGAATTCACTCCAGTTGTGGCGCGCCCTAGAGTAATCATTTGCAAACCCTTAGATTCAACCCCGTACTGTCACACTGATAAGCGTGAGGGAAGAGGAGTGCATAACTTAGGCTTGTCGAAGACTATTGGGCAATTTCAAAATGGAATGGTGCCTATTAGGCGCATTCTTGAATTGGGTGTTTCTTTTCAGATAATTTTGTTGAGGCATTTTAGACTTTCGGGTGGCAAGTACCAACATTAGCCAAAATAGTGATCAATAAAAGATCTCTAACTCCGCCCCAGTACAACATGTACTAAATTCATTTAAATTGTTGCGCCCTTGAGGTTATGCTTTTTGGTATAAGTTATTCTCCTCCCTTAAAACCTTCTAGAACCCAGATAATTTTGGGTAAATTCAAAATGCAAGAATGCATTTGAGAACATACTCAAATTTAGTTTAGC
The DNA here is from genome assembly GCA_964033795.1 of Lymnaea stagnalis. Taxonomy (NCBI): domain Eukaryota; kingdom Metazoa; phylum Mollusca; class Gastropoda; family Lymnaeidae; genus Lymnaea; species Lymnaea stagnalis. The sequence goes on along the minus strand of CAXITT010000653.1, from coordinate 159,979 downwards.
AACATTCTACACTTAATTGGATAGCAATGGAAGAGATGTATAGAAGAAGAGATGCTAGTTAAACATGTTGGTGTCATTTAACCTCAGAGGCATCGTGTTGATCCCCCACCCCCCCCAACTCTTACGGCTGCAGGAGTACTCTGATATTTTAGAGCTTTTTTAAAAAAAAAAAATATTGCACTTTGAATACAAAGTACGGGAGGAAAAAATCGAAAAGTGGCAGGTGGCCTCGAAAAGTCAAGCCACGGCTCTGCTTGACCTGCTTGTCTTTTGCACCTTTAAAAAAAAATTCCATTTGTCTGATTGAGAAGTAAAAATTTCTTTAAAAAAAAAAAAAAAAAAAAAAAAAAAAAAAAAAAAAAAAAAAAACAAGAAAAAAAAAAAGAAAGAACTTTAACATAAAAAGATAAATATTATCAAGTTTTAGCAGAGTAAAAAAAAAGTGGAAAAAAAAACAACTGTTTTTTTTTAGGAAGGTCTATAAACGTTTGTCGGTTGAGAACTGGTCATTTATATAAATCGTATATAATGGCATAATTATGTTAAAAAGACATGAGATGCTTACATTGACATCATATTATAATAATTACTATGTGTGATTTGTCTGAAGGGAATCGTATAAAAAATTAAGAATAAAGTTTTCCTGAAATGTCTTTGGTCGTGATGGTTATTTGAATTTCTATAACTACTATAACTTTCTGAAGATAACATTACAAATCGCCTCTTTTGTATACTTAAACACGTTTTTTTTAAAAACCAAATCCATAGAAATTAGTTTTAAATTGACAATTTGAGAAAGAATAATTATTTCTAAAATTAGTACCCCCACCCCCCACCCCCAAATGGATTTGGCATAATAATCGAAAATTCATTTTTTTTTTTAAAATGTGTTCCTTTTTAAACTTATACTAGATTTTCATATCATTTGTTTTTTTAAAGTGCGCGCCAACAGGTATGGCAGATTATTTATTGTGTGATATTCAAGAAATAAAACCAGTTGGAAATATTATAAAAATAGGCAGTGTATTTTTTTGTTCAAAACTCTGTTTTCCAGGAAAATTGTTACAAAAGTAGCATTTTTAAAGAAAACACAAACGCTTTCCAATGATGAAACATGCACTATTTGGTTACCGGAAATTTGATCGAAAAAAATTTCGTCGACGGAAATTTGGTCGAATCTTTTTTTTCCCCAGTTCACACGTTAAAATTTTCTTCAAATTTCTTTTTGAACGTACCATATTATATATTAAAACAAAATAATGCGTTCAAAAAGAAATTTAAAGGCAAAATTTTAACGTAAAACCTGAAAAATAAAAAAAAATATTCGACCAAATCTAGATTTTTTCCCGTGGAAGAAGACGACAAAAATAATTTTATAATTTCTTTTTTATTTCCAATGTACATTGATATTTATTCTTCTTTCAAATTATTGAGCAAGATCACCATGGTGGCTGAATATGGGAATAGGAATATCCCTGCAAATAACACGTTTTATTTGGGATCGTTCATAAAATACGCCACGCTATTTTTGGATAATTTTTACCATCTCCTCCCTGTCACAAATCTTGGGACACCCCCCCCCCCCCCCCCCCCCCCCCTCAAATAACACGTTTTATTTGGGATCGTTCATAAAATACGCCACGCTATTTTTGGATAATTTTTACCATCTCCTCCCTGTCACAAATCTTGGGACACCCCCCCCCCGCCCCTAACCAACCCTTTAAAAAAAAAAAAAAAAAGTAAGTCAAGCTCTTGAACAATTTTTTAAAAGCAAATTAACTTAGTGTCAATCAATTAACATTTAATCTAAAACACATTTCACTATTCCATTGATAAAAGTGACATCTTCTGCCAGAAAACTCCCATCCCAATAGAAAGTAAAAACAGCACAGTCAATTTCAGGTTTTATATTATGTGTGTGATTAAAAAAAAATAATGTCTAGCGTCACATATTTTTTATTTACTTTACCCGCCCCACGGGTAAAAAAGCTGTCACACTTTCTTAGACACCTCCTCCCCTGGAGCGTGACATACTTAACTGACGCCCCTTTTGGTCCCAAGCGTTTGCGCTACTCTTAGGTGTCAAATTTGTTTTCTTAGCTGCAGGTAGAGCTTATTTATTACGAGTTTTTAAAATGCTGACAAAGCTTGAAAAGTTAAATCATTTAATACTCACCACTTAATGTACTTTTAATTGCTAAAAAAAAAAAAAAAAAAAAAAAAAAAAAAGTAATAATTAAAATTACAAAAAAATACAATAATAAAAAAAATATCTTTTTAAATACGATGGCAAAAAAAAAAAAAAAAGTGTGTAGTAAAAATTGTAGCCGCGTCTGAGAATTGATCCCCAGAAAAATGCTAACGTCAGGCATTTTACATAATCACAAATAATTATATCTGTCATATCTAAATACCAGGTTAATGGTAATGGTGGTCCATAGTGTAGGAATCATTAGATTGGCAAGCAGAGGCGTAGCGAGGGGGGTGCAGGGGGGGACAGATAGATTCCCCGGGCGCCAGCTAGTTAGGGGCGCCAAAATGTGCTTTGATATTATTTTATTGATGAAACTAATGGGTTTGAGAGTTGAAAAAAAAAAAAAGAAAAAGGGGCGCTTTAAAATGGATCTTGTCCCCGGGCGCGAATCTTGTCCCCGGGCGACAAACACCCTCGCTACGCCTCTGTTGGCAAGTATCCTACCTCTAGTTTGCGCCAACTTCTTTTCTTTCATTTTGTAGTTAGGATACATTTCTATCTATATTATGTAAATTTAAAATAATATACTACATGAATGTTTTTTTTGTTTTTTTTAAAATGACAATGGTGTTTGTAAATAAAGACAGGTGTTTCACATTTGAACGTGACATTGTATAAAATGAGACGAAGCCATTTATCAACATCTACATTTTGGAACAACGATCTTTCAGTTCCTTTTAGACCCACAAAGGCTCTGACATTTTATCCGTTGAATATCCCCAGCGCCTACTGAACCACCGTTACCAGCTACAACATTCACATATAAATTCCATCGTCTCGGTGTGAAGCTATTCATTAAGACAAGCCAAGCCACTCGCTAAACAAGGAGCCCAACCGTGCAGTGAAGTAGCCAGAGATCGTGACGCACAGTGTGGTCCTTGATTTCGATGCGTCTAATGTACGTGAATCACAATAATGCACACAGAACAACAACAACAACAACATTCTTTATCAAGTACAGGATGTGGACCGAAATGACTCAAACAAATTAAATGTATGCAGAACCCCCCCCCCCGACCCCCCAACCCCCAATGCTTTCTTCTCCTTTCTTTTTGTATGGCTTAGGATCATCTTGACTTCCGAAAGTAGATCAAATCAAAATATTTGACACATCATTTGATCAATTACTAAAATCGCTGTTCACGCTGGGGCCAAGGTAGCTTCACACTGAGGTTAAGGTACGTTCACACTCTGGATTTGTTTGTTTCGGGTTCTAAACAGAGTAGGCTGTTGCAATACAGGTCGCAAGATTTCTTAGACCACGTGCTACTAGTGTTAACCAAAAAAAAAACAAAAACAAAAAAACCCCCAGGGCCAACAGGCTTCATAATCGCGGGTTTGATGAGTGTAGCAGCATTCTGTCTCATGGCAATATACAGATACAATGGCATACCATTTTTTTTCTAGGCGCATCGGTTGTGACATTATGACAGGTTAGTAGCATAGCAACTTGTAGCAATAGAGTGGCCACACGCCAAAAAATTATTTTAAAAAATACCCCGATGACTTAGCCGATTTATTTACACATTTTAGCTATCAGTTGTATTCGACGGTAGCCAGTAGCCATAGCTTGAAGTTTGAAGCTTAAAATTTGTGAAATAAATTTCAAACTTAATTTGATTGGAGTGGGTAAGACAAGAAAAGATTTCAGAGTAACAAAGTATTTTTTTGTTTTTTTTTGTTTCTTTCTTCATTTCACTGGGGGTCGTCCATTTATTGTGGCAACAAATTAGGGGGTAGAGGGAGTTTGGAAATGTTTGACAATTCTTGACAAGGTGGGAGGGGGGTTAATAATTGACGTCGACAATTATTTTTCTCAATTAAAATGTTTATCTTACAAACTGACAGGTTATTACATTATTGTAAAAAAAATTAGTGAGTGAAAATAGTCAGATCATTTTTAGGCTTTCAACAATATACGATTAATGAAATGTCTGTGCACTGCAGATGGCTGGACAGAATGTTAGCGCACTTTGTCAGTGCAAGAGAAGTCACAAGTTGGCCTCTCTTCGCCTGTACACTCTGCTTGTCGCAAATGACTAGGGCGGTATGATTGCGATCATGTTGCAGGCATTACGATATTTTGAGAGTTGTGGGAAAGTAAAGTGAGTAACAACAATAACATCGCTGCTTGAAAAGATTTGGAAAATATGTAACATCTATTCTGCACCACAAGTCATGTTAAAAAAAGCATGGTCAAAAGCACCGACGATGCGCTCTTAAGAAATTACCAGCTCTTTCTCAACAAAAAAAAAAAAAAAAAGGATTCAACCAATGCGAGTAGCAGCCAGGATAGAGAGAGAGAGCTTATGGCCATTATTGCTCACACTGACTATGCTTCTATTGTAAGTGCTGAATGGTTAGATAAGGATGATGTTGACTTGTCTGGTATATTAGTTCCACAATATGAAAATGATGAATCAGCTACTATGTCCTTTGTTACCTGGCTACTCCATAGGATTGATGGGAAGAGGATAGCAACTGGAAACTACATTACAATTGTAAGGTGTACCTACAATAATCATATTTATACTTGCACAAGCAATGATATTCATTCTTTTGCAACCTTTTAATTGATTCTGCATTATATAATTTAAGTGTAAAAACTTTTTATCGTGTTGATTAACAAGCTAAAGATGTCATAAAAATTTTGTCCTAAAATTTTATTTGTCATTTAAATAGATCAGCACACAGTAAAATGTATTTATATATATATATATATATATTTAAATTATAATTCATTTGAGGGGGGGGGTTATACAATGTTGACATAATTACTTGGGGGGAGGGGTCATTGAAAGTTTGACATTTGTTGACAAAGGGGAGAGGGGGTCAAGAATTGCGAAAAAATTGTTGACGTAAGTAATGGACGCCCTCATTAATAAAATGCTTTTTTAAAAAAAAGTTACTTTGGAATTTCCTTTGCATTGTACGGGTCTTTATTGTAAAAATCAAAGATAACGAAATAAAAAGAAAAAAAAAGCCGAATTTATTACTATGAACAACGACATGCGGCTGCAGGTTGCCGTCTGTCGCATCACCACATGTTGATTACATTTAATCAAAAGTTCTAGTTCTAGCATAGATCTAGTTGTGCCCGATCAGTGAAAACACCTACGTGGACTATCTCTGTCAGCTGGAGATGGTAAACATCAAGGGGTATTAGTAGATTCCCAACATGGATTCCCAACATGGATTCACAACATGGATTGACAACATGGCTTCCCAACATGGATTCCCAAAATGAATTCACAACATGGATTCACAACATGGATTGACAACATGGCTTCCCAACATGGATTCCCAAAATGAATTCACAACATGGATTCTAAAAATGGATTCACAACATGGATTCAAACATGGATTCACAACACGGATTCACCACTAAGCTTTGTGACTGCAACAAATCCCCAGTGTGAACGTACTTTTTATTATTTATCTTTTTTAAAGCTTGTTGTTGTGGGGCACAAACATAACCGATGGCTGTTAACGTCTCATAGCATGACATGTCACATGACGGGTCACGGGCTGCCTAAATCTGCCTTAAGGGCGTTGACATGATTTCCCCGAATCAACGACTATAAAAGTGAAAAGAACATGCTTTCAAAGGACGAATATTTACTTAACTCGTGAAACGCTCCAGCTACAGGACTCGCATTCCTTTGACTTCTTTGGTTGGATGGACCGGGAACTTAAAGAGCAGGTGATAACTGTGTGGTGCAAAAAAAAAATAAAAGAAAAAAATAAACTTCAGTTTGTGGACGTCATAAATGTGTGTTTTCTGGTCAGATATGCAAGAGTTAACCCTCTATTACGCAATTTTAGTTTTTTATGGAAAAAAATTTTTTGATGGCATACTTCATAGTTATTGGACTTAAATAAACATAATATGCAAGAAAAATAATTTTTTAAAATGAAATAATGATTTTATTGGTATGTTGCCATATGGCAACAGTGCGTCTTAAAGGTCAGAAAAGTAAAACTGAACAAGAAAAGGAAACGATAACAATAATATTTGTAAAAGGTGAATATTTAATCGTTTACACAAACAATGGTTCTCAGTACTTAGTTTACAAGCATATCTTCATATTATGCTTTTATATCATGAAAAAGATCATTATAAAAATCATATTTTATAAGCATTTTTTACACAAAAATATAGAAAATCATGTAATCAATATATAGAGCATATAGAGGGACAGTAAATATTTATATACATATGTGAAATGCAGGTTTAATGCTGGTGGAACTGTTTGAAGCAATGTCAACTTTACATTATGCACATTTTATTCTTGAAAATTCTTTTCAACCTGGTCTCTTGCATCTTCCTTTGTTTTCAAGTGGCTCAGGAAAGTGCCAAATATAATCAGCTCTTACTGGTAAGGGTGGAAAAGCTGCAATAGGACCACTCAAATTTTTAGCTGTAAGTTGAGGCTCTATATCCAATAAAGGACTGCCAAGTTTCCTAAACCCTGCTTTACCTTCTTTCATTAGGCATATGGCCATCTTGGTGTTGAAATCAAGTACACCGAGGATATTTTTTGTCGCGATTCGCATTAGTACAATCAGCCTATAGATCAGCCATGCCAGCACAACTGCCATACTGGTATCCAGAAAGTGGAATATTATACAGTGATACTATTTTTTGGACCTTACTGGTATCCTGTATACGGCCAACAGTGAAGCGAGAAGATCCACACCACCCATGAATTTATTGTAAACCATGATTACCGATGGACAAGTTACCTAGATTTCCCTTTTAGCCTTTTGTCCCATCTTTTGACCCGTTTCATGGGCTCAATAGCAGCAAATGTACTGAGTGTGGTTACCGCTCTATTGTCAACCCATTTGACTGGAAACAGATCAACACCGTCATGGTGGCAGGTTTTCAGAATTGCGGAGCCCCTTCCATTTCTTGCCAAGTCCTTATCTGAAGGCATTATGCAATTTTTAAGCCTATTAGACCTTACAGTGCCAATAGCTGCATGTCAGCTTCATCTCTGTGGTGTCAAAGCAAATTTCTTGCAAATAGTTTTGCCCGTGGTTGGATTGCAGTGTCTAAAGAATTACCAGGTGTGTCGTTAGTTTCACAGTCTGAGTCTGATATGGTTGAAGCTGAAAAGGGAAATTTTAAATATTATTTTTCAGTGTTTACTTTAACTTTTGGCTTGAATGTTATATAATTGTTTTTTTTTTAAATATTAGAGATTAAATGCAATTTAAAAAAGTATATGAAAACATACTTGTTGTGTTCTTGAGTCAAAGTTTCATCTATGTCATCATCGCGTGAAGATAGCTCGGAGTCCTCAGGAATAGAAGGAATATCCACATTTTTATTTTTTCCATAAAAGCATGATGGTTCCATGACTGCTTTGATGTTTGGATATTTGAATTCTAGAAGAAAAAAACATTATAGGAAACTAATAATTCCACACAAAAAATAACTTACAATATAGACTTATATCTTGTATAGTATCTATTCATTTTTTTTTTATAAAAAGAATTGTAACATTAATTTAAAACCTGTTAATTTGATCAAAATATAAAAGGATAACATTAATATTAGATATGTATAGATATTTCATAAAAAAAATATTATTCAGATAGCTTATAATAAATAAACTGATTATATATTGTATGTTGCCATTTGGCAACAAAAAAATAAACACAAAAAATTAACCACATCGACGCACTGTTGCCAATTGGCAACATACCATTTTTTTCGTATGTCATCCACCTATGATGACAAATATCAAACATAAGCTCATTTAATATCAGTTCAAACATTAAATTTAACATTCTTTATTTTTTATAACAGGAATTATCATTATGTGATATAAAAAAACAGCTTGTACTTACTGGATTCGGCGGAAAAAATTGTAGTCAACTGTGACCGTCTAAAATGTGTTCTTACATAAAAACTGCAAAGCGAAAGTGAAGAGTTCTTCAGGATAAAAGTTTGAAACCTCATAATTGAAAAGGGGAACCACTCCAACAAATTAAAAATTGGGCTTGCAGTACTAGCAGTAGTGTAATTTCGCTTTGTTGCCAAATGGCAACATTGCGTAATAGAGGGTTAACAATGTGCATAGTAAGCACCAAAAATGTATCGGTTTGAACTATATACAGTGGGCGCCATTTCTTCAAATTTATTGCAATCCCATTTGTCCACTAAATCAGTGATCAGAATAGCCGCGTCTACCTTTTGTTCAAGACTAAGCCAATGTTAAACACTTGGCCAACGATGCGAAAAAGAAAAAAACAACAACAACAAAACAACTTCCTTTTCATTTGGATACGTGGATACCAAAAATCACAACAAACCGTGTTATTGGAATAAATGTTTTTTTTTTGTTAACGATTTCTTCAATGAGTGCGTGTTTTGATTGGTGTGTTGAACTCCATGAAAAGGCTAGAGGTGACATAATGCGACCTTTCACCTCTGTGGGTCGCGAGTGTTCTAAGTCGGTGGGGTGGGGAGGGGGAGGGGTAGACGTTTTAGGAGGGATTTCGTTGTGGTGTTTGCTTTTTAAACTATGGTTATGCTGTTGATCATGGGGGAAGGGTATGCAGGGGAAATATTTCAAATGTACACATCTTTAAGGAAATTGAAAGGAGGGATACACCACCCAATCAAATACATCTACAGATAAAGGCAAATTATGGCTGCCTACAATTGCAGCGTGTTTAATTTTTTTTTAAATTTTGTTCCCCCCCCCCCTTTATCGTAGCTCTAAAGTGGGGGAGGGGGGCAGTGGCGTAGTGAGGGTGTTTGGCGCCCGTAGACAAGATTAGCCCCCGGGGACAAGATCCATTTTAAAGCGCCCCCTTTTCTTTTTTTCAACTCTCAAACCCATTATTTTTACCAATAATATGATATCAAATCACATTTTGGCGCCCCAACTAGCTTGCGCCCGGAGACATCGGTCCCCCCCTGCCCCCCATCGCTACGCCTCTGGGGGAGGGGGACATTTTTTTTTTCTTGCTGAAGAAAATATTGGTTGTTAGAATTAACACCAGTGTGTTAAATTAAAATGTCAATATTGTGTTATTGAATAGCATTAATATATGAACCATAATTAAGGGCTGTTACATATACCACGACTTATTTATAGTTTACATATACCACTTTTTTATAGTGTACACATACCACTTATTGATAGTTTACACTTACCACTTAATTATAGTTTACATATAAAATTTATTTAATTTTTACATATACCATTTATTCATAGTGTACATATACCACTTTATAAACTATGCTGTAGACATACCACTTATTTATAGAGTGCATATACCACTTATTTATAGTTAACATATACCATTTATTTATAGTGTAAATAACCACTTATTTATAGTGTAAATGTACCACTTATTTGTAGTGTACATAAACCAAATATTTATTCGTTAAGATTCTCGTACCACTAGAGCAAGTAAACCTACCGGACACTGTACAATATTTTATAACAAAACGTGACACAACAGGAAGTAGATTCGTGCAGAGCCACGGTTGAGCCACCTTTCTCCTCTTCCAACATTAGGAGTGCAACGTCCTGAGCCAACGCGCGTTCCGTGCAACCCCTTTGGAACCGAGGTGGGGCACAGAGCAGTGGGGCACAGAGCAGTGGGGCACAGAGCAGTGGGGCACAGAGCAGTGGGGCACAGAGCAGTGGGGCACAGAGCAGTGTGCCCTGTATCACCACGACAAAGCTCAAGCATATTATCGATTGAAGGGGGGGGGGGACATGTTTTGGAAAAATACTTGTTTATGAACTTAACCCCTCTTCCTTTTTCAGAGGCCAAAGGTCGTGATCCCCCGCAGTGGGCAGCATTTCCTAAATGATCCATCTTTTCAATTCATCAATTATCTTTTTATCTTCTCCCAGTGCGTACCGGAGACATCTGTCCCCCCCCCCCTCCCCCCCCTCGCTTCCCCTTTGACTTCAAAAAAAAATTCGATTTAATTTTATATTCTATAACTTATTCTTTAAACTGTTTAAGAATCTGTATTTGTTGACAAAATTCGTAAGGATGTATTCTTTTGGTTTGATATTCAGAACACCCTCAAAGATCGTGCTGAGCATAACTGAAAGTTCACAATACCATCAACAATGTCTCAAGACATGAAAGCCGCCAGAAGACGTTGGGAAATCCCCATCTCCAAGATGGCAGACAAAACGTTCAACCCGATTCGAAGTGTAGTGGACACCATGACGATCGAACCCCACCCAGACAAAACTATGATTACTTTGTCTTTAGGTGAAACCATCTCACAACAGATTGAAACTACTCATTTAAAAAAAAAAATGTTTTATTTTCTATTATTATTATTATTTGCATTTTGCTTAACTGAGCGGTTCTCAACCTGTGGGTCGCGGGTCGAGCGAACCTTACACAGGGGTTGCCTAAGACAATCGGAAAACACATATTTATGAAGTAGCAACGAAAATAATATTTTTTTTTGGGGGGGGGGGGCAACACAACATGAGGAACTGTATTAAAGGGTCGCGGCATTAGAAAGGTTGAGAACCACTGGCTTAACTGATTGATTCATCATTAATTCTATAAATATGTAATACATAATCAATTAAAGAAATCCAAACATTTAATCATACTAAACATGCCCTGGGGATTAAATTCCAAACACTTAAATTGATTGAAACCCAATTTCAAAATTTCATGAGCATAAATGATTCATATTCCATTAGCTAAACTTAAAATAACATTAAAAAAAAAAATAAAATGAATGAATCATGAATCAAAGCTTATATCCCCCACACTTCCCATTTAAAAAATAATAAATAATAGAAAACAAAAATTAAATACGGAAACAAACATAGACCCAACGAAGGCTTAGCCTAAATATTTTTCATTTGACTTGTTTTTCTCCCTGCAGGGGATCCCACAACATTCGGCAACCTGCCCATGGCTGACACCGTTGAGGAAGCCATCATTGACTGCATCAGACAGAGGAAATACAACGGCTACGCTCCATGCGTGGGTAAGTTATTGTAGCCAACTGTTTGCACGCTTAACTGACAACAGTCTTAGTTTAAACTCACTGCCATGCTAAAGTAGCAAAATCCATGTGCTTTATCAAGATAAATTGTTTTCGTCCATATATCCAAAAAAGTGTTTCTTTCAGACGATGTTCTCCGAGTAGGGGGGGGGGCGCATTTCAGGTTATCGGATGGGCAGTGACCGTGGCAAGACGTGTAGCTCATGGGTTAATAAAGGGGGGCAGGTTCCATTGTCACCAGACTAGTCGTGGCCCCAAAATCGACTGTGCTGGTATTTAATAGATGAAAATAATGGGTTTCAAAGTTTGAAAAAAAAACAGGTGGGGGGGGAGAGTAAAAATTAATCTCGCCCCTGGCAACCATTAACTACGCCTCTGTTAGTAACGTTGAAAGGATTTTTGGTGGATGGGGTAGTCCACCTGGTGTCATATTTGTGAGAGAAATTGCTGAGTTTTATCGTGAAAGTGAGCGAGACAAAAACCTTGGCCCGCCCAAATTTGCCCTAACAATAGCTTCGCTACTAGGCATTGTCTCTATCGGCACAAAACTTGGTGACCTGGGCAAGATATGCTGTAATTTTTATTGGGCAGAAGGGCAGAAATCGAGGTTGAAGGTGGTTCTTCAGCTGAAAAGGAGGGTGGGAGGGTTTCAGGGGAGCCACGCCACACATTTTTTTTTTTATTTCAAATTCAAGAGGTGCGTTTTGGAGTACACATAAAATCTGTTTCTATTGGACTATTTGATCGGGGAAAATTTTTTGCTGAAGCTTCCTGGGGAGGCATTATGGGGCCCAGTGCCATAAAAAAAACTGAATTCACTCCGGCGTTGGCACTCCTGATTGTAATAATTTGGCACAAGCTTAGATTCAACCTCAAATTGTCACAATGATCGGCGTGAGGGATGGAGGAGCAGTAATTAAGGGTGTCGGAGACTCTTAAGCAAAAGCGGGGGAAATGACGTATTGTGCCGAATACTTGAATTCGATGTTTCTTTCAGTTAATTTGGGAGCAGGTATTTCAGCCTTTCGGTTGGGAAGCACCAAAATTAGCCACAAAACTAACTCTAACTCCGCCTCTGCCCAATATTTAAATAAAAATCATTCCAGTTGTGACGCCCTTCAGGGTACGCTTTTTGTCCCGCTTAGTCTCGTCCCTTAGTCCTTATAGTCTCTAGAAGTTTTTGATTATTTCATAAATAAAGAATGCATTATAGCACATACCTGAATTTAGTTTTACATCATTCTACACTTAATTGGAGAGCATACATCAATGACCTACCCGAGAAACTGCCACCCCAAGCAAGACTGGTCGCAGATGACAGGATCTCAATCTGTTGGCTGAGTGGGAGATTAGCTTAGACATGGAATTTCACTCTGAAAAGTGCCAGATACTGCCAGTTTCTAGAAGTTGTACTCCTCTAAACTACCACTACGAACTGCGTGGCCATATACTTGCGCCAGTTTCCTCCATAAGGTACCTGGGTATTGCCCTTCAAAGAAAGGTCCGCTGGGACGAGCATATAAACAACGTGTGCAACCAGGCAAACAAGACCCTGGGGTTCTTTAGGCGTAATCTAAAGGTCGGCAACTCCAGCGTGAAAGAAAGAGCCTATAAAGCCTTTGTCAGGCCGCCTTTAGATTATGCATCTTGATTTTGGGACCCCTTTACCCAGAAGAGCATCGACAGGTTGGTCCAGCGACGGGCAGCATGCTTTGTCCTAAACCGCTATAGGAATACCTCTTCTTCTTCTTCTTTATTTTGAGGGCCCACGATATATGAATTGATCATTCTGGCTCCTCTAGTGCTGGCAGCATGCTGGAAACTCTGGGCTGTTCACTATTGGAGGAATGACGACGACTATCCATGCGCTCCATGATGTACAAAATAAATAATGGGCTGGTCCACTGCTCCAGCATTATACAGAAACTCGCCCCTCTCCCCCATAGACAGCGACGAGGCCATGACAGGCAGTTCCGTCTTCAACCATGCAGCAAGAAGCCAGTATAGGAACTGATCATTCCTGCCCAAGACAATCAGGGACTGGAACGAGCTTTCAAAAGGAATAGTTGAGGCGACAACACTCATTGACACATTCGTGTCTTTTGCCTCAGCCTCATTAAGTAGCCCTTGCAACCAGTGAAATATCCTCATCACCACCAGTAACAGAAACATTGCCAATCCCATCTACATGCATAGGAGCCAAAATGATCAATAAATTGATCGTTGGCCCTTAATATAAAACTCATCGAAGCGTTTGTCACCAAGAAATTCGTCCACGCATACATTCTACATACATCCAAAAAAAAATGATGGGGGGAAAGTATCACTATTCACATTCTTTTTTTGTGTTAAAAATGAGATCATCGTGAATATTAATAAATAAACATTTAATGACTACTTTGGCTTGTACTATTTTAATTTAAAAGTAATTTAAATTTCTTTAATTTTTTTTGTTAAAAATGAGATCATCGTGAATATTAATAAATAAACATTTAATGACTACTTTGGCTTGTACTATTTTAATTTAAAAGTAATTTAAATTTCTTTAATTTTTTTTGTTAAAAATGAGATCATCGTGAATATTAATAAATAAACATTTAATGACTACTTTGGCTTTTACTATTTTAATTTAAAAGTAATTTAAATTTCTTTAATTTTTTTTGTTAAAAATGAGATCATCGTGAATATTAATAAATAAACATTTAATGACTACTTTGGCTTTTACTATTTTAATTTAAAAGTAATTTAAATTTCTTTAATTTTTTTTGTTAAAAATGAGATCATCGTGAATATTAATAAATAAACATTTAATGACTACTTTGGCTTTTACTATTTTAATTTAAAAGTAATTTAAATTTCTTTAATTTTTTTGTGTTAAAAATGAGATCATCGTGAATATTAATAAATAAACATTTAATGACTACTTTGGCTTTTACTATTTTAATTTAAAAGTAATTTAAATTTCTTTAATTTTTTTTGTTAAAAATGAGATCATCGTGAATATTAATAAATAAACATTTAATGACTACTTTGGCTTTTACTATTTTAATTTAAAAGTAATTTAAATTTCTTTAATTTTTTT
>CAXITT010000653.1:113534-135957 GCA_964033795.1 Lymnaea stagnalis | reverse complement strand
CCCACCCCCCCACTCCCACACCCCCCCAGACCCACACCCCCACAGACCCACACCCCCACAGTCTTTCTTTGCGTAATGCATTTTAAGTAATTCTAAACTATTTTCTAATTTTTAGAGCGTTTTGAGCTGTCTTTGATAGTCTTAAAAAAAAAAAAAACTATATTTAATGATTCGTTAACCTGGGATGGCAACTGGTCTAAGAGAAGGCAAACTCTGAAATCAAACCCGGAGATGGAGTCCCGTAATCGGTATCACACCGACACAAGGAAAATCCAGGCAACTCCTGCCACGTAGAATGCCCAAAAGACCACATTGAAACACTCAAGGCACATTGGTGGTCATCTACTGCCTCCTGGTCTATTTCCAGTCTACTTGACGAAGTCTTGGTACTGGAACAATGAGGCGAGCACTAGAGGATGAGACTGACGAATCACAGCTCAGGTCAAGGCTACAACTCAAGTCGAAATTGCCTTGGTCATTTTCGCGTGCGAAGGGTGAACAACAACAATAAAAATAATTTAGAAAATCATTTTAAACTATGTCTGAATGAAATGCAGGCAGTGGCGTAGCGAGGGTGTTTGGCGCCCGGGGACAAGATTCGCGCCCGGGGACAAGATCCATTTTAAAGCGCCCCCTTTTCTTTTTTTCAACTCTCAAACCCATTATTTTTACCAATAATATAATATCAAATCACATTTTGGCGCCCCTAACTAGCTTGCGCCCGGGGACATCTGCCCCCTCCCCCCCATCGCTACGCACCTGAATACAGGCCTATATATTGTTGGCTCTTGCATATCTGCAAAAAAGCGGGGAAAAAAACAATATTTTGACGTATTGAAAATAAATTTGAATAGTAGGCTACCAATAAAGTGTTCTTAATATAGGCCAGATGAGATGCTTTTCACATTAATTGTCATTGATACATATGTAGGCCAAATGTAGACCTACATCAAAATAAGGGAATGTGTTTCGGTAACGTTACTTTTAAGATATGAGGCCTTCGAATAAATGATAGTAACGTTCATCACCAGCACTGTGACAGCCACCAGCATTGTAACAGCCACCAGCATTTAGACCAATAAATATTATAGAAAAAACTATGTTTTTATTATAATTCGTTACAATTTGTGTTGTCTTTGACAGGATATTATTTTGGCCAGCGGGTGTTCTGGCGCCCTTGATCTTTGCATCTTATGTCTAGCAGAACCAGGTCAGAATATATTAATTCCAAGGCCAGGTTTTTCTATGTACAAAACGTTGGCAGAGTCTCTTGGCATCCGTGTCAAACAGTACGATCTCCTGGTAAGTAGCCTAATAATCTCTCAAATTTAAAACAATTGTGCATATTTGCCACAAAATCTAAACATTTTTTACAAACTCCTTCAATAGGCCTAGATCTATTTTCATAAATGTTCTTTTAAACTCACTTACAAATGGCTTACTTTAGTTAAGACTGATGCATTAAAAATTAAAGTGTTACCACTGTTAACCACTAAAATAAAATATAGGCCTACATGTATGATTTTTTGGGCGTAAGACTTAACACTAGATTAATCATTATAAAGGAAAATGAATTTTGCATAATCAAATATAATACATTTTTTAGATCACAGTTTCTTTAAACATTTGGAATAGAGTACGGTACACATTTTTAAAAAAAACTCATAAAAATTCTTGAACCACCAAATGCATAAATTAGAATTTTAGTCTTGATTTATTTATGGAAGTTATCATTATCTGGAACATTTGTTCTATTTACCAGTAGTAGTGTTGAAGCTATGTACCAGTAGTGTTGTAGCTATGTACCGGTAGTGATGCAGCTTCAGCTGTGTACCGATACCAGTAGTGTTGCAGCTATGGGCCTGTAGTGTTGCAGCTATGTACCAGTAGCGTTGCAACTCTGTATCAGTAGTGTTGCTTTCACCACATGATGAAAATTGCTGGTGTTAATATTCTTTTATTGGTTTAAAAATATGTCAGATGTAATGATGATAATTATTTTTCATCAGCCTGAAAAGTCTTGGGAGATTGACTTGGAACATCTGGAAGGTTCGTATGATGATAAAACTGCAGCTGTCATTGTATGTAATCCATCTAATCCCTGTGGAACTGCTTATAGCAAGGAACACTTGTTAGAAATTCTGGACACTGTTGCGCGAAAAAAGATTCCAATTATTGCAGATGAGATCTATGAACACTTTGTAAGTTTTACTTAGTTCCATTTTCATTTTTCAATACAAATTTTTGAAATGCAATTAAGGGAATTTTAAAAAGAATTTCACATATTTTTTGGCACTTCAACAGGTTTTTAATGGCCAGACTTATCACTCTCTTGCTTCCCTGTCTAAAGATGTTCCTATACTAGCATGTAGTGGACTGACAAAAAGGTAAGAGCTTTATATATTTTATGAGTAATTCATAGCATGACAAAATAAAATTATGAGTTATATGGATATACAATAATAATAATTAATTTAACCCTTTTTCAAATTTTAAAATGTAGAACTCAACATTACATTATAAAAGAAATAGCATTCTCATAATTTTTGTTCATAAGCACCATATCTTTATGTGTAACCAAAATGCTCACCAAATTTTCTCATGCTGTTATACATTTATACAATAGCTTTAAACAAAAATGTTGCATGCGCTTTCAGATTTCTGGTTCCTGGTTGGAGACTGGGTTGGATTGTCATCAATGACAGACATGATGCCTTCTCACAGGTATAAAATGAATGAGAAAACTCTGCATGCTTCAAATCTTAATTCTAAGCCTGTCTACTTACTAAAAGAAGTATAGTTTCATACTGCTAATGGTATGAAATATGTACAGTAAGAAACATGCTTCATATATTCAAATTTGAAAATTTATCTCTTAAAATGTTCCATAATTATTTGATCTAGGTCAGGACTGGATTACAGAACCTGGCTCAGAGAGTTATTGGCCCCAATACACTTGTACAGGCAGCACTGCCAGAGATTTTCAAAAACACACCACAAAGTTTCTATGACAATACATTAAAATATCTTCAAGTAAAATGCATATGTAGTAGTAGTAGAATTTATGATTGATCAATTCTCACAATGAACTTACATTAAAAAACCTAAAATGTAAGAATGTAGTTGTTTGTTATGTTTTACCATTCATGAATATCATTTTTCTTGGCATAAGTTTTAATTTACCCTGACTCTGACAAATGATCTCTACTGCTCAGGTTACATTTCAATAGCATTTTTTTCCTTTCCAGACAAATGCTGATTTGTTTTATCGAAACCTCCGAGAAATTCCGGGCCTACAACCTGTGCTGCCACAAGGAGCCATGTATATGATGGTGGGTGTTAAAATTGTCTTAAAATAATTTAATTTTTATGTACTTAAAGTGACGATTTTATAAAAATAGAAAACTTGCATTGGTGAGTCTCAATGAAAGGTTACCAGTTTATGTGCTTAAGAAGAACTATTTCCCACACTTAAGTTCCACTCTCATATTTTCAGAAATAAAAGAACAATAAATATATATATGTAAATATATATATATAATATATATATATATATATATATATAAAATTATTTCAATTTTTTAAAAAGTGGCTTTCATTTATTCCAATTTAATGACAGCATGTTATTATCACTGTTTTTATGAAAATATTACCATTGACTTCAAATGATATTCTTTTTGTATTTTTTACCCGAAAAAATCCTTTTACTCTGTAATTCGTTAAAAAAAATCTTCCTTTCAGGTTGGGATAGATATGAAATATTTCCCAGAATTCAAATCAGATGTTGATTTCACCCAAAAAATGATTACAGAGCAAAGTGTGTTTTGCCTGCCAGCATCAGTAAGTTTTCATTTATGTTCCAAAGTTATAATTTGACTGCATGAGTTCGATGCAGAAATGGAAAACTAATTGAAGTAATTGCATTACATTTTCAAAAAAAATAAAAATTTGAACCCATTTTAGAAAAATATTCACAAAATTTTCATCCATATCTTTCCAGTGTTTCCAGTACCCGAATTTCTTCCGTGTTGTGTTGACAGTTCCAACAGACAAAGTTATTGAAGCCTGTGACAGGATAAAGAAATTCTGTGAAGAACACTTTCAAATAGAAAATGATAATGGACAATTTTTTTGCACAAACATTTAAAAAATAGCCATTAATTGGTATGAAGCTAATGGGGTCATCGAGATTGAGAAATGAATTTATAATTGTAAATAATAGAGTTATAGACCCTGCATATCAAACAGCTGAAACCGTTCTGCAAAATAAATAGAATTGTAAGGAAGCATTTTGTTGTTTTAATAGAGTTACTCTTTTTAATACAATGTTATGATTTGGAAACTATATCTAAAAGAATAGGAACACACATTAAGTTAGAATGTATGTTCTAATAATTGTTTATCTTATGTCTGTTTTACACTTAATGAAGCTAATAGAATACAGCTACATCTCGAGTGCTAAGCACATTAACACAATGTTAGGACTAAGTTATGTTAGATCTAGGGAATTTGTCTAGCCTGAAAGGACATGTATATTCGTTAATTATGATAATCTTTCCTCTAATACTTGAATTAACTGGTGTTTTATTTCTCTATTTTGTTGAGTGGATTTTCCTTCTTGAAACGATACCTTTAATAATTTAATTGTAAGATTCATTCATTTTTTGTAAAGAGACAGAGTAGGCAGTTGTATTAATGTTAAACTACCTGTTCTTTGAGAAGATACAGACAGGCCTAAAAATGGATATGCATGTAATGTTTTACTTTGGATTAAGTATAAGTTGATATAACCTGTTCTATATTAATAGTACTGTGTGAAAAAAAGGCTGTCATGCAGCGAGTTTCATGCGTAATGTCTGAACTTGGATAGAGCCGACTATTAGTGTGTTGTTATTGTTCGTGTTCCTCCGCCACACAGTGAGTTTCATGCATACAGCATTATCTCTATTCCGGGATCCAGCAACTGCATGTTCCTATCGGTGGGTTATTTCTTGACAAAAACGGTTGAGTTAGCCAATGCACTCTCACTGCAACATAGGGCATTAGATTTCATTGCATATTATTAATGTTATAGAAAATAAGGAGTTAACTCCATTTTTATCAAACTTGGACCCACTAGGAAGTTGCTCAAAATACCAGGCCCTGATGTAAAAACACCTGGTTAAGCCCTAGTACCCGGTTAAGCCCTAGTACCAGGTATATTTAATTTTTTTAAAATAAATTCAGCAGCATTTTACTCACATGACTGTCTCTGTTATTCTCTTTCCAGCTTAAATGCTCATTACCTAGGCAACTGATCCGTTTTTTTTGTTTTTTTTGAATCAACACAAGTCCATTTATAATCTTATTTGTATTACTCAGCTTTTCCAGGCTTCTAAAGTTAATGTCCAACTACAATCCATTGAAATTTGTAGACCTTGTAAAATATCTTTAACACATGGCTGATTCTCAAGTTCCACTCAAGGATTTAAGCATGTGAAATTAGATTCTTCAAACAAAAAACAGCGGTGATGGATGCTTATAAATACTTTTTATGTAAATTTGTAAATAAGATTTGTAATTTAAAAATGCTATCATTATTAATAAACAAAATGATCAAATTCTGTTATGTGACCTTTGTGCTGTACCTTAATGTAGGAAGTTTTTTTTCACTGTAATGTAATAGATCTGATAAGGCAGACAGCTTTTTGTGTATGAAATTTTTTTATAGGGTTTGAAGAAATAAACACTTAGACTAGAGAACAGCTGCCTGAGCTCTGTTAATTTCATTGACTAACATCAATGTCCACTGAGACCGACCTTGTATATCTATTTCCATTAAAAAAATAAAAATATTTTGAATCCTAAAAAATGTTGAAGAAAAGAATGGTTTAAAAATGTGTTTATTGACAAGAATAAAAGTTTAGATAGTTACAGAGTAAAAATGTTTCAACACAGTGCCCAGATTTCTTTACACCAAACAGAAGATCTAAAAATATATATATATATGAAGAATCAACACAAACAACCCAAAATGCTTCTTTATTTGCCTACCAATTTAGTTGGTATCAATGTCTTTCCTAACATGGATTAAATCAGTGCTTCTCAAGCTGTTGTCATGGGATATTTTCTTGAAATTGTTACTCATATTTGTTGATCCCATCCTGAGGCTGATTTGTGACTGAATATTAGACCGCTTGAATAGAGAAACACCTCTCTTCCATTGGAAGGAGAAAATATAATAATACTCCCTATTATCATACAATTGTCTCATTATTTCACCATCACAATGCAGCCACACATAATAGCTCATTCATTTATTCAAAACATATCTTGTATATAAAAATTCTCACTTTAATGGTGCAGAGTTGAATCTGTGGTTGCAGTACTAGGAAGAGTCCATATCAAACATTTGTTGATCTGAAGGCCCCCCATCATTATCCTCCTTATCTAATTTCTCATCATCCGAGTCATCCTCCTCATTCATACTCTCTTCCTCATCATCATCATCCCCACTGTCATCCGCCTCAGAGTCGTCGTCATTGCTATTGTTGGCTTGCGACGAGACATTGATGATTCCACTCTGCTGGTTCCTGCCGACGGGATAAGTTGTGATGCCCATGGCTCCTCGGATGGCTTTCGTGCTGACCACATCCCCAGGGTGGACATGCTTGGTCATGTTCATAAGATTGCTGGTCACTTTGTCAGCTGAATAAGAAACACAAAATGACAATTTATTTAGAAGAGTATGTCAACATCCTACTATAACCCACGTAAATGACAGAAATAAACATTTTTTAAACAGTGAAAATTAGCGTTAAAATCAATTCTACATTAGCCATGAAATTTTGAAACTAAATGAATTTGATTTTAGTGCAGGTTTTGATGAATGTGAGATAATAACATCACTGAATTATTATTCCTTTTACTCTTATGATATGCAGTTAAGAGGGTTAGTATCCAATGGTGTAGCTGAAGTAGAGAAATGATCAGCTGCTCTATGAGGGTGAAAGTGTATGACAAGTTGAGGAAAACACTAAAAAAACTTAAACAAAATTAAATAAGAAAAACAATTTGAGGGGGTAAGTAATCCTTGTTGTCAAGTTGTGAGAATCACTGTTTCATTCACTAATTTTGAGTCTGAGTTGTTTCTGTCCAAATGTCATTGGTCCTCAGGTGATGAACAATAAACAAGTGTGTGTGAATATAAAGTCTGTCAGCGAGATGATCATTAGTGAACCAGAAGTTCATGTTTCGTTGTAGTCAACTAGAAGTTCGTGTAGTTGCCCAGAGTTCATGTTTAGTTCTGATAGTCAGAGTCCCCGTACGCAGTGTTAGCATTTAGTACATGTGCAGTTGTCCAGAAATTCCTGTCAATTTGTGCTGAGTCCTTGAAGTCATAAAATGAGCAGTGGTGTTGGATTGACTGTATTTGATCAAGAACTGTATTTGATCAAGTGTTCTGCTGTCATTATTGATCACAAGTCTTGACATGACTCTGGGCGATGTGTGTTAATCCCCTAAAAAAACAGTGAACAGGTTTGTCAAGAGGACCCAGAATCAAGCATTTTACCATGTGTCCACTCACCCAAATCAGATTCCTTATCAGAAGGAGGGGCAATAAAACACAGATGAGGAGGGGGGTCTTGGCTGAGGCGCTCGTTCTGTGTCTGCGATAGTTCAGATAACATGGCTGCCGTCTCGTTAAGCTTATGTTGTACTGGATCTTTAGCCGCGGCTTGCTCAGCTTCCTCTGCTGCCTGGAAAGTTGAGATAAAAGAATTTATAGTTCTTAAAAAACCTTGTTCATCAATGAAAGCTCTCATACGTAAAGCATTCTATTTGCCATTGCTTACATAGTGTGTGTGTTATTACACTTGGAGCTTATCTTAAACTAAAGAAAATTTAATGGTATAAAGCTTTGCATTCTTGTTTTTGCAAATTAAAAAAAATTTGAATCCCAAACTATATTTTAAACTATTCACATAGGTTGTTTAGCTTAAAAAAAATTAAAATTTTAGTCCATTAACATTTAACCATTTTTTATATCAACTTGTACAATTAAAAGCCATTAACTTCTCAAACCTTTTGAGCTTTCATTATCATTTCATCCTGTAATGCCCTCTCAACTTGTTCTTCTTCTCTCCGTTTCTTAAAAAAAGTAAATAACACAATAGAAAGAAAAATGCTGTTGAAATTCTTTTATATGTATAACAAAAAAAAGCTTCATTAAACTTCAAAAACTTCTGGCCACATTATTATTTTTTTTAAGGCTTGATTCTTGCTGAGATTGGGCTCAGTCAGTACAATGAGTTGTTATCTAATGATTAGGATTTGATACAAAAAAAAAACTGATACACCCGATCATCTGATACACCCGATCATCTGATACACCCGATCATCTGATACACCCGATCATCTGATACACCCGATCATCTGATACACCCGATCATCTGATACACCCGATCATCTGATACACCCGATCATCTGATTTTCCTGTCCATTGAAGTCAGTGTACCCACTTTAAATTATGGTAAAAATAAAATAAATAAAAAGTTGATGAGAAGTTGAAAAAGCTGAGCTGATCAAATTTAAAGAGATGACCACATGTGAAAGGATGTCTCCCAAGATGTGTGAAATGAGCACAGTAACTACTCATGAATACTGCAGCTCTTTTAGTCAGTGCTGTGCTACCTTTCTTAAAGTAATGTTGTTGTTTTCTGTCAACCCAGTGGCCAGACAACACCTTGTGTAACAAAAGCAATGGAAGATTTTTAAAAATACTTTGACTGGTTCGCATTTATTTTCAGATACCAATGGCAATCTAATTACAATTTTAAGATTAATATAAAGAGATCATTTTTTAAAAAGTCAAATTTTCATACTGGCAAATAAGAAAAAGAAAAAAAAATTGGTTTGAAGGCCAAAGAGGTCATGTTGAACATACTTTTGGTAGTTTGTTTGCTGCTAAGGCTGAGTAAGCAAATACAATACTAACCTGTTGCTCCAGTAAAACTCGTGATTTGGAGTGCTGACCATTGGTCAAGGTATCCAGAAGTTTGTCAACCATCTCTACTGCACTAATGCCAGCATTCTCAACAAATTTTTGAACACTGAAATAAAAGGAAAAAAACATATATTTAAATAAATTGCAGGAACAATACATTCATTCCCATTACAAAATCGCAATTGCTTTCTAGGACCTATGAACTTAGATTTCGGCCAGTTTTTTGATGATTAATAACCTCTGACCTCTTGGCATACTGAACTCCTATTTCTCCACCATATGTGCTGAGCAACAGGTCTGACTCCTCCTTTGTACAGGAGGCAAATGAAGAATCGTAAGCTGGTGCATGAGAATTGAATGGCCCATAGCATAGGTAGGTCTCTGTTAGAAAATTGATGAAAATATTTGAAAATTACAGCAGATCATGGTTACAAAACTAAAAGTTTATATCTGAACAAAATCCTATTGTCAGATATTGTAACTAAACTGAATCTGGTTCATTCAAAACTTGAATTCAGAAGATCTTGTGAACAAGACCACATGCATACTTCATCTCTATCTTTGAATAATTGCAACAAGGGACCACCTAAAGTTGCATATGTAACAAACATTCCTAATTTATTTCTTAAACTTTTCTGTATTTCCCCACTGATAATCTACAGGAGCTTGGAATCCAAGCATGGCAAAGAAAAGCATTAGTCTGAGTAGAAGGATGTGGTGAGGCAGGCCAAAGCTCTACATGGGCTGTAGTGCCACAGAAATGGATAAGAGTGAAGTTATATTTTTTTGGATAAAGAGTTATTATATTTTAGCTTTGGAGTTCTAATTCTATATTTTTGTGATAGGATGTGTAGGATTTTTGGACACATATATTTATTAGTAACACCAGTGATCATTTATTATGCATGTTGGACTGTCATCCCAGTAAATAAAGAAACCTAAATTTATTAAACATATTTTGTTATTAGAAACTTACAACACATTTTGCTATTTGAATGTTGCAATGCATCAGCCCTGCAGGGGCTAGGAGGAAAATGTTTCTGTGGCCATTATGAAGGGAACCCCTTTAAACAACGCTGTATTCCCCTTAGTCACCATTAATACAATTTTCTTTTGAAATGCACACTTTTGTGAAATTTTGTAACAGACAGCATAACCATGTCTCTTTTAGCCTTATGTACCCAGTAGAGAGCTCCGCTCATCCGATAGTGGCAAACTCTCGACACCACGTGTTTGCCTTGAGACTTACGGAAAGCGCACTTTCGCATTTGCTGTTCCAACAATTTGGAACGCCCTTCCTGTCGATCTTAGAAACAACCAGACACTGGAGTCCTTTAAAACAGATCTAAAGACACATCTATTTCGCAAATACCTTCTGGGATGATTGTCTACCTTATTTTCCATGTGTTGCTGTGTTGCTCCGGGTTGAAATGGCTAGAAAGACTTTGATATTGTATGCTTGTAATTAGTTTTTGTAGTGTTGTGTTTGTTTTAAATGTGGTGAATTATAGATATGTTTTTTTGTTGACTTTGTACCGCGCTTCGAGCCTTTGGGGATGAAGCGTGTTTTTTAAATGAACTTTATTATTATTATTATCTGTTTTAATACCGGTACTTGGATATCAATACTTTTGTCGAGAGACCCATTCAAATAACAAATGACCAACATTTCTTTGTTTTTACCACTGGGAACAAGTTGCGGCTGGAGCTATGCACTGTTGACAAAGGCATGAAGCATGTTCAACATGCTGGACTTTCATAACTGTCAGCTTTGGAGCATACTGTACTTGATAAAACCCATCTTTGAAACCTGCTTTTTTGTATCACTAGGGCAACAACAATTCCGTAAATATTCAAGTATTCTATTTCGTAACATCTTTATTAATCAAGGATCATGCATTATAAAATACCTTACCTGGGCACACTTTATTTCTTTTGTCCTCTTTAAATTTAAAAAGTGATCCAGATCCACTTTTTAATTTCCCCATGTAATCCCCTAGGCTGATGACTTTCTGGGTTGAGCTCACTGTGAGACAAATGAAAGTTTATAAATGAACTCACTAGACATAAAAATGATGTTTTTAGTAGCCAAGCACACAAATCATAATAATAACAATGTGAAAAAAAAAACAATGTGAAAATATTTGGTGGTAAAAGTGGTCAAATTTTAGCTGCAGGATAAATAAATCTATTACCATTATGTTATAAGGTAGGTTAAAAAAAAATAATTAAAAGAAATATTGAGTAATCTGATCCCACAGCTGAGGCTCAGGTTTCTTACTTACCCATCCCATCATTCCAAGGGTTTAAGATTGTCATTGATGTTGTTCCATCTTCACCAAGTCTGAGGAAACCAAGCTGCGGGGGAAACATGGGATTATAAGGGAAATATTTAATAAAATATGATCAGAGGTGACTTTTGACAAGAATCAAGAATATCTATGAAACAATGACTGGGGCTGAGCCGGGTGGGTACTGACCCGGGAATGCTGAGTATTAGACCACACTGCACATACCGGACCTGACAAAACAATGGAGCTGGGTCCGGGTGTTTAAAAAAAAAAATTGATCTTCTCATTTTCTATAAAGTGTTCCCCAATGGGGAGAAATATAGAACCAGCACATTTTTTTTTTTTTTACATAATTTTGTGTACATATTTCCTGAATAAAATCAATCAATAGACTCCTCTAGGCATGAATGTGTGGTGTAATGGTGAGTTCAATAGTGTGCAAAATAAAATTCCAGATAACTGTGCTAAATGAGTTTCTTAAATATACAGCAAGAGCTTTTGGTGTGAAATATTTTCTATTGTTTTACAGAAATAGCCTCATAACGTGCTTTACTCAAAGGCATGCTTTGTCAAGTTACTTTGTAAAATGTAAAGCTCAAGGATTGCTGCAGCCATCGTTTGACTGGCTATAACTAGAAAATTAAAATAGAAAACTTACTAGCAATTGGTGCCAAACTAAATGCAAGCTAAATGAAACAACAAAGCTCTGACAATAATAATGTACTTGCTGTGAATTTGTGTAATTATTTCTCTTAGCAATATGCATATCTTTGGCTATGGCACTATTTAATATTAAAACATCAGGCGCCAAAACTGACAGCACTGAAACTTCCGCATCTTGAGGATGTATTTGCGTTTGTGCATAGACCAGAGAAGAATGGGTCACTCCCTGGAGGAAAGAGTATTCAGGGTTGAGCAATACTTTTGCTCACATGTTAGTGAGCGTATATGGTGACTGAACAAAATGTGGAAGAACCATTCTGAAAGAGATTTAAAAAAAAAAAAGAAGACTGCACCAAGTAACACCGTTCTGGAAAGGTGCTCTGTCAACAGAAGGTGAACTCTGACAGAGAGTAAGTTAATTGGACTTTCCTCTGAGAATCAAGCATTTCTATTAAAAAAATGAACACTCGTACACCACAGCCAAATATGGCCATAATACTTTATCCTTGCTCACAGATCTGGTGGCTCCATCAAGCTTAGTCCAATCCGTATGCTGTATGAAACTGTACCTATGTTCTTAAACAGTTGGAGAACTTACAAATGCTGATATGTTCAGTTTTGAAAGATTTTTTAAGGCCGAAAGCAGCTCTTTGTGTAGAAATGGGTGTGATCATCATTATTGCAAAATTTACTGTTCTGACATCTGTTTTCAAAGATGGTTCCCCATCACAATCACTTCATCCTTTACCTACAAGCGAAAATAGTGCTCAACTATGAAAATTTTGTTTCCTCCGTAAGAGAGTCACATTTCCAATTGCCCAACACAACTTCCTTGACGCCCCAGTTAACATGTGGCGCTGGAGCTACGCATCATTGACAAACACACGCATGCATTCCAGATATAGGGGTTTCAGCACCATCACTTTTGGCACATACTGTTATTTCATTTTACATGCGTGCTAGCTGATGATACTGAGTAGCTAAAGTTTGTGTGTGTGTATCATTTCTTAGTTATGTCATAGAATTCCATGACAGTGATGTAAGCTAACACTCTTTCCATAAGTGAAGCTATTGGCTTAACTGAAGGGAAGGCTATGATGATGATATGAGTATATATTAAAATAATATGCCTATGTTGGTATTTTATTTATTTAGGCATTTTTATATAGCGCTTACCTTAAAGCTCTAAGCGCTTTACAATTATTAAAAACATGTAAACTAAGTAAAATAAAAATGAGACACTAGGATAGTAACTACTATACTATAGAAACAATTAAAATGGTTATAAAACGAGGACACTTTGACACGTTTTGGCCTATACTTCAGGATCAACCCGAAACAGAAAATGAGGCAGGGCAAGGAGGGTGCATCGCAGGTCATAGGCGGACGTAAACAGATGAGTTTTAAGGGACATTGAAAATGGACGAGGTTTCACAATATTTGGTATCAGAAAATGAAAAATGCTATTAGCCAGCAACCAGAAACACTATACATATATAGTAGCTCCCCACCATGTTTGATTTTTTTGTTTTATTTATATGTTAGGGCAGTGGTTCTCAACTGGTCGGTCACCTGACAAAATGTAATGGAGGGTCTCTTGAGAAGTTCAGAAATTGGGATCTGTGGGTAAAATTTTCATTTTTCTTATTTGAATTTTTATTTTTAAGTTAAAATATTACTGACAGGTATTATACAAGTTTCTAATTGTTATTACACTCTTGACTACACTACAGCTACTAAAATACACTCTGACTACACTACAGCTACATATAATATATATTAAAAAATCTATGACTCTTTCTTTAGATGTCCGAACTAATTTAATATAATTATTTTGGCAGTGAGTGTTCATTTTAAAAAATTATATTTTATATACATATATACATATAATATATATAAATATATATATATATATATATAAAAATATATAAATAAATAAATAAATTATATATATTTTTATATATTTATTTATTTATTTATTTATATTATAAATAAATATATATATATATATATATATATATATATATATATATATATTAATTAATAATTTTTACAAATTTGTTACATTTAGTATGTGTTTTTTTGGCCTCAACTTAAAAGTTGGCAGCTTCTAAGCAAAACTATAACCAGGTGTGTGAAAAAGTTTTCTGGGCATTGACTAACAGTGCCCCCTTTACTGAACCCGCCACCTGTCTTAGTAATTATAGGAGCCTGAATGATCAATACATAACATTCAAACTATAGAAGAAGAAGAATTATTTCTGCATCCCTCCAAAGTGCAGTACTTAAACCTTTTTATCTACAAAAAAATTTCCACCCCGCTCAGCCCTAATCATTCACTGTAATGAATATACTATCAACTGGTTGATTGTATTAACACAGCAACACAACAGTAAGACACTTGCATCAGTTTTTGGTTTTCTGGTCGTTAGCTGGTCCTTTGCCTTCTGTGCAGCTTCTTGGGCCTGAGCTAAGATCTCTTCTGGGGACAAGTCATCATCAGCAATGACTTCATACTTGGTGATTTCTAAATCTGGCCTGTCAGAAAATGGGAGAAACATTTAGATCTGGCCAATCAGAACACGGGAGAAACATTAAGACCTGGCCTGCCAAAACATAGGAGAAAAAATGTATATCTGTCTTGATGCAACAAACAACATTCTAGTCTGAAAAAGTTGCATTAAAAAAAAATGCACATAGATTTTAAAAACTGTTTTAAACTTGAAGAGGGATAATGTGTATAATTATCTCCCCTACTTGGGTTCTTCTTTTGGCTGATCCTTCAATTCTTCTGTGACAGGTGGAGCTGGGGGTTCAACCACATGTCCACTTTCATCAAATCCCAATTCTTTAAGTGTAATGCTTGCCAAAAAACTCTGGGTCTTTTTCAGGTGTAACAACTTCTCCTGTGGATGAAGTTGAATAAGGATAACAAATGCACATATTTAAAAGCACCGAAAAGACAAGTCTAAAGGAAAAAAAGTCCCCATCACCACTATTAGAGCTTAACAGCTGCAATTAAGTTAATACTTATTGCTAAATTGTGTAAAAAAAATCATCTGAATCTGGCAGCGAGTGTTCATTTAAAAAACTTATATTATATTATATACTTAATATGTATATGATTTAAATTAATTTGTTTAAAAATTGTTATATTTTAGATGGTTTTTTTTTACTTTAACTTAAAATTTGGCAGCTTCCACGCAAAACAATAACAAGACAGAAAAATGCAAACACATTTTGAACAAGAAAAATAAATTTCAAACTGTGTTTCTCTACCAGAGTAGCAGAGGAGTTTTGCTTTGTTTCTTTTACAAAATATTTGCTAAGTTCTTACCTTACTTAGCTGCCTGATTCCTATGTGTAATAATCGCTTGGCCTCTTTGTAATAAATTGTGTCAGGGCGATTGTATGTCATGGCATTATTGCACATCAATATAAAATCTTTCTGCAAAAATATATATTAAATCGTCTTCTAAAGTCTAAAGAAGCTGGATTCACTAAATCCAATATGCACCAAAACTAAAAGAAATGCTACAGTATAAATTTTTTTTATTTAAATTGAAAAATTGGCATACAGATTACATAAATTGAAAAAAAAAAAAAATCACACCATCAAGAGCTTTTAAAGCAGTTAAAAAATCTTTAGTAATATTTGGTTTTTCAAGAAGGGATTATAAATTAGTTCAAAATTTTCATTCAAATTAAATGAAAATGATTGCATACCTTAAAGTCCATAACAGTGAAATATTCACAAGCTTCAATTTTGACGGCCATTGTACTGAAGTCCATTGGATGGTGAATGATACTTGAGTAACCTGGAGCAATACTGTCTGTGACAGGGAACGCAAAAAACCCGTTGACATCTTTGCTGTAGACAATGGCAGAGATAAGTAGGAGTATAAAATAAATGTCAAAGGGTTTGAGATTTTATGTCATGTTACCAATTTCAAAATACCTACATCCTGAAGTGAAGTCAACAGTATGTGGTAAAGGTCTGAACATTTTACAGATGATAAAATCAGTATTCAAGGCTTATTATAAAAATAATAGTTATCTTCCTTCACTTGCTTTATTCTGTTATTCTACCAATAAGTGAAGGAACCATTTTGTAAATTCATTTTAACCCTCTGAAAATTAAAACATTCCCCTTTGGTATTTAAAATTAACATAACTGAAACATTTAATTCTCTTACTCTATACCCGGTACAAATAAAAGATGCAATGTTAAAAAAATGAATTACTTTTGTAAGATCTTCAGCAGGTGGTTCAACATCTGTTTGAGTATTATTCCATCACTGTCTCTTAAAGTGCAAGACCTTGGCTCTCTAAGTTTCCTACTCGGTGAAGAATTCCCATCTGAGTCTTCGTTGTCGCTGAAAGGTCTGACAGAACTTTCTCTTGCTTGCATGTTTCCATCCCCCACTTGCTCATCCTCCTCATCATCAACGCTCTCATCCTCGTCATGCTGCCGTTTGATTGCTACTTGCTAAAAAAAAATATTTGAAATGAAATTGTTAATCAGTGTTATTTGAGAGTTGGAGAGTGTCGCACATCATTTATTATGTTAAGTCCAGTTGTCAACACTTATTTATCTGTAGTTGCACTAAAATGAATTACTAAGAGTAGACACACTTTAAAGTGTTAAGGAATATATTGTCCGTTACATTGAAGAGCATTGTCAAAGCTGAGCATTATTATTAGAGTAGAGTAAATGGATTATAAATATAATAATGGTAATATCTTAATTTAATTCAATACTTAGTTGGTAAAATGCCCCAAAAACCTCTGTTCAAAATATTTTGTCTTTTTTTAAGATTAAAACCTGTAACCTTTCATGCTGTAGTTTGAGAGTGAGAGGTGGGTACTGTCCACAATGCTTATGATGTAAACATCAATGAGATTGGTCAGAATCTCTAGAACTAGTAATCATGTAAAGGTTTTTGAAACTTTTGAAATCAAAATGCTCAACAGTGTAAACTATCGACAGACCTCCTCTCTGATATATTTGGATTTTTCTCTGTCCCTTTCACTGGACTTTTTCTTTTTTTTCTTCCTGTGCTTGTGTTTCCTTTCTTCAGACTGCACTGGGGAGCCACTTGCATCAGGTAGAGACTCTTGACTGGAGCCAATGCCCACCTTCAGATTCAACTTTAACTTTAAGGGCTTCTCCTGTCCACCATCTGAGAAAGTGCAAAATTTAAGTAGTGAGATTAGGTTAGACAAAACTGCCAAAGAAATGCATATACTAAATTTGAACCTTTGGGTTATGCTTATGCAATCTTGATGGAGGCCTATAACTGGATACTGAATCAGTCTGAATGCATCAATCATTGCTGTCATGATAGTTATTTTTAAGTATAGAATATGAATAATTCCATAATATCGTCTTTTATAAAATTTAAAATTAATTATAGTAATTCTTGAATGTTTGTAATTAAAAATAGAATGGACATTGAATGTAAAATGAATGTCAACGTTCAGATTGTGATGACCTTAATGAACATCTACAGCCACTTAATCAACATCTGTAACATAGTAACAAATAACTTGGTGGCGCCATAAGTTCTATGTATGCATCTATCATTCCATGAGTGGACACACCTGTTTCTATCATTGGCATATTCAGTATTGATTAAGGAGTCTTAATGTAATGTAAGCATATTTTAAAGGAGACTTAAGCCACATTTTTAACACCAGGAACAGAAACATTGCAAATCCCATCTACATGCATAGAAGCCAAAATGATCAATAAATTGATCGTGGGCACAAACTACATGGACTTTTTAAGTAATTTAAGTTGAAGCCACTTGACTTTATGTACTCAATCATTTGAATAACTATTTATCAAAGCTACCTTTGCTCTGGTAGTTTATTATTACTTAATACATTTTGTGAGTTTCATCTGTTATATAGACTATATAAGCAGTGAACCTATGCTATTTATATTAATACAGTGCCAAAGTAAGTTATAGTTACCTAATTCCATAAATGTCTCTTTTCCCATATACCAAAATTTAAAAAATACATTAACCTCAAGTTAAATCAATCATAATTTAAACTTAACAGGAATTAATTTATAATAAAAAAAAAAAAAAAAAAAAAAAAAAAAAAAAAAAAAAAAAAAAAAAAAAAAAAAAAAAAAAAAAAAAAAAAAATAATGTCTCTTTTCCCAAATACCAAAATTTAAAAAATACATTAACCTCAAGTTAAATCAAACATAATATAAACTAAAAAGGAATTAATTTAAAAAAAAAAAAAAAAAAAAAAAAAAACCCCTAATATAGCAAAATATATAATGTATTTAGGCAGGAAATCTGAGGGCTTTATCTTAAATAAAAAAAGTAATTTTAAAAATTTAAAAAGAGACTGTCTCTTATAAATGAGCTAATACACACTAAAAAGTAGAAATTAATTTTAATTTTCTAAAAAGGCATATCTATGTTTAAATGTGAAAATTTTAATATTACCTTCTCTTATTTCCCCATCACTAACAACCCTTCCTTACTCCCTTGACCCGGGTAACCGGATCTCTCTATTTGTGTCAGCAACTCAGATGCAAATTTACAGGTCAGCATGAGCCTGACATGAATCACCTTGGCAAGAGAGCCCCTTGTGACAGCAAATTTTATGCTACAAACTTGATGGATTTGTGAGTGCAAAAAAAGTCTTTAAAAATGAAAAAAGTTTGTGGCAGCTTTAGTTTTTAGTTCAGTTGTTGAGGACTAATAATATAAGGAAAATATTCTGCCACTAAAAATGCAATCACTTTTTTCTGCTTAGCATAGAAACATAACTTTGGTATCAATCGAAAGCAAATTAATGACTTCTTTCTGGAGTTATAGCCTAAATTTTATCAATATTGAATTTTTAAAAAACTTATTACTAATAATTAGTCTACTTAATATTTTTACATCGCGCTATTTGGTATGTTTTTTACTCCCTTCCCCAAAATTTGTAATCTAAATTGGACACTTTTTTATCAACACAATCTTGTGGAACCCCCCCCCCCCTACCAAGGTGTGTGACATTATTTATGGATGCCCCTTAACAGTATTGGACTCTTTTTTATCAACACACTCTTGTGGAACCCCCCCCCCCCCCTACCAAGGTGTGTGACATTATTTATGGATGCCCCTTAACAGTCCGATGCGCCTGAATTGCACAGATTTTTTTCCTTGAGCCTACAGTCCGTTGCGGCCAAACCCGCCCATTTTGAGGTTGTTTACTTTCGTTCTTACGCCCGAAATCCATTGCGCATTACTATTTATAGTTCTACCGGAAGAAAGCCTTGTTGCCTGCATTTATTTTGATACTAGTTTGACTGGGGTGTGTTTAGGGGCTAATTTTCAACGTTTATTTTTTAAAGTTGTGATTTTTTCGCTAAAAAAATGGCTTTCCAAGCCTTGGATTCAATTTTGAAAGTAATTAAGCCTCATGAAGCTTCACTATTTCATGAGTCTACCAGTGATAGTGAAGAATCTGATAGTGACATTAATTTAAATGATGCTACTAGGAATAGTGATTCAAGTGAAGAAGATAATAGTAATAGTAGAGACATCGAGGACAGCTGTCCTATCAATTCCACTTCAACTGATCAGCAAGATCACGAGTCGTCTCTGAATGTTTCACAAATCAAAGTGGGAGGGTCCCTGAAACTGTTTTTAGGTTTAACTTTTGCTTAAATCATTTATTTGTATTTAGGTATTTTTAATTTTATTTTCTTGCTTCTAGTTTATTTTCTGTAAATTAATTAGATAAATAACCTTCATTTAAATGGAGTTATGTCCCCTTGATTGGGCGCTGAATAGGCTTGGACTGTAAAGGGTTAAGGGCTAATTTAGAAGTACAGTAGCTATCTCCTAGGCTAGACTTATAGTTAGTAAAGTGACCTGATTTAAACATTTACTTGGATAAATCCTTTATCTGCTAGTAACAAATTATTGCAGAGTTACATTGCATATGCCATAAATATGCAATGGAGAAAAATATGGTTTGTGGTCATTTCATTGTTATAGGTTGTGTGATATATCATTTTCAAGAGAATTAGATGCTGAACAATACTGTGTTTTTTCAATTTTTTTATCAAGAATTAAAAATAAAAAATATGTATCATGTTGAATAAAGCTAAGTCTACTATTTAATTTCTCATACATTCTCCACCAGTACCAATTTTCAAGATAACCACTGTTTATAGCATTCACAATTATCTACACAACGGAAAAAAATCCCCCCCCCCCCCCACTCCTCCAACAATTTTATTTAATTTTCAAAACAGTGACCAATTGGACTTGGGTATGTAGACTACATTTTCTCCAGGGATACCAAGGAGTGGCAGCTCTCTTAAAAATTTTCTGACCAGTTTTTACTTTAATCACTTTTATTTTTATTACATGTCACAATTAACAAAGGTATCCCAAAATAATTCACACAAAATTTAAAAAAAAAACAAAAACTTTCTTTAGAATTGACCTACAACTATAAAATTGGTATCGATCTATTGGGTTTTCAAGCCATATCTAAATAACAAGGTTAACTAGTTATTAAAGCTGCAACTGTTAATTTATTATTATTTATATTGAAAATTCAACTTCTTAAACTTCAAGTTCTCCCAAGTAGCCTAAAAATGTAAGTACTTATTTTTTATCAGATTCGGATTATTCGGCAGTAATGATTAGTAGGGGTGTGCCGGATCCGTTTTTTCCAACCGGATCCGGATCCGGATTTTCTTATGCGAAATCCGCCGGATCCGGATTCCGGTTTCTCCCGGATTCCGGATTTTGGTACTATTGGTAGATACTTCGGTAAGTCAAGGTGGACTACTACTTTTTGTGTATGGGAATTCGCAATCGGCGCCAAAAAATCCGAGTTTTTAATTTTCCGATGTGTGTGTCTATTTATTATTAAATTAGTACTTTCGATATATATTTGAGTTCCGTTCCATTTGGATAAGTGTCTTACGAGAGACGCCATGTTTCTACGCGTTCGCAGCAGGTTATGCAGCTCGCTCAACCTAATTTCGCCATGGGGTTGGCCACGCCCCCCTTTTTAATGGCGGAAGTTGACGATACTTAGGAAATATTAATTTATTATCACTATTTACATCAAAATAATTGATAACTTGTGTTTCAGAATGCATTTAAAGACATTTAAACTGGAATGTTTTAATTTGAGCTTTAACAACCCGGTAGAATCCATATTATAAATGATCAGAATTTACCGTGTGCAACACGTTGTCATTGGCAACCATTCACAGCCACTTGCATAACTGTATCGTAGTACTACCTCAGAGTTTCATTCATAAGAGTTTGCCGTGTGCAAAAACTATTAAACCATTGGTCAGGGAAAGCTTTAATTAATTATTCATGTGCCAAAGTTGAAAGTTTAAACTAAGTCTAAACAGTATTTTAGTGATAAGGCAGGGAATGCGTTGCCTTATATAAACTATATAGTCATTGCGCATGACGGGATTGGTGGAATGAGATCACAGAATGTGGAGATGCAGTCCATGTTAAAAAATGACAAACCAAGTCGTACTTTAAAAATTCATAACTTTAAAACTACAACAGCTAAAAATATGATTTTGGTGTTATAATTCTTTAAAAAATTACATCTTTTCAACTATGCCATTGGTTTATTTTTACAAAAAGTTTAAATTTTCTTATCAAAGTCCCTACACTATTGGCCACTATTAGCGGTGCTGACTCTAGCCTCTGGTATGTACGGAATATTAAACATTAAACAAGCTCAACGCTCGAAACAATCGATTAATGTATCGTGATCGTGTGAAATTCGGGAAAGAGAATTACTTTTATTTCAGATTATGATCCGGTGAGTCACAAAATCTGGCAAATTCCGAAATCCGGTATATTCCGGAATCCGGTTGTTCCGGATACATGTAAATCCGGCGGAACCGGATTTCACCGGATAGTGCAAAATCCGGCGGAACCGGATTCCGGACCGGGGTCCGGCACACCCCTAATGATTAGGCTAAATTACTAATAATATTAGATTAGGCTTATGATAATGAATATGTTATGTTATTAAAACTAATAATGATAGCCAAACATGACGATTTAGCAGCTGTATTGATTTTAAGGACATTTACTACTGAGTTATCTTGAGAATATTGTCAGTGTTTGACAGTTGACTGAGTTGAATCATTCCCCTCACTGTGTTCGCTAAGATGATCACTCGCGTCACTGCATTTATAGTATAATTTATAGTATAGTATGTAGTGTAGTTAAGTATACTAGGCACTTGGATACAAAATTTAAAAAAATTCAAATAATTTTTTTAATAGCACAGTTAGTTAGAGCTAATTTCAAATAAGAAAATGAAACCAGAATCAACTTTTTAGCTTAAGTACTTTTTGAGCTATGAATTTTTAAAGTGTGAGTTCGTTTGGTATTTTTTACTATGGACGAAACCTCCACATCTTGTGACCTCATTCCGCTGATCGCGTCATGCGCAATGACTATAT
>CAXITT010000653.1:59996-113472 GCA_964033795.1 Lymnaea stagnalis | reverse complement strand
GTCTCTCGTAAGACACTTATCGCTGTGAAAATTGGCATACATGTAGATCAATAGATTCCCCAGATGCAAAAAAAATTTGGTAGTGACAAATTTTTTCCTTCGACTTAATTTTAATGATGAAAGTTGCC
Source organism: Lymnaea stagnalis (assembly GCA_964033795.1). NCBI lineage: Eukaryota > Metazoa > Mollusca > Gastropoda > Lymnaeidae > Lymnaea > Lymnaea stagnalis. The sequence goes on along the minus strand of CAXITT010000653.1, from coordinate 113,344 downwards.
TTATATTTACCAAGGATTTTCTCAAAGCTGACTGATTGTAAATGAAAAAGAAATTGATTAAAATGTAGGCCAAGATGTCTACCTAATTATAAGGCCGAAAACGGAACTCAAATACATATCGAAAGTACTAATTTAATAATAAATAGACACACACATCGGAAAATTAAAAACTCGGATTTTTTGGCGCCGATTGCGAAATCCCATACACAAAAAGTAGTAGTCTCCCTTGACTTACCGAAGTACCTAAGTATACACTAGTTATATATAGCATCTAACTTTCAGAGTCAGACCCAGTAGCAAAAGTATTTTTTGCTTTATTTTAAAAGCATATTTTACAAAAAAAATGTAGTATTAAATAAGAAGATTAAAATATTGCTCAAAACCTCCATCTTCGACGGCTGCTCTGTTTTCAGATTTATGTTTCTTGTGCTTTTTACTCCCCATTTGTTTTTGGTTTTCTTTGTGCCGGATGCCGACTATTGTATTTATGGAGCTCTTTGGAGTTAAAAGTAAATTTGTTCACTTGTTTAGTCTTTTAAAAAGCAGCACTAAATTTAATGACGTCATCACATATTTTCCCGTTCACAATTTAGCAGAGATAAAAAGTTTACACGTAATTAAACAATCCCTAAAAACATTTTTGGGGGAATAAATCCTTTCTATGCAATTTTTTTTTATTTGATGAATGTAATTGTACGTAATTTATCATTTATGTGATTGTAGCAACTGATTTGGTTATGGCATGGGATATCAAATCAGTGAATATAAAAAACCTTGACTTACTAGTAAAGTAAAACTAGTAACGGCGTAACAGACGAAAGATATAATATTTAAACTTAATGTCGTCAAAAATATAAAGCACAGCTACACAATTAATCTCCTCACATAAACACGGACCCATTGAGCAAATCATATCCCATTCATCTTCCCCTTGAAAAACAGGAAAAACTGACTTTTGTGGGATGGGGCTGAAAATGTAGAATCATTCTAAGAGAGAAGTTCGACAAGTTTCAGCTACATAGAATGACGGGAAGTCAGTCATTTAATCTTCATAAGATTTTGCCACAAACACACGAACAAAAGCGAAGTTATTATAAAGATTTAAAAAATAGGACTCCTTTTATTGGATGAGGGGTGCGGAAAAGGAAGATTAAAATTTATATAGGAAGTCCACAGTTAGGATAAAAGAGTTACATTTTTCAATGATTACTTGAATATTGAAAATAACCTCATTATTTAAATGACACTTTTTTTTTTTTTTTTTTTTGAATGGATATGAACAAATCTAAATAAGCCTAAGACCAAGGTTAATAATTTTAAAAATATTTTTATTATTTATATAGGAAGTCCACAGTTAGGATAAAAGAGTTACATTTTTCAATGATTACTTGAATATTGAAAATAACCTCATTATTTAAATGACACTTTTTTTTTTTTTTTTTTTGAATGGATATGAACAAATCTAAATAAGCCTAAGACCAAGGTTAATGATTTTAAACATATTTTTATTAGGGTTCCGATGATTTTACTTTCAGCACTTTTGTGTCCTGTACAAACAAACCAAACCAGGTGAATTTGGAAAGGGTAATATAAGAGGGAGATACTGCAATCAGGTTAGCAAGAAAGAGGAAATGAATAAAACCAAGTATGTGTAAACATGAAAAAGGAACGCAACAAAACAACGAAAATGTGGACAGGAAGCCTTCGTCAGTGTAGAAACAACAGGAAAAATAGAAATAAATTTTAAAAATAATACCTAGTGGTACAATAGTATCCGAGACGGCAGCCAAGGAATTGTGTCAGAAAATAAGTACCGTAGGTGAGAGATTAAACAGAGGCAAAAAGGGAAAGGATAGAGGAGAAGTAAGTCCCCTGCGACTGGTCGTGACGTGGAGGGTAGGGGCCAAGGCTCAACATGTAAATGAAAGCATGAAGTTTTCGGTCAAAATTCTTTTTTAGGTTTTCACATAATTTGTTTTATTAATTTCCAGAATTTGGAAAACAAGCTGATCCAGACTTATAGAACCTCGACACCACATGGCAATAACGGCATGTTTTCATTCCCCTGTTAAACATTTTCTCCGCCCCTTGTCATTACAACCAATCGCAGCGGACTCACTTTTCCTCTCCTTCGTCCCTTTTGCATGCATTTAATCTCTCACCTACTTATGTTCTGTCACATTCCTCTTGCTGTCCTCTCGGATACTACATTACAGCAAAGCGTTATTATTTAAAATGTAATTATGTTTTTTCTGTTGTTTGTTCGATGATGAAGGCTCGTCGTTTTGTTGAAATCTTTTTTTCAGGTTTCCCCATACTTTGTTTCGCTCATTTATATTTTTCTAACCCGATGACTGTCTCCATATTTTCATCTCACAAGTGAGAGCGCGGTTCAAGGTAAACTGACGTCAAATATGTTATTTCTCTAATATATATTTGAAAAATAATTATCTTAAACAGAATATTTATCATAAAATAATTTCCAAATAATAAAAAAAGTATGGATGCAACCCCATGCAGTTTTCTAACAGTATCTGAAGAATCACAGAATATGTATTTACACTCAGTAAATGGCGAACAATTTACATAATTAATAAGATTGCAAAAAAATTATTTAAGAACCGATCAATCGTTATTATAACTAAATCTATGAATGCCGTGATTCCAGGATAGTAATTGTTTCCAAAATAATTTCAACATTAAAAAAACAAAACAATGTAGACCTGTATTTGTATATTACCATGTTTAAAAGTCGATTATTCCATTTCTTACCAAATATTTAATTTTTAAAAGAAGCAGAAAAAGTCGAATCTAATTTAGGGTATTTATGAAAGTAGAAAAGTTTCGCCACCTTTTATTTTCAACACAGCGGAAGCACTAAGCTGACTAGGTTAAAAATAAGATTTTGAATTTTAAAGTTAATGTAATTTGCATTGTATCCTATGTGAGGTCACAGGGAACTTAAGATATTGTGTTTATCTGACACAGTGACAAAAATACATGGATCAGGTTTTATCAACTGCTTGTTTAGCTATTGAAAAAGAAGCTGACAATTTATACAAGTTAAGTCAAGTTATTTGGACCAACCCAGAGCTACATTTTAAAGAAAAGATTGCACATGAAGTTCTAACCAATTTTCTTGAAGAGAGAGGATTCGCTGTTGAAAGACGGTATAAAAATTTGGAGACTGCATTTAAAGCGACTTGGGAATGTAAAAATGATGGTACATGAATAATTTCAATGTTTAACTATTGACTAGTGTCTAAATTCTAATGCCAAACTAGTATATATAGTTAACTATTTATTATTTACTATTACTATTATAATTATAATAAATAATAATATTATGCTATATAAACTATATTCTATATTGCTTAAACTTTATGCTTAAACTTAATGATCTTTTAATTTTAAAAACATTTTCCAACAATGGAAATGCGTGATAATTTTTCAAATTAATAAAATATTATTGTAATTTATTGTAAATTATTTATAATTATTTCTAGCAAAATGGCTAGTATGTAGTGTAAGTACTGTAAGGGGTAAAAATCAAGTTCCCTCAATAAAAATAATTATTATATCATAATTTAGATTAATAAATAAAGTTTTAGCAAATTTATTAATAGGCACTTTGGTATTGCCCCGGAAACGTAAAAAACCAGGTATTGTTATTTTGTTATATAAATGGCGACCTTCACTTTTAATTTACAGAGTCTGGTTATTTATGATTTTTGTGCCAATTATATCCCAGAATGCACATTCTATTTCTGCCCACATCTAGACATAATATAATATTGTCTATTGCTTTATCAATATGCAATTTGTTCTAAAAAGAATTTGAGGTCTTCACTTTGAAAATTGAAAGTAAAATAATGAAAAATTCACTTATTCATATGGTTTGGTGAAAAAATATATCTCTCTTAAAGGAAAGGGATGAAAGAGATATTGCATAAAGTACAACATATCCCAAAAATCTTTCCTTTCCGTTCCAGTTGCTTCCAGGTATCCAATACTTTGTGTGTCTGCCTCTAGCTTGCATCTCCATGTATTCTTTGGCATTCCTCTCTTTCTTTTTCCCCCTGTGGATTTTTTCAAATGAAAGGAGGTGGCTTCGCCTTTGAGGCTTCCAGGATAGCCTGGGTTTGGCCTCATAGCTCTTCTTGGAGAAGAACGGCCCTCTCTTTTCAAGGCTGAAATTTGTTGGTTGGTTTTTTCTTGTTGTTGTTACTGTGGCAATTGACTTGTTTTTTTAGGGATGAGGCTTCACTCCAATACTCCTTTTGCACCCGCCCTTGAGACCAGCCATAGCGGAGGGCCTATAGTCCTAGAATAATATAACATATAGTATTATAAATAGCCCTACCTTACTTATTATCTGTAAGGGCCTATTGTTATAATTTTATGTAATGATATTTTTATGATTATTTTGATTCTAAAGGCATTAATTAAGTAAAAATGTAAAACATATTCTTTTACTGTTAAATTTGAAAAATCCTATATTTAATCACACATCCTCAAAATTCTCAAAGAAAAAACAAACTTTCTGCTGCAATAATCCAAGATTTACTCAAGATATTACTAAAGAACAACCATAACAACTAATGACATACTTATTTTTTTTGTCATATTCATATTCACATGGGACTATATAATATACAATATATATATATATATATATATATATATATATATATATATATAGAAAATAAAAAAATAAAAATATTTATTTTTTTTGTCATATATATATACACATGGGAATATATAATATAAAATATATATATATATATATATATATATATATATATATAGAAAATGGAAAAATAAAAAGTATAATTGTCAATTTTAACTTAATGAATAAAATAATCCCTGTATTATTTGTTTATACTTATAAATGTTAAACAGTTCCACTGAAACTTTTGAATTAATACCTACAGAATATTATTTTTATTGGGACATTAAAAAAAAAAATTTAAACAAAACTAATTAATTAAATACAAATAAGTGATGAGCCAGCATATTTAAAAACTTTTTTTTTTTTTAATATGGAAAATTATAAAGATTAAAAAAAATTTTTTTGGGGAATTTAACAATAAATTGATCGTGGGCCCTTAATATATAGCAGAAGAATAAACATATATGTTTTGGATTCATTTAGAAGAGATCATAATTATTTATGTTCCCTGTAAATATTTTATTTTTGTCTCATTTGATAATAAAGTTATAGGGCTTAAAACAAAAGCAAAATAAGGGTCACGAAATGTGGAGGAGAACTCCATAGTGAAAAAATGGTTCAGAGGTCCTTACTAAAAAATGCATAAATTTGATAGAAAGTTGATCATGGTGTTTTTGTAAACCATTTGCTAGGCTCTGTACAGCAGTAGTATTTTTATATTTTTAAAAAGGTTTTGAAATTTTAATCAAATTGCCTATTCATTATACACTTCATTGATTAAAAGTTAGAATAAAAATTATCAAGTGATTCTTGAGTGTATTAACAGCTTTGTCTAGCTTATGGGATAACAATCACGATCACATGCCAAGATAACATTTACTTGAACTATTTTAAAATAAATATATCCTTTTTATGGTTGTAGCTTACCCAAAGAAATTTTTTTTTTTCATTTGTTTGTTGCATGATATTATTGTGACAAATAAAAATTTTGAACCTTAAAATAACAATTTATTGTTGAGATTTACAATTTTTATTCTAAAGATAATATTGGACTTCTTCATTTTTTCTTGTTCCTCAGTTTACAATCATAAGCTGATATTTAAAAAACAACACTTTTCAAACAAATAAAAAAAACAACACACATGATACAAGTGCTTACCTGGCCTATGGCTCACAATTAACTTATTCTTGTTGGGATTTTTTAATCAAGTAGAATTAGTCTTGCTCATTTTTTTAAAAAGTACTTAAAAAAACTTTAATTGTTAACACTTTCATTATTATTTTACACTTCAATTACTTTATTATTCTTTAGTGTAACTAAGAATTAAAAGAAAACAAATATCAAACTGTTAGTAGTCTATCTATTCAACAGGGAATACTATAGCACCTAATGTTTTCATAATTTGTGAGTATGATGCCCTACCTGAGATCGGACATGGATGTGGTCACAACCTGATAGCTCAGTTGGGCGTGGCTGCTGGCATTGGGGTCAAGGCGGCTTTGGAAAAGTATGGGAAACCAACAGGAAAGGTAAACTTGCCACCCATCCCCCAGTTCTGAATTCACATCTTAAACCAAAAAGTACTAAAACTAATCCTTGGTATGTCAGAATAGACACATTAGTGTCATCCAGTAAATATGCCCAGCATGGAAATCAATAAATCTCAGGCACATGCAGGTATATTGTCAAGAATCCTGGGTTTTCATAGAATGCTGTCTCTTTCTATAATACATACAGGCTGAACCTGTTTGCTAAAAAAGTAAAGAAAGTATTAAAAACATTCTATTAATCTTTCTGAATGTGAGTATCTAAAACTGTTCAGTTCTGGAAATTTTGTAGACTTGTTGTCAGGACCTGTAAGACCCACATTTTTTAAGCTGTTGATTTCACTCTATCCATTATAATTAAAAAAAAACAAAAACAAGCTTTCTTACTTATAGTGGGAAAGGACTTTGTTTGAACATAAATAATCGTTTAAAAAACTTTTACTTCTTCCTCATATTTGTAAAAGCTTTTATAGCAAAGTTATATGTTAAGGAAATATTATTTTTATAATGCTGGCCTTGTTTGTTTGTAACTGTGAAGGTAACAATACTTGGAACTCCAGCAGAAGAAGGAGGTTGTGGTAAGCAAGTTCTCATCGATGCCGGGGCTTTCAATGATGCTGATGTGGCGATGATGTGTCACCCATCACACGTGAACCAAAATGAAATTCTCCTTGCGTCTTCATGTATGTAAGTGGGTTATCGAAATGGTTCATTTATATGGAGTAAAACATCAAGATGTTGATAATTTTCGAACATCTCACCTGTGATGTTTTTGTGATACTCTCCCCTAGGTGCAAGGTGACATATCACGGTAAATCAGCCCATGCCTCTGTCTTTCCATGGGACGGGGTTAATGCTTTAGATGCAGCTGTCCAGGCTTATAATGGATTATCTGCTCTCAGACAGCAGATCAAGCCAAGCTCACGACTACACAGTGAGTGACCCCCCAGTACTACACATTACATACACAGTGAGTGACCCCCCAGTACTACACATTACATACACAGTGAGTGGCCCCCCAGTACTACACATTAGATACACAGTAGAGACAGACCAAATTTCGGTTTCGGTGCCAAAAGTGGCCATTTTATAAATTTCCGTCAAGTTTCAGTTTCGTCAGAAACTGAAAGTTAACTTTCTGCTTAATTTCGGTTTCAGCCGAAAGAGAAAAGTTAACTTTCGTTTTTTTTTTCAGTTTCGGCTGAAATTGATTGAGGTTTTCGGACATCTAATTCTCAGCAAAAGCGATATTTAACAACAAACTAAGCTACATTTAAGAACAAACTAAACGATCTTTAAGAACAAATTAAGCGATCTTTAAGAAAAATTTAAATGAAACAAGGGATGAGGAATATATTCCGACCACAAAGAGACAAAAATTATCCCTTAAAAAAGAGGAAAAGGAAAAAAAAAATCAACACCAACTAGGCCTAGTTCAAGTTCTAGTAATTCTGTGGCTTCAACTTCAAAGCATAATTCATCTTCATCTAAAACTAGTCAATCTATTAGTTCAAATTATTTCCCTACTGAGACAGAGTGATCCGAAGTCCTAACAGGACAAACTGAAAACAATTTCTGATTTCATCCCCTTAGAAATCCTGGAGTTTGCCCTAAACTTCAAAACCTTGTAAACCCTACATCTATTAACTTTTTCAATGAACTATTTGATGATAATGTTAAAGATTACATTGTTGAATCTATAAATGCCTATGCTAAAAAGAAAGTTCACATGAACACACATGTCTGCTGAATCCTATATTCCATGGATACACCAGAGATTTCAGGACATCTATCACTCCATGCTACACTGTGGCGATGAAAATTCCGAAGGGAAAGATAAAATTGAACCATTTATGAACATACTCTTGAATAAGTTTAGAAATGCATTCTACCCTTTTCAGGAACTTAGCATAGATGAAATGGTAATAGGCTTCAAGGGCAGATGGCAATTCAAACAATATAATGCCACTAAGCCTAGCAAATATCATATCAAGACATTTGGCCTGTGTGATTCCTCAAGGGGAGATGTTGTTGATATTTTGACCTATTTTGGGGCCAATACCTCCTATAACCCAGAAACAGATAAAGATGGAGGACAGGCTGTGCAAGTTTTTCATACTTTACTGCAGCATGTGGGTACTGGACAAAAAATTTTTGCTGACAGATATTATACGTCAAGAAAACTTGTTGATTACCTTCTTGCCAAAAACCAATACTACACAGGAACACTGAATATCAACCGCATTGGATTTCCACTAGACATAAAATCTTTATCTTTACAACAAAAAGAGATGAAGTGTTATATAAACCAAAACAAGAACATGCTCTGTGTTGCTTTCAGGGACAAAAAGGCAAAAAAAAATGTCATATTGGTGTCCACAGATGCTAGGGTACAAGTTACCGAAACAAAAAAAATGGATAAACCGGAAATGATAGACATTTATAATCACAAGATGAATGGCTGCGATAAGCTAGACCAAAAAGTAACATATTACTGTGTTTATGAGCGAAAAACATTGAAATGGTGGAAAAAGATTTTTTTCTGGCTGTTAGAAATTACACAGGTGAACTCGTACATTTTGTTTTTACTCTGTCAAGCAGCAGATGCAAACAAAGTAAAAATGAGTCTAAAACAATATAAACTTATGTTGATGCGTCAGCTAACCGAGGAAGTAGCATTAAATCAAGTACTAAAAGCACCAGGAAAGGGTCCAGAGACCGGATGCCTCGAAAAGTCTAATGATGCTCAACACATTGTTGATTTTGATGATAGGGACCGATCTTGCGCATATTGCTCAACTGCAACAAAGCGAGTACGCACACATTTCTATTGTACTGGGTGTGAAGCCAAACCCCATCTCCATCCTAAAGGATGCTTCAAGGCCTTTCATTTAAAATAATAGCTTCATTTGTGTATATATTTAGTAAATATGTGAAATATGTGGAAATATTTGAGTATAACTATTTTTATTGTTGAATTTTTGAAAAAAAAATTTAACACGTGTCTTGGGAAAGAAATTCATAACTTTACAATTTCTGGAGCTACTGCAATGAAACTTTCCAGTTGTTTTGGATGTATCATAAGACTCATTTTAAGAAAATATGAACTTGATTGGATTATTGTTACCTGATTTCTGAGCTGGTGAGTCAAGCAAAAAAAATTATTTTTTTATAATTTTTTACATAAACCTGCAATAATACCCCCAAAAATGTTCTTTGGGTAATTTTCTTTATCACTTTTTTATACTAGAAACATATTCCTTTTTCAATTACCTACATTTGGATATGCAGCATGATATAATTTTGATAAATAGCAAAACAGAGCTTTTCAGTTTAAAATCATCAGGTCAAATAGAATTTTAGTCCCAAAATTTTACTGCGTTCCCTTAAAAAAATTGTGACGTATTGAATGGGTTAAAGAACAAACTAAGCAATTTTTAAGAACGAACTAAATGATCTTTAAGAACAAAGCAAATGATCTTTAATAGTAAACTAAATGATTTATAAGAATAAACTAAGCGATCTTTAACAGAAAACTAAATGTTCTCTAGGAACAAACTAAAAGATCTTTGAGAACAAACTAATCAATCTTAAGGAACAAAATCAATTATCTTTAAGAACAAACTAAGCGATTTTCAACAACAAAATAAGCGATCTTTAAGAACAAAATAAACGATTTTTAATAACAAAGTAAAAGATCGATACAAACAAACTAAATGATCTTTAAGAACAAAATGAATGATATTTATGAATAACTAAGCGATAGTTAAGAACAAAATTAATGATCTTTAAGAACAAAGTTAGCGATCTTCATGAACAAACTAAATGATCTTTTAATAACGCAAACTAAGCAATCTTTAAGAAAAACTGAGCGATCTTTTTGAACAAACTAAATGATCTTTAAGAACAAAATAAAAGATCTTCAAATAAAAACTAAGCGATCTTTAAGAGCAAAATATGCGATTTAAAAAAAAACAAATAAACGATTTTTAACAACAAACTAAGCGATCTTTATGAACAAACTAACCAATCTTTAAGAACAAATAAAGCGATCATTAACACAAAAACTGAACGATCTTTATCAACAAGATGTTATATTAGATTTTTATTTATTAATATTCAAGATTATCTAATTTTTAAAAAAAGAATGTAAATATTTATACTTTCTCCCATCATTTTCGATGTATGCAGAATGTATGCGGGAACGAATTTAAAAATATCTAAATATGTCAGTTTCGGTTTCGGCCGAAAGTCATTTTTAACTTTCAGCCTTTCTTCGGTTTCGGCCAAAAGTCATTTTTAAACTTTTGCCTCATTTTCGGTTTCGGCCGAAAGTCATTTTAAGCTTTCGGCCTATTTTCGGCTTCGGCCGAAATTAGAAAATCACTTTCAGTGGGTCTCTAACACACAGTGAATGACCCCCAGTACTACACTTACATACACAGTGAGTGGCCCCCAGTACTACACATTACATACACAGTGAGTGACCCCCAGTACTACACATTACATTTACAGTTACAATGAATATATGTCTTATTAATCATATCCTCTCCAAAATTCACTTTAGCAATGATCAAATACACATATTGTAAATATTGAGTCTATTGACATTTCATGGGTCTTCAGAACAGCATGGCTAATATTAAGCATGTTATTGTAATTTCTGTTGACAGCATTGGCATACTACTGTGAGGTCAAATTTTGAGAGTGAATAAAGAGGCATTGCAAATCCCCTCTGCATGCATAGGAGCCAAAATGATCAATAAATTGATCGTGGGGCTTTAATATATAGAAGAAGAAGAAGAGATTTTGAAGTGAAACAATTTGCTATGAACAAAGCAGTAAATGACCTGTGAAGTGTCAACAAATCAATATTATGATTGTTTTAAATATTTTAATGAAAACGTTCTTTTAATGTGTGTGTATTTCCTTAGAGATTTTATTCACTAAGTTTTCTACTGAACTATTCTTATGTATTTTGCCTGCTAGAGCGAGTAAATTTTATTTATTATAGTCAGACAACATGTGAGTCAATTAATCAAATAAAATCTTGAACTTTACCGTGAATTGTATAAATACCATTAAGGAGGTGATAATATTTTAATAAATTTATGATCCAAAAAATTTAATAGTTGGCAACAAAATCAATGATGTTTTACTATTTTTGTTTTAAAGGGTTACAATTTTTAAATTCTTATTTTTGTCATTCCGATCAAAATATTAAAAACAGCTGATTGCTTAACAATCTCTGTGGCCAGTCCATGTTCGTATTGTTAGAATGACTCATTTGACCAACTTTCAATTAAGTATTATGATTTCAGCCATCATCAGTAAAGGTGGAGTATACCCCAACATTATTCCAGACCTGGCCGAACTTGTGCTCATTGCAAGGTCCGGTTTAAAGAAAGATCTGAATGTTCTGATTGACAAGATCAATGGCTGCTTTAAAGGTGCAGCAACAGCTACGGGTTGTACGGTAAATTATAATTACATGCTGTTGATATCTACACAGATTCAGATTTGTTGGTGCATTCTTTTTCATTTTGACATCAAAATAACAATGTCTTATACAAATTATAAAATTTTTCTTAATACTTTCTGTCTAGAAAAAATGGCAACCATCTTGTGTTAAGAAAATCGCTTCCCCAAAAATAATAAACTTAATCATTTAAATTATATTTTTTTCATTATTTATTACTAATAATTGTTTCTTGCCTACAGGGTATATGAAGCAATTCAATTGGATCTCTTCCATTTAAATGTTTACAATACTGTAACTATGTTTTATTAGAAAGTGCATGATCTTTTCACAAATAAAAAATTTGTTGTTGACTTCCACACCATGTAATTTTCCCCTCCAGATTTATTCATCACATTGGGTAAATCCAATAAATCTCAATGTCTCTGGAGCTCCACACGAAGCTTTCCTTTATTTTCATACACTCACCTGGCATTTGCAATCCTCATGCTGACATTTTGTCTACCCAAAACAGGTTGACATATCTTGGGAGCCTCATGTTTACGCTGACATGCACCCCAACCAGGCGCTGCTGGAGGTGTACAACAAACACATCTCACAGTTGGAGCCTGCCCGCACCACCAGTGACTACAATGATATCACAGGCTCATCAGACATGGGCAATGTTAGCTACGTGGTGCCCAGCATACACCCAGTGTTTTCTATAGGAGAGGCTATGGTACACACCAGAGAATTCACCTTGGTGGCAGGTAAAGATTTGAACCAATCAACTATCACAGGGGGGGGGGGGGGGGGGGGGGGGTTTCATCATAAATTTTTGCGTGTGATAGTCTTGTTGCTGTAAGTAAATAAAAAAATTTGTTTGTTAACATTGTCATTGATGTTCCCAAACATTTTAGATTGAAGGATAAATTTGACTAGCAAAGGTATCCTCAAACTCTATTCCAAACGACTGTATTTCTTATTTTAAACATCACCATTGTAGTATTTAAGCCAGTTAGGGAAATCAGTTGTGAACCATGAGCTCTAACATTGCGTCAACTTAGTCTAAGATGTTTGCTGCCATCAATGGCTCAGGCTTGCTTATTTTATTAATAAATCGGCTGGAGCACTACTTGTTTATTAATGTAATAGCAAGTAGCCTTCTTTTAAAACAATATAAAAATTAAAATTTGCCATGATTGGAAATATTTATAACAATAGTTTAAAACAGGGTGGGCAAACTACGCTTGCGAGCCAGTTGTGGCTAGCTCGTCAGTTTTGATTTGCTCGCGTTACCTTTAAAAAAAAAATAAAACGATTAAAATAGGTATAAAAGTAAACGAAAAAAATGTGCGTGTAACTTAAATTTTAGATTGTATATGTCACTAAGAGTGAGATCTATCTATATGTGGCTGTTTGGCTCTTCTGGTAAAATAATAAACATGCCTCTATTACAGGGGTCTCAAACTCAAATCATCCAGGGGCCGCAGGAGGCAGAGACTGGGCCGCATCAAATATTCCACAAAAAATTATTTCAAATTGAATAAAGTAAAACTGTTACAATCTGCTAAACCCTTAGTGATAACAAGTAAAAACTTTAAGGGTTCTTAAGACTAGGCTTCACTCTCTTCCTCCTACTGCTTGTTGCCAGAGACCTGGTTCACGATTTCCCTCACTCGTAAACATTAGCGGCAATTTTGATAGGGATTCTTTGATACTGTGTCAGATCGCTACGATTTACACAATTATGGTTGTGCAATACCCACTAACTGACTTCTTAAAGTTTTGAAATATGTATGTATAATATTCAAAGAGTGTTTTCTCAAAAAACGCACTTTGGCCATGTTTGTAGCATTATATATAATCAACACCAAAATCTATAAAAACATAATAAAAATCAGAATTAGACTAGTTGGTGAGGTTCGACCGAAACGGTCGCGGAGGGTCACATTATAGACATGAGAATGGGGAAACCACGTGGGCCGCATTAACACTAAATTTGCTGTCATGTCGCGGGCCGCGAGTTTGAGACCCCTGCTCAATTACGTTTTGAATCTGGCTGGCTACAAAAATTTTCCCCCACCCCGCTTTACAATTTAAATATGTTACAAACCTTTTCCATTTTCTTTCTTCTTTGGTGCTTTGAGAAAGTTTTGGGCCCACTAACAACAATGATAAAAAATTTAGGAATACTGAGATAAGGAAATTAAGTCAATCTTCTCTCTCCTCTAGGAGCCAAGGAAGCACAGGGGCCGACACAAAACCAGGGGAAGGCACTCGCTATGACAGCTTTAGAAATTATGAGTGATTTGTCTCTCTTAGAGAAGATTAAGTTGGAATTTGAACAAGTGAACCAGTCATTGAAGTAAATAGAGACAACAGTGAATAGTTCATTAAATAAGAATTATCTCACACTGAAGGCGAAATTTCAACCACAAGAAACTACCATACAAGCAAACTGTCTAGTTGTTAATGTATAAGAGTTCTTTGTGACGCTGTATGACTTTCAAGTCATTAATGGCATTTTAATATGAGAAACAGGCAGGAGCCGGAATGGACACACATATAGTAAACAGTCTTTGGGGTGATAAGGTCAGGCACTGGTCAAGTCTGGACACAAATGTATATATCCATTTTCTCATTCTGAAAGGGGCTCTGAAAAAGTCCAGCTTAAGGTCTAAATGAGTCCAAGTTCTACATTGAAACCATCCTTCCATGCATAATCATATAATTATAAACTATTATTTATGTTACTTAACAATACAAATCTGTGTAGGAGCTACCCAGGCAAGGGCTCCTCAACCTTTTAACCGTGATCTATATGAAAGAGTTATTCAGACTGCAACATGGTTCTCTGCCCAATATATAGGTTTTGGATCATCTTAAATATTTCACCTGCGGCGGCCTGGTGCTGGCTGGTGGACTACCAATTTGATTAGGACAACCTTTAGAAATGTAACGTTGATATTACATAAGTGGTAAATAAGAAAAAAACCTGTCACAGAAGTTGTTGTTCTCCATTACAGAAGGATGTAAATGCCATGGATTGATGAAATCACCAAGAAAAAGATTGATGAAATCACCAAGAAAAAGATTGATGAAATCACCAAGAAAAAGATTGATGAAATCACCAAGAAAAAGATTGATGAAATCACCAAGAAAAAGTTTTTGAAGTGGATGTTGTCGGATGATCCTTCGGCAAAGTAGTGCATCAAGGTGTTGTGCTGAGAGAGAAAGCAAAAGCCTATTACACTAGTGCAGTCCTTCACTTACTGTCCTTTATTTATACAAGCTGCACTGGTGTGCATTTCCTGTGTTGAAACCATCAATTAGTTTGAACCGTATGTGTTGTAGGCTGTGTAGTTCGATAACGTGTTAAGTTTTGCATTAAAGTAAAGGTCTCCGCCATTCCTCAACTTCTGTTGTGTTTTTTGTGGGAGGTGTTTCTGAGCCATCCATAAATGACGTCACACGTCTTATTAACAAAAAAAATGGGGAGGATGGGTCACGTGTCTTTGGCGAGGGGTACTGGGGGGTGGGGTATGGTTAAGCAATGTGAAGTCACATTAAAAGTGGACCAATATTGAAACAAAAATTTAACATTCAATTTTTCAACATTATTCATTTAATACAACAATTTTTTTATTTATAAAACAAAATGTCAACTGTGATTACTGAGAGAATCGGTAGAGGTCCGACAAAGTGGCTCTGGCTCTGGTCAAGTTGAAAGTCGGACACGGAGGTGGGAAGTAGCAGTGAGTGGTGACGTTGACAGTCGTGACAATTGATGTTGACATATGGTGGTGACGGTAGTCGCAGAAATAGGGCAACCACGTGAAGTGGGATGGAAAGAAAAATGGCTGGCGGTTATGGGTGGGGAGGGGGGTGATTTAATCTTAGTAAATGTCCCGGGGTAAATTCACACCCCCCCCCCTATAAATCATATTGTGATGAACTTTTTTTTTTTTTTTAAATGTCAATAAATTAGTTATTGTAGTTAAATTTCTCCAATGAACCCCCCCCATATAAATCATATTGTGATGAACTTTTTTTTTTTTTTTTAAATGTCAATAAATTAGTTATTGTAGTTAAATTTCTCCAATGAACTCTCTAGAAACAACAACAAAACCAAGACTACAGCTTAGTAGTATGAGGAGTAGTGGGCAAACAATATTCACATGAAAAACGTTAATTGCTGCCAATCAAAATGTATAAAAACGTTTTGTTTAAAGCAGTTACGACCAACGAAGGCAGAAAATACAATTTTCTGGGTCTTCCGCACGTCAGGGGTACTTTCACCCTTGATTAAGAACCGCTTGTTCTATGGAAACGTTTCTGACACGGGTGAAGTAGTAATTCGATATTCATGGGAAGTGAAATTTTTGAGGGTTCGTAGAGGACATCAGGGACCGAGGTGTATTTTTTGTATTAAAAAAGGGTTGGGATGAAGATGCTGTGACGTTATATTTGATTGGCTTGGGGGAGGGGCTACACAAATTGTCATTACGTAATTTATGGACGACCCTTTAACTGATGAATGCTAAAAACAATCGATGAAAACCAGAGGCATGTGCTTGGATGGTGTTGGGGGGGGGGGGGCTTTCTCTCCCGGTGTTTAGTCAACAAAAGACTTGACGGGAAATGTTCCCACCCCGGGTTCACCCTCACAGAATGCAATAATTGTAGGCCTACTGGACAGGTTACTTGATCAATTCAAACGAACAAGAAACTTATTTTTCATGTTTGCTTCTTGAAAGTTAGAAAGTCAAAGATTGTCGCTAAAATATAGTTAACTGCGTTGAATTACTGAAGCCGAGTAGCTCTAGTACACAGGTTCTCAAGCGTTTTCAAGGCACGACCACATTCGTACAGACGCAAAGTGCCATGGTCATGGGCGCCCGCAGAAAACTTTCTAGGGGGGGGACAAAAAAATCGATTAACTTTCCAGGGGGGGGGGCAAATTTTTTTTAGTAATGTTTTAATGTAGTTTTAATTTAGTGTAGCGTATTTGTATGGTGAACGAACGGACAGGACATTAGCTTAGTACCTTTCTCTTTATTTTCTCTTTACTTTAATATATGTTTTGTCTATTTTTGTTTAAATTTTTTTATCCAATCAATCCAGGGGGGGGGCAAGTGCCCCCCACCCCCTGCGGGCGCCCATGGACATGGTCCATGGTATATTGGAAAGAGGATTTTAAAAAGTTTTTTATAACACTAATTTAACCGAAAGCGAATTTAGGATTAAAATAATAAGTTTTGTTCATTCAAATGCTGGTCAAAGAACACAAAGTTGTCTATAGTATTGAAAATAGTTCTTGAAGTTTTGGGTTAAAGGCAGTAAGACTAGTAAGAGTCTCCACTGTCTCATAAAATGTCAGATTTGTGAGAATGTCGCGCGAACACTTGGTGACATCAGTGCCATTAGCCGTAACGAATTGATTCGATGTGGAATGCATTTCATGTTTTATCTGCATCAGTGTTGAATTGAATACGATCTTCAAAAAAGTGCAGTTAGGGAATACGATTGCATCACAGACTAGATGTTAGAATACATAAACTACAGTTAGTGAACTCTAGCGTGAAGGTGCATCATAGACTAGATGTTAGAATACATAAACTACAGTTAGTGAACTCTAGCGTGAAGGTGCATCACAGACTAGATGTTAGAATACATAAACTACAGTTAGTGAACTCTAGCGTGAAGGTGCATCATAGACTAGATGTTAGAATAAATAGACTACAGTTAGTGAACTCTAGCGTGAATCTAGGGTGCATCATAGACTAGATGTTAGAATACATAGACTACAGTTAGTGAACTCTAGCGTGAAGGTGCATCATAGACTAGATGTTAGAATAAATAGACTACAGTTAGTGAACTCTAGCGTGAATCTAGGGTGCATCATAGACTAGATATTAGAATACATAGACTACAGTTAGTGAACTCTAGCGTGAATCTAGGGTGCATCATAGACTAGATGTTAGAATACATAGTCTACAGTTAGTGAACTCTAGTGGGAAACTAAGGTGCATCACAGACTATAGACTATAGATGTTAGTATACATAGACAATTGCAATTTTAGACGGAATATTAAATGCTATCCTGTTATTAATATGCCATTTTACGTTGCACTATATTTTAATTTCAACATTGTTAAAATTGAATAATTGTTTATAGTAATTCTCTCTCTCCCCCTCCCCTGGCTGTGTGATGTACGATTGTCCGTCTGCAATAATCACGCATGCCGGAATGTTTGTCAGTCCGTTCAGTACATCACTAATTGTGTCCTGTACAATTAATGAGTCGTTAGCGCTTGAGCTATAAGCAGCTTATTCACTTTGTTATCAACCATCACATGTTTGAGTGTTCCATTGTTGCAGGCTGGCTCAACTGCACCTACAAATTTTGTTATTAAAGGACGACATATTGTCGGTCCAGTGACTTCAAATTAACGACTTGAAAAATCAACACTAACACCTGTGGAAATTTGACTTAAGTCACACTGACATACATCAAACGTTCTCATCAGCATAAACCTGTTTTAAATTAATCTGCCATCAGACCCGTGTTAGATTAATCTGCCATCAGTACGTTTTAGATTAATCTGCCATCAGACCCGTGTTAGATTAATCTGCCATCAGACCCGTGTTAGATTAATCTGCCATCAGACCCGTTTTAGATTAATCTGCCATCAGACCTGTTTTAGATTAATCTGCCATCAGACCCGTTTTAGATTAATCTGCCATCAGACCCGTTTTAGATTAATCTGCCATTTCAGATGTGTTCACAGCTATGATATTTATCCAGTCTTTTCGGGAATCCCTTATATGATTTTTATTTCGTATCTTTTTACGCACTGATTCTAGGACAGGTTATATTTATCTAAAAATACTCTAGACCAGGAGTCCTCAAACTACGGCCCGTGGGCTAGATCAGCCCGCCAAGTGTCCTTAACCCGGCCCGCCTGGCCGCCTTACGGGTACCCGGGTAGCAGTGACAAATATCGAACCGTAAATTGACCATCTATAACTATTTAGTCAAAAGCATTGAATTGATTAAATTGTTCTTCTTTTTAAATATTATATTGTTTGTTTATGTTTTTGTTCCCTACAAATAAGACAAAGATATGTGCGTTGTGCGGTTTGTATAGACGTTCGTTCATATTTATTTTAAAAAAATAATTGTCCGGCCCCCAACAGGCTGCTGTAGGCTTTTTTACGATAACTTTTCATGATTGGCAACACACCTCTGCTGTAGGCTATTATGTCACGATGGCTTTTCAAAGATCATGAAACCTGCACTATTCAGACGTCTTTAAAACCTGCTGCTGATAGAGTCGTTTGGTTGCTGTGGTTCAAATGAAATTCATTGCACTGCTGACAACATGAACAGGACTTGTGAAATGCCAGCAATCTCAACTTAGTGGCACGGGGTCCGTCGCCCACCATCCACATAAGATGATAACTCTTACCACTGGTACGTGGCTCCAGCCAAGGTGTTATATTGTAAAGTATAAAGTATATATTAGAGACCGACCGAAAGTGATTTTCTGATTTCGGATGAAGCCGAATATAGGCCGAAAGTTTAAAATGACTTTCGACCGAAACCGAAAAAAGGCCGAAAGTTAAAAATGACTTTCGGCCGAAACTGAAAATGAAATATTTAGATATTTTGAAATTCGTTCCCGCATACATTCTGCATACATCGAAAATGATGGGGAAAGTATAAATATTTACATTCTTTTTATAAAAAATGAGATAATCGTGAATATTAATAAATAAACATCTAATATAACATCTTGTTGTTAAAGATCGTTTAGTTTGTTCTTTAAGATCGCTTAGTTTGTTGCTAAAGATCGTTCAGTTTTTTGTTAATGATCACTTTATTTGTTCTTAAAGATCGATTAGTTTGTTCATAAAGATCGCTTAGTTTGTTGTTAAAAATCGCTTATATTGTTTTTTAAGATCGCTTAGTTTGTTCTTAAAGATCGCTTAGTTTTTGTTTAAAGATCTTTTATTTTGTTATTAAAAATAGTTTAGTTTGTTTTGAAAGACCGCTATTTTGTTGTTGAAGATCGTTTAGTTTTTTCATAAAGATCGCTTAGTTTGTTCTTATAGATAATTGATTTTGTTCCTTAAAATCGACTACTTGTTCTTAATGATCTTTTAGTTTGTTCCTAAAGAACATTTAGTTTTCTGTTAAAGATCGCTTAGTTTATTCTTATAAATCATTTAGTTTACTAGTAAAGATAATTTGTTTTGTTCTTAAAGATCATTTAGTTCGTTCTTAAAAATCGCTTAGTTCTTTAAGATCGTTTAGCTTGTTTTAAAGATCGTTTAGTTTGTTTTAAAGATCGTTTAGTTTGTTCTTAAATGTAGCTTAGTTTGTTGTTAAATATCGCTTTTGCTGAGAATTAGATGACCGAAAACCTCAGTCTTTTTCGTCCGGCTGGCCGAAAGTCAAAGTCAATTTCGGCTGAAACCGAAAAAAAGCCCCGAAAGTTAACTTTTCTCTAACTTTCAGTTCCAGCCGAAGCCAAAACTTGGCCGGAAGTGATAAAATGGCTACTTTCGGCGCCGAAACCGGATCCGATGCCGAAATTCGGTCGGTTTATATGCATACACACCAGCTGGGGGCCACGCAACCATGTTGTGCGTGTGAGCTACGCGAAGACGTGCATGCTCTAGAACAGCGTCTCCCAACACAACGGGTCACGACCTGGTACCGGGCCGAGAAAGCAAAATGACCGGGTCGTCCAAATAAGAAAAAAAAAAACACGTTGGAAAAACTAGGTTAGATTGCGATGACGAGCACTTGAATAACTTAGTCTTCACATTCTTGTATGAGTAAATGTTTTATTAAAACGCATCTATAGGAAAACTGAGTGGACATTCATATTTTTTGTACTTTACACATAGGTCAGTACATGCTCGTAATAGGTTAGTATAGTCTCGTAGTAGGCCAGATTAGTCTCGTAGTAGGCCAGTGTAGGCCGAAAAAGAAGCATACAAATAACCGGGTCACGAAATAAGATAGTTTGGGAACCGCTGCTCTAGAATAATAAACTCAGATGGCGCTACATAAATCCACTCATTGCTTAGTTGGATTTACTCGAAATAGACTGGGTAGTGACGGGTGCTGATGAGGTTTTCGCTCGGTGTTGAAGGCTAATGGTGCCATTTTGCGTGTACTGACATCATGGCGTTCCCGGTTCAACTTTTACACAGGAGCTCATGCAACACGAAGCTGGCAGAACAGAGGCTGCAGAGTGCAAGAGACATGCCAGGAAGGCCCGGTCTGACTCTGCTCCAGGAGACGCCCTTTCATTCCCCTGCACACAATTCACGAGAAAATTTCGTGCCAGAATCGTTCTCATTAGCCATCTGCGCACCCACAGACTAGCACAACTAGCTGAAATCTGATGATTAAAGTGGTCATGGCCGACTCCCGACTGACGAACAACAGCATGCAATTTTTAAATCCTTTACGTTAACTTCGCTTTTGTTTGTGGCTGGCTGGCAACAATCTTCGGACGGATGATTTACCCCATTCCCGTCAACGTATCGAGCTGAAACTCAGCACATAGGGTCGAGGTTCATGACCAAGCATTCTAAAAACTTTTCAGCGCCAACCACCAAAATCAGTTTTCTTGTTTTTAATTGCTCGCTGTATGTTACACTTTATAAAGGATTGATTAGAAAAACAACAACTTTGTCTTTAGGGTTTGTTTAATCAAAATTTTTCTTGCGGTGTGTGCATTTAATGCGCACGTGATCAAGCGCACGTCGGGGGACGCAGCGAATGATATTGCAGCATTTTGCGCAGTAATAACGCGGCAAACAACCATCCACTCAGGACCATCAGCTATAGACATTTTCTGCTTGGCAGATGAATTATTAACAGTGGTTTTCAACACTTAAAACAAGCACTGAAGATAGGAGAGAGATTCTGGGAAACTGGCAAAGGAAGTGGGGGGCACGGAGGTAACTGTCCGCCCCAGTCGGAAATGTTTAAATATATCCTGAGGGCGGTCTATTCGGAAAACTACATAGATTTTTTTCGTTTGAGGGGCGGCAAAATCATGGTCCGCCCCAGTGGCATAAGACCTAGCTACGCCACTGTTTCGCGGAAATTTTAGCCGTAGCCATGCTGTAAGCTTAGCCGTAGCCAGGCTGTAAGCAGATAGTTTATTTTTATTAGCTTTTAAATATAATATTTTAAATTAATTAAAAAGATTAAACAAAAAATAAAAAAAATAAATACTCAGGAGAAAAAAAATACGCATAGTGTTGCAACTTGAAGTTAAAGGAAAAAATTCTATAATAATTCTAATACAGTTTTGGGCTATCTGTATCTGATTCTTTTTTTAGTAAGCCTGATTAACCAACTACTACTACGAGCACTAGAATAGTATTTGACAATCGTAGATGATGCAAGGCAGCGGCATAGGAAAGGGTTGCGGTGGGTGTTTTTAGCCACAGGTGGCACTTTTTTTCTTTGTATGGAGACATGGCATTTTTCCGCCCAGACTGTACAGTTTTAAAGTGAAAGGAGGTGGCATTAATCTAGGGCGGCACTTACCCTAGCTACGCCACTGAATTGAAAAGCTGTTTCTGAGAGCCGAGGCGCTGTATTAAAAAAAAATAATACAAATAAAAATTTTGACATGGCTGAAAAAGTATTAGCACCGAACTGACCAGGTGAGACTGATTTTGGGTAATAACGTTTACATCGTCCGGGCAGGACATTTTTGGGCTGACCGGAACCGGTCTGCCGATGGCCGGGAGAACACCGCTGTAGAAAGACAGCTGGCAATTTAAGGCCAGAGCACGGTAAACCCCGTTGAATCGATGAGTCAACCGTCACGGTTGCTAGTTGGCGCTTGTTAACAGCTTTCGTTACAGTTGCTAATCGACAGGGATTGCCCTTCTAAATCGAACCAGCGGCTGTGCTTTCTTTGCACCCTTTGTAAGGAGAATTGCTACTGATGAAATGTTTCGTTTCATGTTTCTTAATATCAATTTTTATTTGTCTACTTAATATTTTATAATTATCTAAGATCTGACTTTTTAAGTTATGAAATACGGGTGCATTGTCACCCCCATCTCCTCCGTTGCTTGTTTGATAAAAGTGGAGGGAATGGCTAGATAGCAGGTGCATTTAAGAGCAATAATATTATAATAACGACAACAATAACAAAACAACAGTTTGAAACGAAAGAGTTTTGTTGTAGCATGAAGTCCATCTATGTGTTAACACAGACCAAGACAAGGATGGCGTTTGTTTTAGGCCGGATGAATGCAAGGTTTTGGGAACCATCGCAATAATCCCATGAATGTCATAAGCCTTCATATCTATAACATGCGGTGAGGTCAAGTGTAGAGTGTATCATTCGTAGTGGAGACAGGCAACCATGGACCAGGTTTTAGCGACAGCTTGCTGTTCAGCCATCGATGATGAAGCGGACAGTTTGCACAAGTTAAGTCAGGTGATATGGGCCAACCCCGAGTTGCTGTTTAAAGAGAAGGTCGCCCACGACGCACTGACCGATTTCCTGGAAGAAAGGGGATTCGCCGTTGAGAGACGGTACAAAAATCTGGACACCGCCTTCAGGGCGACATGGGAATGTGCACATGACGGTAAATAAATTATTGTTTCATTTAAAACTCTGCAATAGTGATTGATTAACAAGCTTATGTTTACGATTAAAAAATGTTTGAAAATATGCTGCTGGCGGCGGGCATCCATCCGTCACAACGTGACGATGGTGAGGACTTCGCTGGACGAAATCCACAAGGCCTGGGATGATACTTCTAGGATTATAAGCTGGTTCCCAACAGCAAATCGCCTCTCTCCACGCCGCTGGATGACCCAAGGGAACATCATGTGGATGATACAGCTTGGCCCCAGCGGCGTCGCTTGAGTTGCCGGGATGTTTCACTGTACCAATGTTATCCGCCCACGGGACGCCAAAGATTAGACAAGAAAAAACGTCACCAGCGAACCGGGTGGATGGGAACCGTTAATCTTTGACGGCAAATCATCTAAGAGACAAGAGAAAAAAAACCCTCTGAATTCAAACCCGGAGATGGAGTCCCGTAGGCGGATAACATTGACGCAATAAAAGTTAGGCAACTCCTGCGGACGCTAATGGTATAAACCCGATTCATTCACATATGATGTTCCCTTGGGTTATCCAGGTGCGTGGAGAGAGGCGATTTGCTGTGTAGGGAACCAGCTTATACTCATAAAGAACAATCCCATGCCTTGGGATTCATCCTGCGAGGTCTACACCATCGCCACACTGTGACGGACGGATGCCATAACAAAAATGATGTTGAGTTTATAACAATTGAACACCCTGATGCTTATTTAAATTTAAAACTTAACAAATGTAATTTTTCAAAAATAAAGGATTGAAGACGTCAATTATACTCCAGTATATCCCCAGTAAATTAAGAAGCCTTAGCAAGGTCTTCTTAAAGCTTATCAAAATTTTGAAATTAGTTGATTGGAGAAAAAAGATCTCACCGCACACTAGCGTCTCCCTCACTTTTCATAGCTGAGCTGGATGAGACACTGATGGTCAAGATGAAGGAGAGATGTGGGAGTTCTTCCATAATGTCATACCTGATATCACAACACACCTGACGTCAAGACAGACCTGGCATCACGGCACACTTGACATCGTGGTGCACCTGGCATCACGATACACTTTATATCACGACAACCTGACATCGCGACACACCATACATTTATGGCACATCCGACATCCCGTTACACTTTACAACACGACACATCAATACCTTAGTCTAGGTGGGAATAAAACAAGCAGACTCTTACTTACAAATTCCCACTAATATGCTACTCTTAGGCGTACACATAATCAGAAATAATAATGATAATGTTAGTTTCTTCTCAACAGGCAATAATACTAAAGTCCCTAATGTCGTCATCATCTGTGAGTATGATGCCCTACCTGAGATCGGACATGGATGTGGCCACAACCTGATCGCTCAGGCGGGCGCGGCCGCTGGGATTGGGGTCAAAGCCGCCTTAGAAAAGTTTGAGAAACCAATGGGAAAGGTAAACAGTTATTAAATGGTTTTGTCCCAACACAATGAGGAGACCAATAAGAGCTGATTTTTTGAGAACCTCCATTTAAAAAATAAAAAAAGTTTGAAATATGTTACAAATACGTGTATTTCGTTAGCTTTTAGCCATGCACTCTGTAGGATTTCAGTAATGTGCCGAAAAAATGGCTTAAAGATTTGAATGAGGAAAATTGCCCAACACCATGGTTGCTGACTAAAAAATAATCATGAAACATTTAAGCCATATATTTTTAATCTGCAATTTTTTTGCTGCTCATCAGCAAAAGGAAACACTTTTAAAATAAAGTTTCAAAGCTAAAATTTTAAAATTCAAATCATACCCTAATCCTTACGACTATTTTATGTCTGTGTACGACGACACACTGTCATTTGACCATCAGTATCAGGCTTGGGCATACTTCATAAAATTATCTTAATCTTTCTCAATGTTCAATTTCTCTTGAGCATGGATATACAAGTTTCAATCAATTTATAATTACAAAGCACAAGAAATGAATTTTAAAAAAAAAAGATTGTGTACAAAAATACAATGTTTTTACCTATTTCCTAAATTTCTAGGGGGCATTCCGAACAATTCATTTTAGGTCATTTTTTTTTTTAACGGACTGGCCGTAAATTACAAACGATTAAAAATCCTGCTCAAGACAAGTAAAAAAAAATTGTTTAAGAGTTATTTCCAAAGTTAATATTTCACCCGTAACGTTTATGAGACGAAATTAAGTTTACAAAAGAAAGATTGAGTGGAACAAATCTTACGTTGTCTTTATGAAAACACAACACCACACAAATGGGTGTTATCAACATAATAATATTAGGAGTTCTCCCCCCCCCCTCCAAACCCGTTGCTGAATATTAAAATTAGTAATGGATGTGTAACAGAAAATATGCTATACTGTTACCTCTTATTTTGTTTTGGTGATTCACTCTAGGTAACCATACTCGGCACTCCAGCAGAAGAAGGAGGATGTGGTAAACAGGTTCTTATCGACGCCGGGGCTTTCGATGACGTCGACGTGGCGATGATGTGCCACCCATCGAACTTCAGCAGAAACCACATGGACATCTTGGCCGCACGTCTGTAAGCAGCTGGTCATACATGACGTCTGTAGGCTACTGGTCATTATGACGACTGAAGACTACTGGTCATAAATGACGTCTGAAGTCTACTGGTCATAAATGACGTCTGTAAGCTACTGTTCATAAATGACGTCTGAAGGCTACTGGTCATAAATAACGTCTGTAAGATACTGGTCATAAGTGACTCTGTAAGCTACTGGTCATAAATGACATCTGTAAGCTACTGGTCATAAATGACGTCTGTAAGCTACTGGTCATAAATGACGTCTGTAAGCTACTGGTCATAAATGACGTCTGTAAGCTACTGGTCATTAATGACGTCTGTAGGCTACTGGTCATAAATGACGTCTGAAGTCTACTGGTCATAAATGATGTCTGAAAGCTACTGGTCATTATGACGTCTGTAAGCTACTGGTCATTATGACGTCTGTAAGCTACTGGTCATAAACGACGTCTGTAAGCTACTGGTCATAAATGACGTCTGTAAGCTACTGGTCATTATGACGACTGTAAGCTACTGTCATAAATGACGTCTGTAGACTACTGGTCATAAATGACGACTGTAAGCTACTGGTCATTATGACGACTGTAAGATACTGGTCATAAATGACGTCTGTAAACTACTGGTCATTATGACGACTGTAAGATACTGGTCATAAATGACGTCTGTAGACTACTGGTCATAAATGACGTCTGTAAGCTACTGTTATAAATGACGTCTTTAAGCTACTGGTCATTATGACATTTGTAAGCTATGGTCATAAATGACATCTGTAGGCTACTGGTCATTACAATTAACCTACTGGTCATTATTACAATGATATACTGATCATTATTCCAACAATCTATTGGTCATTTTCCAACAATCTATTAGTCATTATTACAACAATCTATTGGTCATATTCCAACAATCTATTGGTCATTAATCCATCAATCTATTGGTCATTATTCCAACAATCTATTGGTCATTATTACAACAATCTATTGGTCATTGTTACAACAATCTATTGGTCATTATTACAACAATCTATTGGTCATTATTACAAAAACCTACTGGTCATTATTACAACAAAGAAAAAAGTACAACAGGAAACTTGAAATAGAAAGAGAGGACAATGAGATAAGAACGTTTCGGCCAAGAGCCTTCCTCAGCAGACAGGACAAATGAAAATACGACAAGAAATAGCCAGTGGTTAAAAACTTAAATGTTTGCCATTGTTATTGCCGGAAGTTGGATTTTCATCAAAGTCATGTCTGCCGAGGGAGGCTCTTGGCCGAAACGTTCTTCTCTTACTTTCCTGTCATTCGATTTATGCCTCCATATACCCCGTTCTACTATTTCCTTCACACAGCTTGAACGCAGTACTTCATTTATTATGTTGACACTAATCCATTTGGGCAAGTTGAGCAATAGGACGTAAATAAATCGTAGGGTGTCTATGGTGGCATGACCTGTGTTGACCTTTCTCTCCCCAAGGGGCAAGGTGACGTATCACGGCAAACCGGCCCATGCCTCCGCCTTCCCGTGGGAAGGGGTCAATGCCCTGGACGCGGCCGTCCAGGCCTACAACGGGATATCAGCCCTCAGGCAACAGATCAAGCCAACCTCACGTCTACACGGTCAGTGGTATCCGCAGGCCCTACGGACTGACCCCCGTCCCGTCAGATTACTTCCAATAGTCTTAAGCCCCCCCCCCCCCAAAAAAAAAAAACCATGACAGTTACAACCAAGTTGAAAATTTGTTTTATATTTCAAGAAGATCTCCATGATCAAGTTTACCTTTAACAAACCGTATGTACCCGCGTATAGGTCGCGCCACTGCAGGGGTGATCCTTGTCTAAATGCCGTTCGGGCGCGAACTCAGAAAATTGCTCCCCCAAATTATCAGTGCAGTAGAGCTACGATCTTCCAAACGCGGTTTATCCGAAACTTCGGTTATTCGAACTAACGTTTTTTATTTTATTTTCTATACTTATTATTACTATCGTACGCAATGCGCACGTCGTATAACATTTGCGTACAGACAAAGGATAGCGTTTCCGGGTCCACATGCGGTCTGTACATGCAGTGACTAGACTAGGATAATGTAATCTTTAAATGTGTTAATTTGTATAACATACGCTGGAGCAATGCAACCACGTGGCGTGTGTCAAATACGGGGGAGGTGCGTACTCCATCATGATAACTTCCCATGGCGCTTCATAGAGGGAGTGATGACGTGTACTGGTGTTGTCTTCGATGGATTGTAAGTTATAAATGAGCGTAGCAGTCAAATTACGAAAAATTTTAAATGGTTGTTGCGTTTAAAAAAACAACATTTTTTTTTTTAAAGTTTAAAAATAAATATTATTTACCCAATTTCAGCATTTCAGCTTTAACGTTGGTTATAGCCTGTGTGCTGATATAGCTTTTGTCCACCACTTGCCTCCCCCTCTTTTGTTTTGATACTGACGTCACCTATTAAATGTGTAGTGTCGTATCACTCCTTTTCCTTCGTTGATTGGGGAATGGTTATTTTCGTTCTAATTTGTTCTGAAGAATGACATTGAGTGATGCAGTTTCTAGAATTTCTATTTCAAGCTTTCAAATACATTATTCCACTATTTCCTTCACACAGATTGAACGCAGTCCTTCATTTCTTATCCCTATCAATAAGCTGGAGTTTTTCCAGCCGAGAGAGATTTCCGCTACATTTCCTAGTCATTTACAAGACTTAATATATATATAAGATCACTAATAATAATAAAATTTTTTAATTGTTTCTGAGGAGCAAATAAGCCTGTTTTAAATGTAATGCAACTGACCAGCCACTGATCGATACAATGAACAACTGACCAGCCACTGATCGATAAAATGAATATGTTGACGAAATTATTATTAACGGCTTTGTTGACCGATTTACAACTATTATGATTTTTAGAGTGAATATGTTGACCACTGTCATGGACGTTAGCATGACTATATTGACCAATGTCATGGCCGTTAGAGTGACTATGTTGACCAACGTCATGACCGTTAGAATGACTATTTTGACCAATTTCATGACCGTTAGAGTGACTATGTTGACCAATGTCATGACTGTGTTAGAGTGACTAAATTGACCAATGTCATGGCCGTTAGAGTGACTATGTTGACCAACGTCATGACCGTTAGAATGACTATATTGACCAATGTTATGATCATTAGAATGACTATGTTGATCAATGTTATGACCGTTAGAGTGACTATATTGACCAATGTCATGACCGTTAGAATGACTATGTTGACCAACATACATGTGTTCTGATTTCCAGCCATCATCAGCAAAGGGGGAGCTAAACCCAACATCATTCCAGACCTGGCCGAACTTGAGCTGATGGCGAGGGCAAGCCTCGTGAAAGACTTGCATGGTCTCATCGACAAGGTCAACGGCTGTTTGAACGGCGCAGCAACAGCCACGGGCTGTACGGTAACATAACAATACCAAGCTGTTGATATTTACATAGTTTTACTCATACTTTGTTTCACTAATTTCCCCTTTTCCTAACACGATTGCAGTCTCCTCCCCTTTTACTACCATGTTGCACAACTACAGATTCTTTCAACTTTGAGATTAGCATGTTTGCCTACGGAGTTTTATTGAGTGAATAAAAAACAGTCATGGGACGTCACTATTATTTGAATTCATATTTAAAAAAAATTAGACTTTAGAATTACCTCTTAGACTTCATTCATTGCTTTTAAAAACACTTCTTACATCGGAAATTGTTGTCAAAACGTTATTTATAATATAGACCAAGTTTTGACACCTGTGTGCCCCTGTCTATAATTTACATAACACTGAGTACCCCTCGTTAATAAAAGAATTGCATGCACTTGAATAACATAAAACTAGAGACTGACCGAATGTGATTTTTTGATTTCGGCCGAAAGTTTAAAATGACTTTCGGCCGAAACCAAAAATAGGCCGAAAGTTTAAAAATGACTTTCGGCCGAAACTGAAAAAAAGGCCAAAAGTTAAAAATCACTTTCGACCGAAACCGAAGTCGAAACCGAAAATGAACTATTTAGATATTTTGAAATTCGTTCCTGCACACATTCTGCATACATCGAAAATGATGGGGGAAAGTATAAATATTTACATTCTTTTTATAAAAAATGAGATAATCGTGAATATTAATAAACAAACGTCTACTATAACATCTTGTTGTTAAAGATCGTTTATTTCGTTCTTAAAGATCGCTTAGTTTGTTGTTAAAAATCGTTTATTTTGTTTTTTAAGATCAATTAGTTTGTTCTTAAAGATCGATTTATTTTGTTTAAAGATCTTTTAGTTTGTTATTAAGATCATCATTTAGTTTGTTCAAAAAAGATCGCTAAGTTTTTTCATAAAAATCGCTTAGTTTGTGTTATTAAAAGATCGTTTAGTTTGTTCATAATTATCGCTAAGTTTGTTCTCAAAGATCATTGATTTTGTTCTTAAATATCGCTTAGTTGTTCTTAAAGATCATTTAGTTTGTTCTTAAAGATCATTTAGTTTGTTTGTATAGATCTTTTAGTTTGTTATTAAAAAATCGTTTATTTTGTTCTTAAAGATCGCTTATTTTGTTGTTGAAGATTGCTTAGTTTTTTCATAAAGATTGCTTATAGATAATTGATTTTGTTATTTAAGATCGATTAGTTTGTTCTTAAAAATCTTTCAGTTTTTTTCCTAAAGAACGTTTAGTTTTCTGTTATAGATCGCTTAGTTTATTCTTATAAATTATTTAGTTTACTATTAAAGATCATTAGTGATTTTCTTAAAGAGCATTTAGTTCGTTCTTAAAAATCGCTTTGTTTGTTCTTTAAACTCGTTTAGTCTATTTTTAAAGATTGCTCAGATTGTTCTTAAAGATCGCTTAGTTTGTTTTAAAGATCGTTTAGTTTGTTCTTAAATGTCACTTAGTTTGTTGTTAAGTATCGTATAGTTTGTTCTTAAAGATCGCTTAGTTTGTTGTTAAATATTGCTTTTGCTTTGAAGATCGTCTTTATTTGTTTTTAAAGATCTTTTAGTTTGTTCTTAAATGTCGCTTAGTTTTTTGTTAAATATTGCTTTTGCTGAGAATTAGATAACCAAAAACCTCAGTCACTTTCGGTCAGTTGGCAGAGAGTCTACGTGAATTTCGGTCGAAACCGAAAAAAACAACAACCGAAAGTTAACTTTTCTCTTTCGGCCGAAACCAAAATTAAACCAAAAGTTAACTTTCAGTTTCGGCCCAAAACCGAAACTTGGCCGAAAGTCATAAAATGGCCACTTTCGGCATCGAAACCGAAGCCGAAACCGAAATTCGGTCGGTCTCTAAATAAAACAATATTAATTTTTTCCGGTGCATCGCATACCCCCACCAAACTCTTCCCGTACCCTTAGGGATACCCTTACCGCACTTTGGGAAAACTGATATGGACTAAATGAATTCTATCGTAACATCTTCATCATTACCAGGCACAAAATTCATTCATTTTTCTAATGCTGAAGTTCTCACCATGAGTTTTCAACAAGACGTAATATAATATGTCTAACAAAAAAAAAACAACAACAGGTTGACATTTCTTGGGAGCCCTACGTGTACTCTGACTTGCAGTCCAACCAGGCAATGCTACAGGTGTACGACAAGCACCTCCCACGATTTGAGCCTTCCCCAGGTCCCCGTGGCGACAACGGAGTCGCAGGTTCGACAGACATGGGCAATGTTAGCTACGTGGTGCCCAGCATACACCCCATGTACCGCATCGGAGAGGCATCCAATCATACAAGGGAATTCACTGCAGTTGCAGGTGAGGGAAAAGTCTGGCCTGTCTATGTGACGGCAGGTAAGGTAATGTTGGCCTGTCTATGTGACGGCAGGTAAGGTAATGTTAGTCTGTCTGTGCAGTGGCAGGTAAGGTAATGTTAGTCTGTCTGTTCAGTGACATATAAGGTAATGTTTGTCTGTTCAGTGACATATAAGGTAATGTTATTCTGTCTGTTCAGTGACATATGAGGTAATGTTAGCATGTCTGTGCAGTTGCAGGTAAGGTAATGTTAGTCTGTCTGTTCAGTGACATATAAGGTAATGTTAGTCTGTCTGTGCAGTGGCAGGTAAGGAAATGTTATTCCGTCTAATGCGTTGATTCAAGTTGTAAAACGGTTTTAGTTCAATTGTTTGCTATTGATTTGTTTTCAGCAGCAAGGCCATTTCGTGTCAAAACCTTAAATACCGAATGATAAAAAAGTCATTCTAGAACCATCATCCAAAATACTAATCACTACCAGTGGCGTGGGAGGAGGTGGAGGGGGCTATCCACCCTGGCTGCACTTTTTTCTTTCTTTATTTTTTTCCCTTTATGGGGGTGGGGTAGGGGCAGGGGAGCATTTTCGACCAACAGCAAAGATTTTTCGTGGAATATGTGGCAGCAAAAATCTTGGCCCGCCCTGGGAGGCCTAAACGCTAGCTCCGCCACTGGTCACTATCGTGGAAAGATATTAATGTATTCTGTGAAGTTACCTTTCGTTCGTGGTTCCACTTGTTTGATTCTTTAAGAAATGTTAAGGATAATAATCATAATAATACTTTTTTTCCCCTCTACTTTCCTAGGTTCTCATGAGGCACAGGAACCGACACAAAACCAGGGGAAGGCACTCGCGCTAACTGCTTTAGAAATCATGAGCGATTTATCTCTCTTAGAGAATATTCAGCTGGAATTTAAACACATGACCCAGTTGTTGAAATAGTATCAGCTCAAGGTTGTACATTTGATGACAGCTGGACTGCTAGTTTACTGTACTCATTTTATTAACTTTTGACGAGTGATCCACATTCCAATTTGCATTAAATAAAAGCACGTGGGGGGGGGAAGCAACAACTGTTGCATTGAAGGATTAGATGACGTAGAATTTCGATGCACCACATTGTCATTCATGCATTTGACAGAGGCTGCTTGCATGACTTACTTAAAGGCTGCAGAAGCGTCGTCTTTATGTGACTACATATAAGCACGTGATATGAAGCCTACACAGGAACATTGTAACCAGATTTTAATTTTCAACCATAAAATGATCTTGTGCTAACAAAGATCTCACAGTCTTTAGAATCGAGATCTAAAATTTATAAGAAAACGTTGATACAATCCATTCCTATTCTAAAAGCATTTGACGTGTCACACTTGTGAGGATTGGATTTCCTTTAAGTAAATATTGTGATGAAAATAAATAGGTCCATTTTAGTCTAGTGAATTTGTTCGAATACTTCTTTTTCAATTGCATATGAGTGCATGTAAATGAGAATATTTTCTTTTGTGATTGAGTTGAATCTATAATAAAAAACCCATGCACATATAACTCATACGAGAACCTGCCACCCATACGTGTCATTTCAACATACTAACGCAAGTTTAATATGTTAAGTCTGTTCAAAACAACCATTTCAAAACAGTGATACCAAAAACAATCAGTGAATGCACTCAATGTGATTATTAAAAGGTATTTCAATGCAAGAGGGGGGATTGGTTTTTTTTTGGCGTTAAAATACCTTGTGTAAATCAATGCTGCTCTTTTTCGATAGGTTGATATAAAAGTTTAAAACAAAAAATCGATCTTAAAATCACCAAATTAAAAAAAAAAAAAGGTCTTTGCTGCTGACTATGTACATTGAATAAAATTTCAACAAGCTTTTACACCTGAAGACTGAATTATTTCATTGAAAGTTGTATTCAACGGTAGTAGAATTACTCCAGGCACCCTCACGAGACTAAAAACAAATTTAAATACTCATTTAATTCACATGCGTCAAAATAGCAATTAGTTCACAGTGAAGTCAAATGAACAATTTACAATGAAAAAGACGTTTAAAAATTATATATTTAATTATTTAAATGTAATTATCTAGTTTCTAAATGAACAAAAACACATTTAACAAAAAAATAAATAAAAAACAACAAAATAAAATAAAAAAAAACAGTTATCTTCTCACACATATTGAGATAACGGCGATATGTCTGACATGACATACGACTTTGAGACGTTTCTGCACAACACGTGCATATGTCAGTGGTTCTGTAACAGTCGTTACTGACTCAACCGTCACGGAGATACGTTTAAATTAAATTGCTTTCATCGATGCGACAACTATTAAATCTGATGTGTAAATAACGCTTGAAACATTCTAAATAAATAAACAAGTATCACAAAAAAAAAAAAAAAAAAAAAAATACCGTAACGGAAATAAGTTTAAATTAAATTGCTTTCATCGAAGCGAAAACTATTAAATCAAATGGTAAAAAAAAGCTTGAAAAATTCTAAAAAAAAAAAAAAGTATAAAAAAAAAAAAAAAAAAAAGAAAAATTGCACTAAAATAATACCAAGCAATAGGGTAATATGTCATTTGCCGTAATTTTCTAAATAAATAGAATTTTTCTACGTAAATTATTTTAATTTTATTTTAAAAAAAACAACAACAACGATATATACTTTAAACAAAAAAGGTTAATGATCTCATCCGTCTTGTTTACACGTAATGTCATAAGCCACATCGGCTTGACCACAGGTAAACAGACTTGTCATTTTAAGACTGGGAAAATGACTGAGAAAACGAAAACACCTGAAGGGCTCTGAAGATTAAAGTTGAAACGAGACGTTTCGAAAAGGAGAGAATAATTTGCCATACGCCCTGAAAATGCTGTACAAATTTGGAAAACAAAAATGTTGCCGAAATTCGCTATTCTCTGAGGGGTAAAGAAATAAAATAAATAAATCGAGTTTGTTAAAAAGTTTCTCTTAGTAAATACCATGGAAAGTGGGGGGTTATTTCCACGTCTGCACTGTTTTTAAGCGCTCTCTATTCAAACGGAAGTTGTGTCGTCTTTTTTTTGTATCACCGCCAATGCTACGACGTTACCTTACACATATTTACGCAATTGGCAACTCCAGCAAAGTTGGACAACGTTACAAAAAACATTTTCAACTAAATTGTGTATGATATGTTAGCTGTGCAGCGTTTCGCAAACCAGAGACATAAGCATCTGAATGTGATTTCCAACCCGAAATGACACAGTGGGGTCACGTGGGAAGTGGGTGGCAAAGTAAGTGCTAATTGGGGTTATAGGAAAGGTGAGTGATCAAATATTTACAAAGAAGTATTTCTAACGAGACTGCCGTTTGCACAAATTTCCAGTGCTAAAAAAAAAAAACACACAAAAAAACTTCAGCGCTTAGCAAACTTTTTTGGAAAACCATAAGCGGAGTGTGGCGGTCTCCGTTGAGAGTATCTGTCTAAATATTGCGTTTTATCACCACGCTGTTCGCCATCCAGTGAGATCTCGACAATGTCTTTGAGCTTCAGGCTTTGTTTGGTCACTTTGCCGGACATTACGAATTTGTAGTGGTAGTCAGAGCTCTGAAAGATAAGCGTAAGAACGACTGATGATACCATTTGTTTTGAGAAGTGATTTATTATTATTTTTTTATCAGAGGTTGGGCGAGGCCCTGGCATCACGACTTTTTGAGCCCTCACCCCCCCCCCCCCCCCCCTAACGATAATTGAGGTGACAAAACAATATTACAGTTAAGAACATTGATACTGCTCTGAGACACATCGTTGACAAAGAATTTTAATTTTTAAAATCTAGTAAGTTACGCATATCTCATATATTCATTGCTAACCACCATTACGTATGTTTAAAATCCATATGACTATTAAAACTGGTTCCTCAAAGCTTGGCTGCTGGCCCTCCGCCCCTCTCCCACATGAAATGACCTGATCTTTGTATCTAATAATAGTGCCGCCACTGACAACAAGACTATGTGCTTTACTGCATCTTCAGCTTCATGTAACGCGCCAACCCATGTTTCAACCTGGTCCTTTACGCTGTCTGATCTGTGATACGTGCAACACTTGACATTCACAGAGTTCGTACTTACTATTGGGGTAATCTCGGAGAGAAATCTTCTTTGTTCATCGCCAAGGTAAGGAATATATACAGACCTGTGTGAGAGAAATGTTTGCTTGTCGGAAGACTGAGACGACAGATTTAAATTTTAGTGCGGTGTTCATAATGATGGATGAGATACTTAGGAGTTCTTTATTTTAAACAAAATTCATAGTTCTTTAAAAAACAAAAACAAACTTTTATGATATTAAATTTCCAATGGAACAAATGGCGTCTGCTATTTTAAAAGTGCATCACCACGAAAGTCCAAACCGGCTTTCCCCAACACCACAAGCCTAAGATATTCTCTTAGATGGCACGCCTCGGAGGACACATGTTGTGCGTTACCATGGTGTAGTAAAGTATGCAATGTGCGCAATCACACACACACAGTTATTCTGTTTCCTATCAATGGCCAAGTCGTTAGCTTAGCCACGTTGACTTATACAGCATCTCAATCATCAACGGAACCCGTCCTGATGCAAGCTTGTTACTTGTCACAAAATCCCAAACGGGTTCATGAGATCGGGAGGAAGGAGGGGTAACAGGGGCAATGGGCCAGGGACAAGGGTCCAGGGATTAGAGACCAGGGAAGAGGGAACAAGGGACAGGGACAATGGGCCTGGGATTAGAGACCAGGGAAGAGGGAACAAGGGACAGGGACAAGGGGCCAGGGATTAGAGACCAGGGAAGAGGGAACAAGGGACAGGGACCAGGGACAAGGGGCCAGGGATTAGAGACCAGGGAAGAGGGAACAAGGGAATGGGACAAGGGGCCAGGGATTAGAGACCAGGGAAGAGGGAACACGAGACAGGGACCAGGGACAAGGGGTCAGGGATTAGAGACCAGGGAAGAGGAAACAGGGAAAAAGGACCAGAGAAAAGGGGCCAGGGATTAGAGACCATGTAAGGAGAAATAGGGACAAGGGCCAGAGACAATGGGCCAGGGATTAGAGACCAGGGATGAGGTAACAAGGACAAGGACCAGAGACAATGGACCAGGAATCAGAGAACAGGCAAGAGGGAACAGGGACAAGGACCAGAGACTATTGGCCAGGGATCAGAGACCAGCGATGAGGGGAAAAGGAACAGAGACAATGGAGCAGGGATCAGGAACGTGAGACCAAAGACAGTAAACAAGAGATCAGCAACCAGCCACCAGAGATCAGGATTAGAGACATGGGACGAGAGACCTGGGACTGGAGATCAGGAACTGAGACAAGGGATCAGAGGACAGGGATCAGAAACCAGAAACCTGGGACCAGAGATCAGGGAACATGTACACATCAGAGACCAGAGTGAGATCAGAAACCAACGACCAGTAATCAGAGACCAGATATCAGAGATCAGGCACCAGCAACCAGTGATAAAAAACCAGAGACTACAGAACAGCTTACTCGCGGATGAGAGTCGGTGTTTGGAGGTAGATTGGTAACTTTTCAAAAGCAACCGGTGACTAAGGACCTTAGACTCACGGTAGAAAACTTGTCAGAATGTTGTGGAATAATCTCCAAGTTTTAAATTAAAGTTTTAAAGATTACAAAAGTCTTTTAAAATGAAATTCACATTGCGAGCCAGTCTTAATCCCTTTGCCGAGCAAGCACATCAAAAACATAATGATAAAACTTTTGTGGTCGTTTATAGGCAAGGATTGGATTTGATCGATTCCACCTTTACATTTTAGCATAATGACACGAGGATAATCATTTCTCTATATAGAGGGTTGAACATTTCTCTTTATGAACGGCTGAGCATTTCTCTATATGGAGGGCTAAACATTTCTCTTTATGAACGGCAGAGCATTTCTCTATATGGAGGGCTAAACATTTCTCTTTATGAAGTGCTGAACATTTCACTATATGGAGGTTGAACATTTCTCTATATGGAGGGCTAAACATTTCTCTTTATGAAGTGCTGAACATTTCACTATATGGAGGTTGAACATTTCTCTATATGGAGGGCTAAACATTTCTATTTATGAAGTGCTGAACATTTCACTATATGGAGGTTGAACATTTCTCTATGAGGACTGAACAATTCTCTTTATGGAGGGCTAAACTTGTCTATGTTTTAATATTTTAATTGCTACCTCCACCCACCCATGGAAAAAAAATAATAAGGAGAACACTACATTGGAAAAGAAAACACTTTCATCATCGGCACCAGCAACAAAAATAATTTCATATAAAAGTGAAAGCTTGCAAACACAACGCCGTGTTTAGCAGAAGCTTTACACGCCGCTGTATTTATTATGGACTAGCTTAGGTGATGGTCAACGCCAGGCACTTACATTATGTCCTTATCTCTCTTCTTGCTACCCACTGTACTGGGTCGGCTCCTTAACGCTACTGTTGTATCAAGTTTCTTTGAGGTTTATTATTAAAAAAAAAAAAAAAAAAAGATTGGAGAGAAATGAACATATGTTAATAAAAAGAAGATTAAAAAAACAATGGGAATAGAATAGATGCAGGCTGGATTACACACATACGCATAAGGTTTTATTATCTCTCTTCTTGCTACCCACTGTACTGGGTCGGCTCCTTAACGCTACTGTTGTATCAAGTTTCTTTGAGGTTTATTATTAAAAAAAAAAAAAAAAAGATTGGAGAGAAATGAACATATGTTAATAAAAAGAAGATTAAAAAAACAATGGGAATAGAATAGATGCAGGCTGGATTACACACATACGCATAAGGTTTTATGTATTTCGATATTTTAACTAGTATTTTGTAAGGAGATTCTTAATTTATTTTTATAGGCAAGCTGAACTGAAATACTTCACGTGATTTTTAACGTCTTTTTTATGATCACATATAATAATTCTCTTGGCATGTGTGCGTGTTAGTAAAGCTGCGAGCAAAAATAGAGTTCCCCAGACGTTAGCACTAAACTGGGGATTCTTATGAAGTGCGCTGCTTGAATGTGTGCTTTGACAAGTCATTTTTAGTAGATTTGGAAGTTCACGCATTGCCGTGGTTTGGTTTCCAGTCAGAAATAATACCAAGAATGTATTGATCCATGCAGTTTGAGAATGTGACCTTATTTTTAGAGACACGTAGTATGGTCAGAAAAGGAAAAAAAACTCTTCCCAATGCCATGCGGACATATACACCAATTGGGAATGCATCAGCCCCGCTCCCCCCGCCCCCCCCCCCCGTTTTCTCGGGATGTTAAATCTACAGAAAGTGTTGAAATAATTGAATCTCTGTATGTGTAAGGCCTGGGGATTTGCAAGGCAATTTTTTTTCATTCTTTTAGGACTCACTTTTTTAAATTGTTCACTCTAGTGCAATTATTGGTTTCAATTGAACACTAATTTTACAATTATAACGCACTACTTAGCACTAGCATTGTTTGTGAGCCACTTTGCCATCAAATGGATTCACTAAAATTGCTAAAAGTTTTAAGGCATTCGTGTAATTATTTAATTTCATAATTAAGAGATTTTAGTGATTTACATTAAATAAACCATTGTTTTAAGAAACTGGTATATTTAAAAAAAATTAATATCAATTTAAAAAATAATAATTTTGAATTAAAAAAATATAAAAAATAAAATATTTTTCAAATAGGGCTCGAATACACAAAGTATTCTCACCTTGTTGGCAATTTCAACTGTTGTGACCTTTGGGACTACCTGAACTGTGTCAGGAATCTTTGAGATTACAGGTGTCACTTCGTGAAGTGTTCCTCCATGTTTGGAAGTAAGTGCCGTTACTTCTGTTTGTGTCGTTTGTTGCTTTTTCAAAGGGAATGATTAATAAAAATAACAACCTTAGTGTCAAACGTCAAATCTGCCATAGTATAATTTCTGTCAAATGTAACATCTGTCATGGTATGATGTCTGTCAAATTCCGACTTAAATGTTGGGCAGTTTGTTTCCAGTCAGAAATAATACCAAGGATGTCTTGATCCACGCAGTGTGAGAATGTGACCTTATTTTTAGAGACACGTGGTATGGTCAGAAAAATAACAAAAACTCTTCCCAATGCCATGCAGACATACACATCAATTGGGAATGCATCAGGCCCCCCCTCCCCCTCGGGGTGTTAAATCTACAGAAAGTGTTGAAATAATTGAATCTCTGCCTGTGTAAGGCCTGGGGATTTGCAAGGCAAATTTTTTTCATTCTTTTGGGACTCACTTTGTTAAATTGTTCATTCTAGTGCAATTATTGGTTTCAATTGAACATTAATTTTACAATTATAACGCACTACTTAGCACTAGCATTGTTTGTGAGCCACTTTGCCATCAAATGGATTCACTAAAATTGCTAAAAGTTTTAAGGCATTCGTGTAGTTAATTAATTTCATAATTTAGATATTTGAGTAATTTACATTAAATAAATCATTGCTTTAGGAAACTGGCATGTTTAAAAAAAGTAATATCAATTTAAAAAAAATATTTTGAATTAAAAAAAAAAATTAAAATGAAAATTAAAAAAAAAATGGGCTCGAATACACAAAGTATTCTCACCTTGTTGGCAATTTCAACTGTTGTGACCTTTGGGACTACCTGAACTGTGTCAGGAATCTTTGAGATTAAAGGTGTCACTTCGTGAAGTGTTCCTCCATGTTTGGAAGTAAGTGCCGTTACTTCTGTTTGTGTCGTTTGTTGCTTTTTCAAAGGGAATGATTAATAAAAATAACAACCTTAGTGTCAAATGTCAAATCTGCCATAGTATGATGTCTGTCAAATGTCAAATCTATCATAGCATGATTTCTGTCAAATGTCAAATCTCTCATGGTAATATTTCTGTCAAATGTCAAATCTGTCATGATATTATGTCTGTCAAATGTCAAATCTATCATAATATGATGTCTGTCAAATGTCAAATCTATCATGGTATAATGTCTGTGGAATAGGTGACAATTATCACGAATGTTCATAGATTTAAGCCACGTTTGCATCAAAGCGATAACATTCGTTAAGAAGACTATATGGAACAGCGATTTTTCCATACGAGTTGGGTGTTCGGACACCTGAGCACAAAACCCTGTCACACAGTGCCTCTGGCGAGGGATGGACAAAAAAAAAATAGCTGAAGACTTGAT
The DNA here is from genome assembly GCA_964033795.1 of Lymnaea stagnalis. NCBI lineage: Eukaryota > Metazoa > Mollusca > Gastropoda > Lymnaeidae > Lymnaea > Lymnaea stagnalis. The sequence goes on along the minus strand of CAXITT010000653.1, from coordinate 72,495 downwards.
TTTTTTAAAAATCTGCGAAATGAGTTTTTGCCCCCAAAATAATTGACTGGCGCTTTAAATAAAATCCGATATCACCTTTTTTTCGCAGGAGTGTATTCTGAAATATGAATATTCATAAACAAGTTTGTGGTCGCATTAACCCAGTCTGATCACCGCATGGTTAGTACGTAACTAGAGATTTCACCCGAGTTTTAGGTATTGCGTACGATTGTAAAAAAGAAAAAAAAAATACAAGGGGATTTTAGATAATCGGCGCTCTACCAAATAAGAATTATTTTTTTCAAATAAGAACTCCCCTATTAATAGAAACAGAATCTTCTTTATGATCAATATCTATTATGGATTTTTGAGTTTCACATTCAAATGCTTACATCATCTCTGGTTCGCCGAATTCGACGCACCTGAAATTTGCACAGAGCTCAATCTCAAAGGGACTTTTAAATCTACAACGACTGTCGCGTCCTCGATTGACCCTTGTGCCCATCAGTGCTCTTCAAACTGCGTCGCGGCACACATTTTAGTCATACTGGAACATCATTACACGCGACAGTCCGTCAGTTCGACTCTGATATCATCGGTTTTACCAACCCGTTGTAAGAACTACGGACATAAAAAAAAGCAAACAAGTGTTATAACAAAATGTATGGTGACACAACATATCTCATACAAACAGTCCTGTTTGCCCCAACGCTTGCACCGTAATAACTACATTTTAAGACTTAGACTACTGCACTACGACAAACCTAAAAAAAAAAACAACTACGGTTTCTGGAGTTTTTTTTGGTTTGTTTGGTTTATTTTTAGTAAAAAAAAAAAAGATAGTTGGGTTGTCGTCAGTAAAAAAGGTACCGCAGTTTTTTGTGTTAACATCGTGAGCAATCGAATAAGAACGACATCCTTCAGCACATTGGAGAACCATCGCTTTATATATTTCTTTATGTTACCTTGTATAAACAGCTAAGTAACCGAGTGGACTTCCTTACACAAACTTGTATTTTTATGGCACCACCCCCTCCCCGCTAATTGACCAAAGTGCTCTTTGGAGCTTGAAACTGCGTTTTTGAGAGCTCAAAACTACTCTGGCACTAACCCGGTGGTAAATAGGTCTACTCATAAAAACTTTAAAAAAAGGATCATTAAGAAAAGCTCTCTGAATACTGGTGCTAACAGGCGTGTCCGAGATGAACTTGCTGGCTATCCATGCGTTCTGGTAGAAGAGAGGTGTTACGGCGTAACCTTGCACGAGACTTGTGCCTTGAACGTTTCCTTTGATGTCTCAACAAAAATTGGTAAATGTTGGTATAGCTCAGTGGTCAGCGAATCGCGGCTCACGAGCCGCTATTCAGCGACATGAGTGCGGCTGGGCCAGTCGGACAGAAATCGGGTTTGACTCCGAAAAACATGGCTCTAGACAGGTTCTTGATAGGAAAACAAAGAAAAATCGATAGGAAAAAAAAAAAAAATTAATCGCTCTGCCGATGATTTCTGGTTCTTTTGACCAATGACTTTGCTGACCACTGGTCAAGCTTAATGTCGCGCGAAGCACTTTCACGCCGCAGCTGACACGCAGCCGTGTCCAAACACAGCTTGGAGGGCACTGGTGGAAAAACTCCGTAGTTCAATTTTAGAATAAAAAAAGAGCAAATGGATACGTTTGAGGTGTCTTCCGTTTCCACAAAATGAGTCCGACAACAGATCATACAACAGTGCACAAAATGAGTCCGACAACAGATCATACAACAGTGCACAAAATGAGTCCGACAACAGATCATACAACAGTGAACAAAATGAGTCCGACAACAGATCATACAACAGTGAACAAAATGAGTCCGACAACAGATCATACAACAGTGAACAAAATGAGTCCGACAACAGATCATACAACAGTGAACAAAATGAGTCCGACAACAGATCATACAACAGTGAACAAAATGAGTCCGACAACAGATCATACAACAGTGAACAAAATGAGTCCGACAACAGATCATACAACAGTGAACAAATTATGGCACACATTTCATGTTCAATGATATTAAAAAGGGGATTTGTAAGTGATACATGATGCGCTTTTTAAAACCAATCCATTAGTAAATGTACAGCAGGAAATATTTATTGTTCTCACTGGAGTGGTTATAACAAAAACAAAAACAAAAAGAATTAGCCAACCATATGTTTGCTCTGTCCAGATGTTTGTTTAGCAACTTCCATTTTGTTGACGGTTTCAGTTTGTTGAACCGCCTCAACTTTGTTGACATCGTCAGTTTGTTGAGTAGCCTCAGCTCTGTTCACGGTTGGAGTTTGTGGAACAGTTTCAGATTTGCCCCGGGTTTCGCCCGGATTCGCTGTCGTTGTTTTAGTTTGCTGTCAATAGATTACATTCAATGACATTGAGGAAAGCCGCGTCTATGTAAGGCTGCGCATAATCTGTCTGGGAAAGAAATATTTTAATTCCACCAAAAATTGGTGTGCCGTGAAGGTTGGGAAGAATCAACAGCAGAAGGGAACCCAGAAAAATTACATTGTACGTTGAAAACAAGTTTCTGTTTTCCATAATATCGAATAAGAAACGGTCGACGGTTGTCACCATATGGAAAGAGAGTAAGAAGGAGTGATAAGGAGAAAGGGAAGGAAAATATAGAGGAGGAAACTAGGCGGAGAGTTAGTATACGCATCTGAATTGAGAAAGAGGCACCGAAAGAAATAAAGGAGGAAAAGGAGAACGGATTTTGAAATACATATTTTAACAATTGTTTGATTATAAAACCACCACCACAAAGTCAGTTAAGCAAGAAATAAGTGTAGCAATAGGAGTATAACAGAGTAGGGGGAGACCAGCAACAAGACCACACAGCCCCCCACGCTCCAAAAGAATAAAAAACAAACAACTTTTGTTTGTTTGAGATCTTTCAGGTTTTCTCTATATTTGCGTTGGCAATAAATAGCTTTACTTAGAGACGATAGTGTCATATGAAATTGATTATAACCATACCGGTGCTTTTTGTCCAAGAGTTTTATCCAGTTCTTTCATCATCTGGATCAATTTACTGTCAAAGTCATATTTACCTGAAAAATTTATTAAGTTATAGTTTTGTAATTGCTCTTAGTTGAACATAAATAGATTCGGATAGTACACCATGCCTTCGATCCCAAATGCGAAAAGTTTAAAAAAAAAACAAAAAAAAGAGGAAAAAAAACACAGAGGGGGAATAAATTTAAGGTCGACATTATGAATTAGAAGAAAAAAATGTCTGAAAAAATCCAGGCCTTGATAGCAAGCATCGAGGAAAACGTCTTAAATATGATCTTCTCTTTTCGGGACCACATCTGTTGGGTCTCGCCGTAGATCAGGATATCTGTGTGGATGTCTGGGGGTGTACCCAACCCCTCAACTCATTATTGTCGGGGCACTCGGCTAGCAAGTGTCCTACTTTGGCCTGTCCGCAGTGACGGCAGCTCGGGTCTCAAAGAGGATGTAAGCGGTCAAAGCAGCTTTCGTGTGGGACAGTGTTCTGTTCTCATCTGGGTGATGATGGAAAACACATAAGATTGTCAACCGGTGGGCTGAAAATCGTGTCATGCTTTAGGCCAAACAGCTGTCATTACATTAATGTAAATAAATCATGGTACAAGATATGTTTAGGCAGAACAAAACCCCACAGAAATATAAAGGACATACGTTTCAGATCACAGTTTGTAACGATTTATTTGGAAGTGGGTTCAACAGTGCAGAGAAGGGGGTCATTTTTTTCCTGCGGGGTGGGGGGGGGGAACCATTGTGTGTTGAAAGAGAAGAAGGCCTTTATAGTATAGTGCAAGGCCTGACGTAATGTCGTCGCCTGAAGCAAGAAAGGTAATCGTCGCATAGCGACCAGAAGTGGGAAAATCATTCAAAGTTTTAAACAAACCCTACATTAAATTTCCTTCTGTTCGTGGCTGGCAAAATCTCCGGACGGCTCATTGACCCACTTCCCATCAAACTATCGAGCTGACACTTGGCACACAGACGCATTGTCAATGACAACAGATTCTATCAATCAGCTCCAATCCCAACCCAAGCCCCTCAAAAAGCAGGGTTTTTTTTTTTTTTCAAAGGGAGATGAAGGGAACATGATGACACTGATGTCACGACATAAAATTCCTGATATCTCCGCTGAATGAGTCTTAAAAAAAAATGCGATTGCGCTTGGTGGGTAATATTTTCTTATGTTTTTCTGAAATAATTTGTGAAATCAATCTGCGATGAAAGAGCGGGTGGGTCATTAGAATATTAATATAGGTCAGGGGCTGGGACGTACCGGTACCGGGAGGTGGGGGGGGGAACACTAATTGAGTTGCTTACAAAGTGCGTTACTCCGATGCATTTCTTGTCAAGTACTTGAGACGATTGGGAGTTCACGCATTGCAGCAAGTATTGTTTGTTGCGGGATACAGCTACCATTCTAGAGAAAGTTTTTTTCGCCAATTAGAAAACATTTCAAACCTCGTTTGTTTATATCGATTTTTTCCTTAATCAAAGCTGTCAACACATGGGGGAAATGCTTTGAAGTTAAAACCAATTTGAGTTTGCCTCTCGATATATATTAGGAAACATTACCAGAGAAGTCGTAAAACAGTTTGTCCCCAAGTAAAATTCCCAACCAGCCGTCAGGTTTGTAGTCTCTTTCCATTTGAAGAAATATGACTGGAAGCTCCCGCAGGTAGGCGTACTCGGCCTCTGTAAGAGACGGAAAGAAATTTGATACAGGAACAGAGTTACTCAACTGTTTAGTGAATATTGAAACAAAGAGTAGAGCCCGCACATCTGAAGATACAAAAAACAACAACTGAATTTCATAAATAATGAATTCTCGACGAAACAGTCTGTCTCTTGTAGTTATGATTTAACATGGCCATTAATCTCTAAGTAGTTAAGATATAACCTGGCCATCAATCTCTAAGTAGTTAAGATCTAACATGGCCATCAATCTCTAAGTAGTTAAGATGTAACATGGCCATCAATCTCTAAGCAGTTAAGATGTAACATGGCCATCAATCTCTAAGTAGTTAAGATGTAACATGACCATCAATCTCTAAGCAGTTAAGATGTAACATGGCCATCAATCTCTAAGTAGTTAAGATGTAACATGGCCATCAATCTCTAAGTAGTTAAGATGTAACATGGCCATTAATCTCTAAGCAGTTAAGATGTAACATGGCCATCAATTTATAAGTAGTTAAGATGTAACATGGCCACCAATCTCTAAGTAGTTAAGATGTAACATGGCCATCAATCTCTAAGTAGTTAAGATGTAACATGGCCATCAATCTCTAAGTAATTAAGATGTAACATGGCCATCAATCTCTAAGTAGTTAAGATGTAACATGGCCATCAATCTCTAAGTAGTTAAGATGTAACATGGCCATCAATCTCTAAGTAGTTAAGATGTAACATGGCCATCAATCTCTAAGTAATTAAGATGTAACATGGCCATCAATCTCTAAGTAGTTAAGATGTAACATGGCCATCAATCTCTAAGTAGTTAAGATGTAACATGGCCATCAATCTCTAAGTAGTTAAGATGTAACATGACCATCAATCTCTAAGTAGTTAAGATGTAACATGGCCATCAATCTCTAAGTAGTTAAGATGTAACATGGCCATCAATCTCTAAGTAGTTAAGATGTAACATGACCACCAATCTCTAAGTAGTTAAGATGTAACCTGGCCATCAATCTCTAAGTAATTAAGATGTAACATGGCCATCAATCTCTAAGTAGTTAAGATGTAACATGGTCATCAATCTCTAAGTAGTTAAGATGTAACATGTCCACCAATCTCTAAGTAGTTAAGATGAAACATGGCCATCAATCTCTAAGTAGTTAAGATGTAACATGGCCATCAATCTCTAAGTAGTTAAGATGTAACATGACCACCAATCTCTAAGTAGTTAAGATGTAACATGGCCATCAATCTCTAAGTAGTTAAGATGTAACATGGTCATCAATCTCTAATTAGTTAAGATGTAACATGACCACCAATCTCTAAGTAGTTAAGATGTAACATGGCCATCAATTTCTAAGTAGTTAAGATGTAACATGACCATCAATCTCTAAGTAGTTAAGATGTAACATGGCCATCAATCTCTAAGTAGTTAAGATGTAATATGGCCATCAATCTCTAAGTAGTTAAGATGTAACATGACCACCAATCTCTAAGTAGTTAATATGTAACCTGGCCATCAATCTCTAAGTAATTGAGATGTAACATGGTCATCAATCTCTAAGTAGTTAAGATGTAACATGGCCACCAATCTCTAAGTAGTTAAGATGAAACATGGCCATCAATCTCTAAGTAGTTAAGATGTAACATGGCCATCAATCTCTAAGTAAATAAGATGTAACATGACCACCAATCTCTAAGTAGTTAAGATGTAACACTACCATCAATGTCTAAGTAGTTAAGATGTAACATGGACATCAATCTCTAAGTGGTTAAGATGTAACATGGACATCAATCTCTAAGTAGTTAAGATGTAACATGGCCATCAATCTCTAAGTATTTAAGATGTAACATGGCCATCAATCTCTAAGTAGTTAAGATGTAACATGGCCATCAATCTCTAAGTAGTTAAGATGTAACATGGCCATCAATCTCTAAGAGGTTAAGATGTAACATGGCCATCAATCTCTAAGTAGTTAAGATGTAACATGGCCATCAATCTCTAAGTAGTTAAGATGTAACATGGCCATCAATCTCTAAGTAGTTAAGATGTAACATGGCCATCAATCTCTAAGTAGTTAAGATGTAACATGGCCATCAATCTCTAAGTAGTTAAGATGTAACATGGCCATCAATCTCTAAGTAGTTAAGATGTAACATGGCCATCAATCTCTAAGTAGTTAAGATGTAACATGGCCATCAATCTCTAAGTAGTTAAGATGTAACATGGCCATCAATCTCTAAGTAGTTAAGATGTAACATGGCCATCAATCTCTAAGTAGTTAAGATGTAACATGGCCATCAATCTCTAAGTAGTTAAGATGTAACATGGCCATCAATCTCTAAGTAGTTAAGATGTAACATGGCCATCAATCTCTAAGTAGTTAAGATGTAACATGGCCATCAATCTCTAAGTAGTTAAGATGTAACATGGCCATCAATCTCTAAGTAGTTAAGATGTAACATGGCCATCAATCTCTAAGTAGTTAAGATGTAACATGGCCATCAATCTCTAAGTAGTTAAGATGTAACATGGCCATCAATCTCTAAGTAGTTAAGATGTAACATGGCCATCAATCTCTAAGTAGTTAAGATGTAACATGGCCATCAATCTCTAAGTAGTTAAGATGTAACATGGCCATCAATCTCTAAGTAGTTAAGATGTAACATGGCCATCAATCTCTAAGTAGTTAAGATGTAACATGGCCATCAATCTCTAAGTAGTTAAGATGTAACATGGCCATCAATCTCTAAGTAGTTAAGATGTAACATGGCCATCAATCTCTAAGTAGTTAAGATGTAACATGACCATCAATCTCTAAGTAGTTAAGATGTAACATGGCCATCAATCTCTAAGTAGTTAAGATGTAACATGGCCATCAATCTCTAAGTAGTTAAGATGTAACATGACCACCAATCTCTAAGTAGTTAAGATGTAACCTGGCCATCAATCTCTAAGTAATTAAGATGTAACATGGTCATCAATCTCTAAGTAGTTTTGATGTAACATGGTCATCAATCTCTAAGTAGTTAAGATGTAACATGGCCACCAATCTCTAAGTAGTTAAGATGAAACATGGCCATCAATCTCTAAGTAGTGAAGATGTAACATGGCCATCAATCTCTAAGTAGTTAAGATGTAACATGGCCACCAATCTCTAAGTAGTTAAGATGAAACATGGCCATCAATCTCTAAGTAAAACACATTATACTACTTAAGGGGCACTGTAACACTCTATTAATTTTCTTAGTGCATTTTTCTGAAGGCAAACCATAGTAAATGCATTTTCATTAAATTTTTTCAAAGCATCGCATTCGCAGAGACGCCCCGTCTATTATGCCACTTTTGCAGCCTAAGTCACGCATTAAGGTGTGTAGACGAACCGAGACAGTTGAAGCTTTGCATTTCGTGCTCATCTTTGGTAGTCGTTAAGGAGGCGACTGCCCCTGGAGGCTCTCCGGGGCACATGCGCCTAACGTTATATAAATCGATGCGTGTCTTTGGGCATTTTTGGAAATTTGCCCCGGGGGGAGTTCTAAGTCGAGGTACGCCGCCCCCACCCCACCCCAAATATTCTTCACTTTCAGATTTCAGATCGAGTAAACCTTTTAAATAGCACGATTGAGAAATAGATACAAATTCTTTCGACCCACAATTTTTTTTCTTCAACTTATTCATTCTACCCCATGAGCTGACATTCTACTTTGAAATTTTACCCATCCCAGCTGTAATTAAAATGATGTCAAAATACTCTATATGGCTATGGCCGTCTAACACAAACAGTTTAGAACTTGTATTTTCCCCCTTACTTTTTCTTTTTCTCAAGCTATTTATGGAACTTGTAATGTATAGAAAGGCATACGCATATTTGAAAATGAACTTTTTTTTTTATAGATCACCTGTCACGTGACTCATTAGCCTTTAGGTTTATCTGGCACCGTCTATATGACCTTATGTCATATGACGACGAGGTTTCAGTGGCGTTGCCTTCGGAGATCCCCTCTCCCAACTTTTCTGCCTCCCCCCCCCCAACCCCACACTTTTTGTTTTTTTTTCATTCAAGATTGTTTAGTTTAAATTTTGCACCATCAAAACGTTGGGCCCCTTAATATCCGAGAGACCCCCTGTCGCCGGAGGGTGGCTGCAGGGTCCATATATGACGACGAGGTTTCAGTGGCGTTGCCTTCGGAGATCCCCTCTCCCAACTTTTCTGCCTCCCCCCCCCCCATCCCCACACTTTTTGTTTTTTTTTCATTCAAGATTGTTTAGTTTAAATTTTGCACCATCAAAACGTTGGGCCCCTTAATATCCGAGAGACCCCCTGTCGCCGGAGGGTGGCTGCAGGGTCCACGCGATGGCTCTCTTTGGCTCTCTTTTTTAACGTTTATTTTACTGTATAAGTTTATCATCAGTGTTGAATTTATCCTGAGTATCATCTTGCAAGAATGAAAAAAAAAATACAATCGCTGTGATTTCCGGTTGTGTTTCATGTCCATTGGATGAATGGATGGATGGATGTATGGATGGATGGATGGATGGATGGATGAATGGTTTACGGACATCCTAAAGCTTTTACCGACTTTAACCGAGAAATCCCTTTTTTTTAAATTTTCACAGACTTTCCGTAATTCACACATGGTTGGCCAGTTACCGTTCCTGATTGACGCTGTCAAGACGACCCCCCCCCCAGTTTATAAAACCCCCGCAATTACGTCACCGCTGATGCCACTACCAATGAAGATGATTATAAGATGATTATATGGCTGCTGGTGAGAACACAAAACTGCCTTTCCTTTGACCCACCTAACTTGCAGTATTTGCTGGTTTTGTAGGCAGGTGACATACAGACCAACACGGCTGCCGCATCCTCGATGGCAGTAGACATGGAATCGAGTGTTGAACCACTCATATCTTCCACGTCGATCCAAGTTTTGTAGTTTCTATCCTTTAAAGCTTTGTTGATCTGTCGGATAGCATTCGTAAAGTTAGCAATGACAAGAAGTTGACATTTTAAAGGAAAGAAAATGATTCTTAAAAAACTGATTTGACGTATTTGATCACTTATATTCTAAACCATAAACGGTTACGTAAAGCTAATTGATACGTCAGTCTTATAAAAGCCGTTAACATAAAAATTTAAGTAAGTATAGTTCTTCTTCTTATATTTGAGGTGCCCACGATCAATTTGTTGATCATTCTGGCTCCTGGTTTAAATTCAGAGTCTGCCTTCTCTTAGACAGGTTGCCGTCCAAGGCTAACGAGTCCCATCCACCCGGGTTGCTTGGGATGGCTTTGGTGGGGATTGAACTCCACACCACCAGCTATTTCGATAGTTATGATTCGTCACAACAGTAACAAAAGTCATAAAGAGCATACGCATTGGTAAGTTTTCAGAAAATATTGAACAGCAAAGTTGTGTCGGTTATCATAATTGTCTACCACTACAACAGTATAGAAAACAAACTTTAAACGTAATGCAATACCTTTTCAACCATTGTTTTATGATGCCTATTGTAGCTTATCATAATCCAGTTTTTCTTTGGATCTTTTTTCTCAACAGATGTGACTTTGGGAAAAAGAAGTTGACAAGACAATCTGATTGCAATACATAAACAAATGACGGCATTCAATGTAAACTACAGTTATATTTGCATCGTAAAAAAATTGCACTACAACTGCACACGAGGATACCATCACTATTCTAAATAAAATGTGTAAGTATTTAATGGAAAACAACGTGATTATTTCATTTTTTTGGTCACATTCGTAAGGCTATTTGAGTACGATTCTAGTTTAACCACCATAAAAGGCCTACATAACTACACATCCAGAACTAGAGGATTATAAAGACGTGTTTCAAACATGACCAAATCAGGCCTTAAAGTCAATTAAAAGAAAAACTGATTGGAAAGGTATTCGCTTTCCATTGAAACACTAAAAATCGCAGATCAGTGATGCCAACGATCTGATGAAGTTTGCCGTTATGGGGCACCCTTCTTCTAGGCCGATACTTATCTTTAGTATACACACAAATACTACTGATCATTAGATAGATCGTTGACAGATAGAATGACGGAAGCATCATTTAGAGACCACAGGAAAGTCTCAAGCACGACGAGCAGCAAGTGCCAAATCTCATCAACAGAGGTGACAGCTTCAACCGCCTGAATCATCAGAAGTGCGAAGACCTGCAGGTTCCAAGTGTCAGCGTTTAACCAAAAAGTGACAAAGCCATCAGATCCGACAAGGTGCTATTCACTTTCATGAGAACCAACTTGTTGCGCAAAACTACAGTCAATGGTTGAAATCTTCCAATTCTGTCAATCCAGAAACCTCAAGGTTTCGCATTCTTCGGGAAAAAAATTATCAAGTGCTGCCGCAAAGAAAAAGTCAAGCTGCCCTAACCAAAGAATGAAAACGAAGTAAATCCGGTAATCCCGAGTTCCTGCTGTCCGACACGAATTCTCCAAGACGTAAATAACATCGTTCAGCAACTCTGTGTCATTCGCATCAATGGGAGTTAAGATCATCGACGTGCCAGGAAGATCGCACAAGTCTTCAAGGTCCATGACCAGTCGTACCATAAGACGTCACATCTTCAGCCCGCAACACAACAGCTACCACAATACGCGCAACTTTACATTCTGGACATTACTTAAGCTACAGATATTCGTCAGAATCGCCCATCGAATGAACAGTGCTACCATCGCATTCGCGATCGAATCGCTCGTTTCTTCCAAGAACACCATAGTATCGTGAGAAGTTACCAGATGCTCAGTAGAAGCTCAAGCAAAAACTGGCAGGAGATCAGATCTGGCGGTCAACATGATGTTTCGATGAGATCGTCAGTCGGACCCACGTTGATTTTCCGATGCTTGTACACGAAGCTGGCGAGCCACCGTTCGAGGGTGACGTCCGTATCTACCCGAGAAACCCGGAGGATCCAAATTAATGGTACATCAACATCTTGAGCATTATCTTCGATCCAATGTCTTCCGCACTCTTGTTTCCATCCGGTCAAACCGGATGGCAACTCAACTGTGAGTGGGAGTGAAAGAAGGAGCTGCGCTCAATCGCGTTCTATACAAAAGTAAGCATGCTGGGGCGACAAAGACACCCACCCTCCGATGCATCGATACGTTTCTTCGCGAGGTAAAAAACAATGAGACGCTCTTAGTTGGACAAGCATTTTTTTGTTTTCCAGAAGGGGACTTCCGAGGGACACATTCAAGTCGTGATAAGAGGCACACGAGCTAACATCATCGAATGCTGTATTAAGTCAAGTATTTTGTGGAGCAACTTCATTAAACTAACATTGAGGGCAGACATGCGCAGCGTAGGGCGAGGTGAGTACAATAATTGGCTTCTATGGGTCGGACCTGCAAATCCGGAATTATTTCCAGGAATATGGTACGAAGCAACGATTTAGATTACCCAACAAGTGCTCGCTTTCAATGATCTAATCGAATCCAACTTTTCATCAGTCATTCATCAGATGTCTGTCGGGGAATTATCGGAAGGAGGAATTGTTGCTCCGACCAATGAAAACTGCTCGAAATTAACCAAAAATCACTGGACCGCTAAAATCACGACACCCTAAAAGTGGCCCACTTTTCTACCATTTTGAGAAAGCTTGCAGAATTGAAAATTACCATCCATGTTTTATTTCTAGTATCTATCTATCTATCTATCTATCTATCTATCTATCTATCTATCTATCTATCTATCTATCTATCTATCTATCTATCTATCTATCTATCTATCTATCTATCTATCTATCTATCTATCTATCTATCTAT
>CAXITT010000653.1:16592-56277 GCA_964033795.1 Lymnaea stagnalis | reverse complement strand
AAAAAAAAAGGGGTGGGGGGCTGGGGGGGGGGGGGGGGGGGGGGGTGGTAGCTTTAATTGGAATTCTTGTAAAATGCATTACTAGTAGGCTTATTTTGTCAAAATTTTAGCCCCCCCCCCCCCAAATTTGCACGATATTACATTTTATAAAGGATGCATACGAACCACTTAGCTTTTAAGGGTTGTACAATGATATACTTACTAAATAATTATTTGCTCAACCCATGTGTACTATGGTGATGTCATACATCTCAACGTACTGATTATATTTAAAAAAAACTATTTTCCTTAGTTTTAAAAAAAAAAAGAGTTTTTAAAAAATATTTACACGAGACGCTGAGCCATTTCGTAGACACCAGGAATCAGCGTTGTTAGAAATGGCTTTATTATTTTTTTTTTTTTTTTTGTGGGGGGGGGGTGGCTTTGTCTCCAAACCAGCGTTAAGCACTCCGTCTAAGACTATGTTTTTGAACATTTCATTGTTCGTGTGTGTGTGTGTGCGTGTATGCGCGCGCGCGTGTGTGTTTGTGTAGTTACCTTGGTGTTTCGTTGGTTGTCTTTATCCGAGGCAAGAACGACGAGCAGCTTTAGCGCGGCATCCACCACATGCAAAGTTTCACTGGACAAAGCACTCAAAATGATCTCAAAACGTTTGGTGGTCACCAACTCCCTTCTTATGTCTCCATTTCGGCATAATTCTCTCAGCGCTATCAGGAGATCTTCGGCGCTGAAATGGACAACATTCATCAGCCTCATTTCATTAGCAATTATTTCTATTAAAAAAAAACCAACAACTCATTAAATATAATGGAAAAAACAAAGAGCTTTAGTCTGCTACAAAATCGTTGCGCTCACTTCTGATTGTTTAAAATGATGGATATTTTAATTATTTTGAAATCTATAGAAGTTTCACGTTTCATTTAAGGCCGACCTGCACAACTCAAAATGTAAGACGGGCCGTAATACTTTATGATAACCTTGTGCGGGCCGAATGAAAATAGGGGCAGGGGGAGAGCTATTAAGAAAATAATACCAAAATATTTCGTTACTTCGCGGGCCACAAAGTGAGTGCTGGTGGGCCGTTGTTATATAAAAGATTTCCTGAGTGAATTTGAAAGTTTTTTTTTTTTTTCAATTGCAAAAGAATATGATTTAAAAGTAGGTCATTCGGCATTGAAGGGGACGAATATCTGATTATGATCCACATAGTGTATGAGGGAGTATCTGTTGCCTGAAGAAGATTTGGCCTCAGTAAATAGGCAAAACGATCCTGAGCCAGATGACCCGGAGTGAGACAGAGAGAGAGAGAAAGAAAACGAGAGCGACGGACAAGAGAGAGAGAGAGAGCGACGGAAGAGAGAAAGACTGAAGAGAGAGTGAGAGAGAGAGGGAGGGGGTGCATTGAAGGGGACGAATATCTGATTATGATCCACATAGTGTATGAGGGAGTATCTGTTGCCTGAAGAAGATTTGGCCTCAGTAAATAGGCAAAACGATCCTGAGACAGATGACCCGGAGTGAGACAGAGAGAGAGAGAAAGAAAAAGAGAGCGACGGAAAAGAGAGAGAGAGAGAGAGACGGAAGAGAGAAAGACTGAAGAGAGATTGAGAGAGAGAGGGAGGGGGAGGGAGGGAGAGAGAGAGGGAGGAGAGACAGGCGGAGAGAGGGAGGGAGAGAGGGAGGCAGAGAGAGAGAGAGAGAGAGAGAGAGAGAGGGGGGGAGAGTGGGAATAAAAGAGAGTTACGGAGATAAAAACGAGAATGACAAAACAAGGGTCTTAACCTGTTTGTAGCGCCCACCCCTTCTCGATTACAGACCCTATTTCGCACTCCAGTGATACAAAGAGTAGTGTACATGTGATTTTGTTGGTTAACAACAAAGATATACTAGATACACTATCCTGACCACCGCTATGTAAAGATAGTTTGTAACACGTCAAGACCGAAGCCCTCTTTTAACACCCGATCTGTGATGATGACGTTAGGAAAAATATAATGAAATAATGTTTGAAATGTGTACGTTTTCTGGACTTTTATGTTATTTAAAAAAAAAGTATTAGTCCAAATTAGGCAGATTTATCACCTATTCCTATAACCTATAGATTTCTACTCAATCTAACAAGCCCTAATTTCTACATATTTCGCTTTTTTCCCAACCCCAACCCCGACCCCGAACTTTTTGTTTTGTTTAGAAAAAAATATGGGTTTTCCCGTACCCCCTGACACTCCTTTCCGTACACCTGACCCACTGTCACTGCTTTCATCAACCCAAGTGGTGTGAAAAGCATGAGTAAAGAGCCCCCCCCCCCCCACCCGCTTTTTTGTTTAGAAAAAAATATGGGTTTTCCCGCACCCCCTGACACTCCTTTCCGTACACCTGACCCACTGTCACTGCTTTCATCAACCCAAGTGGTGTGAAAAGCATGAGTAAAGAGCCCCCCCCCCCCATCCGATTTAGACAGTTACAAAGAGAGGTAAATGACATTTAAAATGAGGATAACAGAATGACAATGGAGAACAGACTTCAGGCTGCAATCATGTAGGACTATGATGCCATCAAACATTCAAAACTATTTCTAAAAATGGCAAAAAACACACAAAAAAAAAACCGTCTAAAATTTGGCGTAGTCGCAGATAACTGCACATGCTTGTTTTTAAATACAGGAGACGATTGACCCAGATAATTTTAGCCGACTCTGACAGTTCGCAGAGTCAATATGTTCGTGTCGTTTCCCGCCAAACTGCGGAGGGACTACACAAGTGTTGTCCAAGACGCGGCCCGCGGACCGCATACGGCCGATGAACTGATTTTAAATGGCCCGCCTAGAGCTTAAAAAAATGTGTGCGATCTGTGTAAAAAAAATATAAAAAATTTAGGGTGAAGATATGTTTAAAGATTCAGTATTGTTGGGACATCGCAAGGAGAGCAAATAAGTTGACTCGCTGGAAAGGGAAAATGAGTTGGATGGCTTGACAGGTAGCAAAAATTTATGTTAAGCACACCAGCAGAGCAACCAATTGAAGGGCTCAAGGGAAAAACCAGTGATGTCAGGTTATGAGAGTTTTGAGAAAATTGAATTTAAAGTTTGAAAATTCCTCATAAAAGTATGAAAATATCAAGATGTCTACGCATTTATTTATTGAGTACGCTGCTTTTTCAGTTGGACCTATGTATCATATTATTCTGTTAAATGGAATGTAGCCACAAGGGAGATAACATAGAAATTTTGAAAAACTAACATCACTGGTTTTTCCCTTGAACCCTTCAATTGGGAACATGGGGTCAAATGAATCGGATAATATTTTTTCCTCTTTACGTGGCTTATACTGGGGGGGGGGGCGTCGAGGAGTATTGAGTATAATTACTAATAGCGCTTGGAAAGGTCAATTGGGGAAACCAAAGCAAATTGACGCTATTCGGTCATTGTAAATATGTCCATGGCCTCAACCTCAGGACTCAGGACTCAGGCCTAAGATAAATGAAAGATTTAAGTGAGCATCGCGAGTTAACGACTGCGCTTTGAATAATTACAATATTGTGACAGGAAAGTCTTAGGGTCAGAGCAATCTAGATTAGGCATGGGGCACTAAAGGTGTCACCATTGAATGACTACGGTGGTAAGTGTGAACAATTTACTGTACCATGTTGTTTAATCAGACAGTCTAGTCAGGTGTGGGAGAGTGTTTCTCCATCCTCTCTCCCCCTGTCTCTCCTCCCTCCCTCCCTCCCTCCCTCCCTCCCTCCCTCCATCTCTCTCCCCTACAAAACAAATCACGGCGTCATGTCGGGGACAAAGCACATAGTGTTCACAGATTAGAGAATGAGATTTTCAATAATTAGAAAGCAGAATGCAAGCCGTGTTTATTTGTAGTAAAGGCCATTCAGTCAAGGAGGTATTGTAAGAGACTTGAAAATATTTTAAAGAAAAATAAACAAAGAGAATGCGCGGCCAAATAAACTCCAGATGACGCCAGGTTCTGATGAATTTCCAGAACAGTCAAAACGTAACCCATTGTGTGAAGCTTGATTCTCTGTCACGACCAACATCAAGTCCAACAAGAACGTGACGCTTTGACTACACTGGTGAACATTAAACATTACTGATGACTACCTGAAATTCAGAAGATTGCAAAAATTGTTCAGGCAAAATATCCCATTTAAGAAGCGTCAGTTTTTATTCGCCTTATTGATATTCTTGCTGAGCTGAAAATGCTATTGGATGGATGTTTCTCTGAGCACGAGCTAAGAAGTATTGATAATAGGAATATTTTTATAAAAAGGGGAAATAATAATCTTTTTTTTTGAGATGTCATGTGAGGCAACCCCCCCCCCCCTCCAGGCTTCACCGGAAAAAATGTGTGGCCCACGGAGTAAAAAAAAAGGTTATTATAGCACGGGACCACACGTTTATTACGTCATTAATTTTAAAGAGTTACGGGTATGCACCTGGAGCACAACGCACATGAAACGACGTGAAGGCCAAGCCCATGTCTCGTTCCTGCGTGAAAAATTAATGACTCCGGGGAAAGTTGGTCAAGGTCGAGGATGTTGATATTTTAGCTACGTCACACATGTAGAAGAGTCTTAAGAAATTTTTTCAGGTAGACGAGCGGACGCATACTGCAAAGTATGGACAGGATTATAAGCAGAAGGCATGATTCTAAGGGAAATTTTCCAAACCTATGAAGCCACGCTCTGGTATCTATAACTGTCAAGATTGATAATCTGATATAAAAAAAACAAAAGAAACATCAGACAAACATCTAACCATCTTACTTTACTTAATTTACCTTATTTTGCTATCTTTCTTCGCTATTGCAAACTTCGTGCTTATCACGAGCAGGTCCACGACTGATTCACAGGATGACAGCAGACTCGTCTCAATTTTATCTGTGATCAGTGCGAGCGTCACGACAGCCATGAGCGTTAGAACTATGATATATGAAGGGCGTGTTATCATCGATTAGCTACAAACTAATGGCGATGTTTTAAAATAAAAACTCCAGTTTTGTAACTACAACTAAAGGTCAACTAAAATAAAAAGAGCTTTCAGTTTTAAAAATGGATGAAATAACTAAGAGTTATCATATGCATGGCATCAAAGAAAGGCATACAACTATATCTTACATGAACCGTCTCCAATCTTGACCAGACTCTCTGACACATCAACTACACCACTCTGTCTGACTGCCTTTGGCTGCTTACGTAACTTGGCTATATAGAAGATGATGCCGAAGTCCGTTTCCACTGATTGGGAGAACCTCTACAGAGAAACGATTTTGACAGCGTACCAGTACAGTGAGAAACTCGGTTTACGAACTTAATTCGTTCCGTGACTCTGTTCCTAAACCGAAATGTTCGCTAACCGAAAATAGTTATTCGCCATTGAAATTATTGTAAGCTCTATTGATCTGTTTAAGCCTTAGAAAAATATGATATTTAAACATTTTAAAATGTTTTTTTGGTAATGGAAATTTTTTTTTATATCATCTAACTTAGTAGCATCTCATTGTTTTACAACACTTCGAATTGCACTATTCCTTCAAAATTTATATAACCGCCCTCTTTTATAGTCTTCAGCTTTGTCACATAACTGTGTTTCTACCTGGCCTTTTCACGAATTATTTCTTGCTAACATTTTCTAAAAGCAGCTGCTTTTCATTTGAACAAACTAACAACAGTTTCTTTTTAATTTTTTCTTTTTAAATACTTTCTCTTGCAATACTTTCTCTTGCAATACTTTCTCTTGCCATTTAGACCTTTGCTTCGTTACCACGGTCAATCCTTTAGAATTGATCAGATAGTCGACTTCGCGGCATTGTCTGGCTTGGCCGTAATACTAATAAAGGATTATGATTATTTCATAACCATATATTTCTTTCTTTACCTCGGCTCTATAGTCAGCTTGCCAGATCTTCTGAATGCCAGGTACGGATATAAAGGCTCACAGCAACTGGAACCATACGAACACGGGGGTGGGGGTGGTGGTATTTTGCTTGACTTCTTTTGGACACCCCCCCCCCCACCCCACGCAAGCTCTTACGAACAAGAAGCTTTCAGCCCCCCACCCCAATAAAAAACACCAAAGAAATCAAATAATTCAATAGATAATGTGTCGCGAGTTTATACCGCCGACAGTTTGGCCAGCCCAGTGGACCCCATAATATACGCCACGTCGCTCTGAGTGCTAGGTTTACCCTTGGGGAGAGCCGTGAGAATGGGGCAAAGAGGGCAGTCAAAGCGGGCGCCAAAATCTTATTAAGATAGGATCTTAATAGTGAATTAAAATATCAAATCCCATATAATTCAGAATTACAGGGGAAAGAGTGGGTGTGGGGGGGGGGCGTATTTTACTAATCCGCCCCGGGGGAACTTTTTCGGCTTCGCCGCAGGTTCAGCATTACCTCCACAGCGTACTAACAACAGTCAAAACAGAAGAAAATAAAAAAGGAACACTTCACTGACAAGTCGTATCGGATGGGACAGCAAAAGAGTGGTTAAAGCATAAATTTGGCATAAGCGAAACATTATAGGAACCACTGAACTAGCAAATTAAAGAGACGGTGGACGAAATATTACTGTAATACTGCTACTTCTGAGGCGACATCTAGGTAGTTCATTTTTTTTAGAAGAAATGGCAACACTATGACAATAACACCTACACACCATTGCGTGGTATTTGTACAGCATTGGAGATTTAAATATGATATTTTTGACTGTCAGATGGAGCTTAAACTATTCACCAGTGTTTCTTTCAGATTTTCTGGGGCGAGGGTTTACAGTTGCAAGAGACGTAGCTAAGGGGAAAAGAGGGGGGCGGGCAGATATCCCCATGCACCATATTAGGAGGGACGCCAAAATGGGGTGTGATGGTATTTATTGCATCAAAATAACGGTTTTCAGAGTTGAGAAAGGGAGGGGGGGTGGCGTGAAAATGAATCTATGTCCCCTGGCGCCAAACACTCGAGCTACGCCTCTGCTAGTGAGACGGGTTGGCTGGTCAGCCCAGATGTCATTATTTCTTTATATGGAGAGGAATGATTTTATGACAAATGCAGAGTTTGTATTGTTAATTGGAATGTGCCATAAGTCTTGGAAAGTACAGGGTAGCACTAACACTGGCTACGCCACTAGGTAGGCTGTGTATCTATCAACGCTAACTGTTATGTTTTCAATGTTTTTATTTCAAACAAGTAACATAAACGTATATATATATGTACATAAATACAAGTTCTCAATCTGGTGTTGACTTTCTGCTTGCGTCCGGAACACGGTTCATAAACACACACACACTCTCCAGTCTCTCTGCGCATGCGTGCTGTTTCCTTGGCTGGCTATCGGTACGGGCCAGTCCGCTAGTCCACCATAACACCTTCCCGAACAGTACCAATGGTGCTCGACGTTGTCTTTGAGATCTTCTGGGTATGACATAGTCTGAAGGTCTTGGATGTCGAGGGTTAATCTTCTTCTTAGGTGGACTTGGAGTTTCTGGATGTGTAGACGGTTGATGACTCAAGGCTGCCTGAGCTGTTGGATAAAGACTTCCTGTCATGATATCTAAACCTGGTTCTGAATCTTCTTCTGCTCCGTACCTGTGGCGAAGTTGGTCTAAATGTCTCTTCCATGTGGGACCATTCGGATAAATCTTCAGCTTAAGAAGACGTGGACCCATAACTTGGATGATTGTACCGGGAGCCCATCTTGTTTTAGAGTCTGTTGCTGTTCCATATACTCTGACGTAACATGGATCTCCCCGGTTAAATGATCGACTAGGACTTCTTTTTTCTTTAAGATGTTGTCCCTGTGCTCGATGAGCAGGTGAGGGAACTAGAATATCAATAAGTGTTCTTATTTGCCGATTGTTCAGCAGTTGGCTAGGTGATAATCCACTTGCCAATGGTGTCCTAAGATACTGACGCAGAAAGTCTTGTAGAGATTCCTTTAAAGGTAATGAGGATTTCTTTAGTGAACTCTTGAAGCTTTGAATCAGTCGTTCGGCAGCTCCATTCATAGCAGGATAGTAGGGAGCGCCTGCAAGATGTACAATACCCCTCTCCTTACACCAATGCTGAAATTCTTCTGAGATGAAGCTAGTAGCTTTGTCAGTGACTATGGTGTCGGCATAGCCGAAATTAGCAAAGTCTTCCTCCAGAAGATCAATGGTGGCTTTGGTCGATGTAGATGTTGTCCTGTGGATACACGGGTACTTTACTCTGTAATATTACACAAGATAGCAGTGTCCCTTCTCCAAACACTTCAATAGTAGCGACCACCAGGGCAAGACTGACTTTTCAATAAGTGCGATCGTGGCTAGCACGAACACACCCAGCCGGGTTAATTTGGAACACAGGCTTATCCTGAATTATGGTTCTTTGACGCCACATGGGATGAATGTCATGTCTCTTTTCACAGCTTGACTCTAGCTCCGCCCCTCCGCGTCCTTACCTATCGCAGTGGACTTTTTTATCCTCTTTTCTTTCGCTCTTCCATATTTAATCTCTCACTCACTTACTTTCTGTCGCATTTCTTTTGCTGCCCTCGGATACTACTTCCAAGCTAAGTGCTATTTGTTATTTGTATTTTATACCGTTTTTTCTGTTGTTTTATTTGCTGACGAAGGCTTTCTGCCGAAAAATTCTTTCTTCTGTTGCGTTTCTTTTTAAAATTTTAACCCTACTCTGTTTTACTCATTTGATATTGACAAGAGGAAAGTACAGACAAATACGGGCGCAAAAATTAGTACAGACAAGGGGGTCGAAGATACAAAAAGACCGTACTAAATACGGACGTCTGGTAACCTTATCTGACAACTTTCCTATAAATAGCACGTGTCTCTTAAGGTAGGACGTCATTTCAGGTTTTTGCAGTTGGGGGGGGGGGAGAACCAAAAGTTGGTCTGCTTGTTTAGTTGTTTATTACTGGAGGTCCCATAGAGCATAGCAATTTAGATAAAGCCTGCAAATTCAGGGGGTAGCAAATGCTCCACCCTACCCTACCAAAATGACGCCTCTATCTTTGCCATAATGAGGGCTTATATTCTCAATTTCAATGTTTATTTAAGTTGTTAGATTTCGTAACCCAGCAAGTGTATCGAAAAAAAAGAAGATATTTTGCGCTATTGGGCGTGGCATATTTCAATTTCGTTGCTCTAAGCCAGTGGACGGCAAACACATTAGCCAAAAGAGACAGAAATCAGAAGCAAGACGATTAAAAAAATTTTGAGAGCCAAATACTTTTCAAGAACCTGTCAAAAACCATGTTTTTCGGAGTCAAATCCGATTTTTGGCCGACTGGCCGTACTCAGGTCGCTAAAGAGCCGCAATTTTCCGACCACCGCTCTAAGCTCTTGATCCAATAATGTTAGCGATCTCCTATTGTTTCAAGCTATGCGAAGCGATGCTGGGATGTAATCGAAGGAATACATATACAATAGCCACATAAAAATGCTAGAGCGTTTTCACAATGATGCCTGAAAGCATCTTGTGCAATTTCGTGAGGAGGAGGGGATGGCAGGTTGGGGTATCTGCCCCAGGGATAATCTCTAGAGGGCGCCTAGCTGTCCGATGTTTTCACAACAGGATATCAATAAAGGAGACATGGGAGCCCATGTGACCCCAAAATCAGCTTTCTGCATCAACCCCCACCCCCACCGCCCCAAAATTTCACTCCCAAACCACTTTCTCTTGTTTGCCTGCCGCTAGTACTTTAGAGACTGAGTCAAGAAACGGGCTTCAGTATTACTTCCAGGCAAGCAAGGAGGTAACTATCTCTGAATGATCCTTGGATAAGAAATAAGATTACATTGCCATAACATATACCAGGGCTTAAACGGGTGCAGATTGTTATATAATAACAATGAGAAGAAGAAGAGATCTTATATAGCGCGGTACCCCAGCCTAGGGCTGGACTCACCGCGCTGTACATATTTTTTTTTAATCAAAAGAAACATAATCATAACATTAAAATAAAATACATTTATTATATCAGGTCCGGGCATTTTGAGGAAATATCTGGTGGGTCGAAGTGTTAAAAAAAAAGTTCACGTCTTATTTTCTTTAAAATGTGCCTGCTTTCAAACTATAGGCCTACAGACAGTCCTACACCCTATCTGCCGATCTTTAAATAATAGTCATACAGACAATCTTACGTCCTTCCTGCTGGCCTTTAAACAATAGGCCAACAGAAAGTCGTACACCATACCCTTGAATCTTTATAGATAAATATAATAATAATAATTATAATGATAATAACGCTTATTTGAAAATAACGCTTCATCCCCAAAGGCTCGAAGCCCGGTACAAAGTCAACCACATTAAAAAAGAAACGAAAAAATCTATATTTTACCACATTGAACTTCGCAACGCAAAATTACAAAAACTACATACGAGAATAACCATTCTAAGTCTTTTACCCCTTGCAACCATAAACAACACAGGCCACTATACATCTAGGAGTTAATAGCCAGCTGGAAAAGATGGTAGACAACATTACCCCAGCAGCTGTTTGCGAAATAGATATGTTTTCAAATCGGTTTTGAAAGACTCCAGTGTCTGGCTGTTTCTGAGAGCAATAGGAAGTGTGTTCCAAATTATCCGGCCAGCAAATGCGAACGTGCGCCTTTCGTAAGTCAAGGCGAACACGTGGTATTGATAGTTTTCTACTTTCGGATGAGCGGAGTTGTCTAGTGTGTACATAAAGCGTCATGAGCGCTTTGAGATAGGACGGCGCCAGGTCATGCAAGCAGCGGTATCACAGAGTTGCAATTTTGTACTCTATGCGACCGCGGAGCGGCAGCCAATGCAACCCTCAGAAGTGTTTTAGCATGGTCAAATTTGCGTTTGCGAAAAACAATTATTCTGTACTTTTTAATTTTTTTCCAGGAGCGTAGCTGGAAGACCCACCATGAGAGTATTGCAGTAGTCCATGCGTGATATCTCTAATGCAGACATCAGCCTCTTTGCTGCATCAAACGTTAAGAACGTTCTTATATATTAAAGCCTACCCCTAAAAAAGTCAATCATTTTACCAGAGTTCAGATGTCATGCACGAAAGCTCGCTGCGTTTCATCGTTTAATTTCACTCAGAATTATTAAAATAAAACAAGTGGGGTAAAGGGTGGTTGTGAACAGGAAGCAGTGTGAACCAGATTCAAAATATGTATAAGAGATTTTACCGTTTTGACCTCCTTTGTGCCCACCAAACTTCTGATATTTTTAACCAGCTCAGGCAAGACCCCAACAGTGGCCAGATCATCCGCAAATTCCGAAGACCATCCCGAGAAATTAAGCCACAGTTTTCTCATTTCTTTGAGGATCAGCTTCGACTCGTCACAAATGCTATCGTTCTCTTGTATGCGCTCTGGATCGTAACACTTCAGGCCCGCCTCGTTGATAATCATCTTGTACTTGTCGACACTGACTTTACCAAATGAAACTTTACTCAGGAATTCTCCAATTATGTGCTTATCTGGCTCAGAGACTTGCAGTGCCGTCAGCTCTTTTAGTTTTCTCAGACACTGTTTGCGGTCGTCGAGTCGCAGGCTGACGACGCTCGCAACGGCAGCTTTCATTTGAGTGAACAGCGTGAAGTTTTGAGTTAACAGGCTATTTGCGGATTCGGACTTGTCTACGGGGAGGCGAAGCTCTTTGATTATATTTGCCAGCTCTTCGGTAGTGTTACAGCAAACTGAAAATGAAGTGATCAGTTAGAAATATTGAAGTGTTACAGCAAACTGAAAATGAAGTGATCAGTTAGAAATATTGAAGTGTTACAGCAAACTGAAAATGAAGTGATCAGTTAGAAATATTGAAGTGTTACAGCAAACTGAAAATGAAGTGATCAGTTAGAAATATTGAAGTGTTACAGCAAACTGAAAATGAAGTGATCAGTTAGAAATATTGAAGTGTTACAGCAAACTGAAAATGAAGTGATCAGTTAGAAATATTGAAGTGTTACAGCAAACTGAAAATGAAGTGATCAGTTAGAAATATTGAAGTGTTACAGCAAACTGAAAATGAAGTGATCAGTTAGAAATATTGAAATGAAAAAATTGAAAACAAATTTTTTAAATTAAAAAGGGTTTAATCTATTAGAAGAAACATTGTTTCATGAAGATAACAGCCATAGTGTATGTAGTTTTGTAGAAAAAAGTATCTGTTTACTAATATTCTAATAGCAAAAAACGATACAAAAACAACAAAATCTCCCAACGATACCTAACAAAAAGTACAGTATGGGGGTCACATATGAGATAAAATCGAAGGTCAATTAGTAGGTTAAATATGGGATCAAATATGATGAGAAATGTGATATGAAATATGAGGTGAAATATGGGATCAAGTGTGTATCAAATTTGAGATTAATATACATCCCAGGAATGGTACCAACAGCTTCCAAATTATACTTGCCAAGTTCATCTGACCACTTACGTGTCCTTTCTGAAAGTTTTGAGAGGTTTCTTTCTGAGCCTCCCAGAACACTGGCCCCCGTCCCCATATTGCTGCTGCTGCTGCTGCTGCTGCTGGTGCTGGTGTGTAACCTTACACGTCAAGGTAATGAAACGTTTGAGGCTGAGTGTCTGGGCTGTAATGTTGAACCTTGATGGGCTGGCGTGGGGGCAGTTCCTGATGTATTTTTGAATGACTCCCTGTCTTGGTATACGTCAATGTTGTTGTTGTTTTCTTGACCGGTCCACTGATATTAGTTTAGATTATATAATGAACTAACATCATGAGACAGCACTATAAATCACACACGTGAGTTATATTTAAAAAAAAAAAATCTTTGCATTAACTCTAAAGGTAAAACAAAACAATACACACACATTTTGTTTAAACTTTCTTATTTTAAACACACTATAACGAAACTACTTTTTAAAACATTGGGTGAATTCATGCACGGGAGAAACCAAAACAAGTTGTTGTTTTTTTGGCCACTGTTTCTTGAACCATCGCTCCTCAAATAAGAAGTATCATTTATAGTATATGGCGATGCTGTGGTTTAATTATGAGACATTTCAAGTGTCAATACAAGAAATATTAAAATTTGTATCTAGCAAGTTTCTCATCCAATTAAGATAAGTAGTGAAATAACTCAAAATAATCTCTAACATTAATTTTATCCATAAATAGCACGTAAGTACCAAGCATCAGCCGGTCCAGTCTTTCAATATTAAACTGTCTCCGCGGCTCATAAAAAAACTCCAAGGAAATGTACACCTTAACTATACCTTGCTTGTTTTATAATACACCCAGCCTACAACCTGCCCACTACGCTGTGTAACATTTACTGTTGCCCAATTCGCTAATTGGTCGTTGCCAGAACACCAAGCTCAGCCTGTCTGATCATGTTCATAGCTGAATAGTTGTTGCTGATCTAATGGAAACCGTTGGCTGAACACAGGACACGAGACAACTTAATGCGCACCTTAGCGGCAGAAAAATCAGTAAAAACAACATGGTGCCCCCTTTGCACGTAGCCAACGGAGACATGACACGATACTCCATGACCTACGCCTCGACTACCTACCAAAACACACTAGACAACACCAACATCTTATATATAAACAAAGAACAGCTGCGTAAAGGGTGCGAATTCGTCACCACGACCTCGAGCCAAACCGTACATGCCTAAATGGCTACTGGATCTGAATGATGATGATGATGATGAATCAAAATGAAAATTAGAAACAATACAAAATGAATTACAAAATTCAGGTTGTGCATTTTAAATTAATTTCTTTTTCTAATTCAGGACACTCGTCGGAATTCAATCTTCCAACAGCGCAAATGCATTTTTAAAAATAAACTTTTTGAAGTTAGATCGAAATCTTTTTTTCTTTTTTTTTTCAATCAAGTTCAATCAGTGCAGATCAACATTTTGGCCCGTCTTTGCAAGGGGCCACAAGACCGTACACGACAATAATAGGTAAGAGCAAAACCTTCATCGAAAATAAGTATTTTAAAACCAAAACAAACACTTCCTTTCGATTTGAAATTAGAGTTTTCTGTTTTTAGCCGCCATGAAGCGGTTTCTGGTTAGAGTGAACCATGGTTTTACCTAAACGTTTTATTCATTCTGTTTGTACAATAAAAATTTGTCTAGAAAATGGTGATCAGTCACTTAAATAAAATATTAAGGCCAGTTATGTGGATTTAGAAATGCCCTCTTTTGTTGCACAGAATTTTGCTTCAAGGTATTGAGACTTATTCGTGGACGTACAATCAATTAGCTGGGGCGCAACGGAAACGTTTGTGTGACAGAGCGTGTCTTCACTGTATGGCCCTGTGACAGAGGGTGTCTTCACTGTATGGCCCCTGCGACAGAGCGTGTCTTCACTGTATGGCCCAGCGACAAAGCGTGTCTCGGCTGAATATCTGTTTAGAGTCTTCCAGGGAAATATATGACGCAGTCGTTCACAAGAATCTTAAAGGATAATCGGATATTCTGTTTATTTTCATTAAAGCGATTATCAGTTTTTTTTTAAATAAACAGATTATTGTTAAAAAACTTATGTTTTATATTATTAAAAAAATATATATCGTCTTAAAATAATAACATATACCGGTAGTATCTTTATTTAGTAATATATGGCTAGTGGCTAATAATTTGTAATATACTTGTTTCCATCTGTCGGGTCACTGATAATAGATATAGGGTCACCAGCACAGGCGAAACCGTATTTTAAAAAAAAATTAGGCTCAAAGTAGTGTCGTAGTCTTAGGTTTAAAAACGCAGTTACTACGGCGAGCGCGTAAGGGCCAACAGATCTGCGGAAGACAAACCACCAGCTATGCTATCAGAGAAACAATTATGTTTAAATTTCTTATTCCCAGAATGTGTTGTTAATTCTAATAAAGACCAGTTAAACCTTTCAAAGTTATCCAATGCTCAACTGCTAAGTCAAATGTACAATTGTACACATTTTCTGAAAAGAATACTTTCAACCCCTGGATTTTGCGAAGCCTAGATTCCCCGTCTCAGCAGAACACGTATGTGACGACCCCCTGGGATCGCATGGCTGAGTCGGTGCTTACGTCTCACCGTGGTAACTATTGTATAAGCCTAAGACGAGTCTGGGATAGAAGCCCCCCCCCCCGGTCACGAGCCCCCTGTTGTAACGAAGTTAAACATCCAACACACAAACACACAAACACAAAATTATACACAAACACACACACATACCCACACAAGCACCCATGCGAGCCCGCACGCATCAATCATTAGTTGGATAAGTATATGCACCGCTGATCGTGGATTGGCAACAATCTATGACATATTTATGGTCAATAAAGATATAAAAAAATTAATCATTAAAAAGGGCACTGGTACCTGGTGCAGAGAGAAACGGATCCATAAGTTTTTTTTTCCAAACCGAAATGCTTGAAGACACTGCAATGTCTAAACATATCTTTCTGCTTGTGCAATACCTTTAAACTCGATGTTGGGAATTGAACCCTGTCCAGTGGCGGCGATTCGCCTACATTCTGTCCAGTGAGCTGCCGATGTCCCGTGACCTGCCCCGGTCACCCACACCCCATTGACTGTGTCCCAAGATCTGCCATATAGTAACATTGAAGTTCGTGAGAGAAGAGAGAACTATTGACAGTTAAGAACCATTGACACTTAATTAAGCCCAGTGTGTGTTTTAAATACTATTTAAATTCTATAGGACATTCCACGAACCAGGCAAGTTGGATTTTTATTGTTTAAAACATTTTAGGCATAAACTTTCGTATGTATTTACATTTTTAAACAGACTGCGATTGATCCTTAAAACTTAATTATTGTTTACTGTATGATCACCCCTTGCATTGCTCTGGCTGGATATGTCAGTGGGAAATTGAGTTTAGAAGAAATTAGGCATGTGGGAGTGTTACTTCGTTATACGGGAGAGAACCTAGAGGAGTATATAAGAGTTAAGTTTGAAGAACACGTACGGGAAGAGAGAGAGGAAGAACTTAGAGCCAGAGAGGAAGAACGTATAGATAGACAGAGATAGAAATAACGTGTAGATAGACAGAGAGAGAAAGAACGTATAGATAGAGATAAACAGAGAGAGAGACAATTTGAACTAGATAAACTTGATAGAGAAATTAGACTGGCGGAAATAGAGGCAGAACGACGGGAAATTATTTTAAAGAGACAGGCATATTATTATAGCGACAGTGACGATGACGAGAGTCAAGGGGAAGAAATATATTATGGCATTGCCAGCATTCACTGTGAGAATCCCTATAAAAATTTTAATAGAGTTTCTATTAATGTAAGTGAAAACAAATATGTGGATAACGGTGGACATACTCATGATCCTGACCCCAGGCAAGAGCCGGCCTCGCAACCACGGTTCATGGTTAAAGATACTGAGGAACAAAATGATATTATTGCCTCTGCTGACGACTCAATTTTTTTAAATAGGATTGACAGTGACGTTAAAAGGGACAACGTTGACCGTGTTGACATACCCCCAGTGGCAAAGGGTACAGATATAGATTTAGATTCATGGCAAAACGAGGTTGAAGCTGTTGGTGTATCCCAGGAAGACCAATGTAAAGAAGAAAGGGGACGACAATTTAATAAGGTAGAAGTCATTGGAAATGACCTTAGGTGGACGTATGTAGGGGATTGTCCGAGTGACACAGTATGTAATGAATTGGTGGTTATGGAAACGGGCTGCCTCGAAAGCAAAGAGAACCCTGTTCTAATGTCTGAGGACATGATTTTTGTTGTATCTCATGGCGAGCCATCAGAAAATGTAAGTCTTGAAGTTAAAGTGTCTGAGTTTTTGTGTGAAGTTGATGAGGTGAGTGTAATCCCTGAGGTGGGGGAAGGAGGGAAAATTGGTGTTGATAATTATTGTGATGTAAATGAGTCACTGTGTAATGTGAGCAAAGGTTGCTCAAATGTTGATATTTTTACAGAGATATGTACTGGTAATGACTATGATAATGTGAGCCAGGTGTGCTCAGGTTTTGATGTTACTGCAGAGATCTGCAATGAAAATGTATCACAAGTTGTTATGAGCAGGGGTTGCTCAAAATTTTATAGTATTACAGAGAGCTGTATTGATGATGAATCAATAGATAATGTGAGCCAGGGCTGCTCAGATTTTCATATTGTTACGGATAATTGTAATGATAATGAATCACCTGTAAATGTGAGCCAGGGCTGCTCAAATTTTCATATTGTTACGGATAATTGTAATGATAATGAATCACCTGTAAATGTGAGCCAGGGCTGCTCAAATGTACATGTTGTTACAGATAGCTGTAATGAAAATAAATTGCCAAGTAATGTGAGTGAAGGTTGTCCAGATTTTGAGAGCCAGGAGTGCTCTAACATTAAGTTGGAAACCAATGTTGAAAGTGTTAAAGAGAGCGCTGCCAGCTCTAAAGGTGCACTTGTTTATGATTTTCAAGAGGAGGTGAGTTGTCAGGTCCATGAGTTGGGAGGTGAGGCTTTTGTTTGAATTGTTAAAAAAAATGAATCTGTTAAAAGTAACTATTGCCATGATTGCTTTGAAGTTCCTGATTTGTTTGAATTTCTTTTTTATGAGACTCGTTTTTCATTTTGTAACAATTTAAAAATATGTATTGTAAAACTGAGATTTCACATGAGTTATGACCACGGGTCAAAAGAACAGGGAGAGATAATTTTAATTATAATAAACATGTTGAAGCATAAAGTTGTGAAATCCACGGACAAAAGATATGTCCCGCCATCTGTAGCTGTGTTATTTAAGAGCAAATAAAGGCTGCTCAAATTGTGGTGAGGCATCTCTCACCTGTAATAATGTTAGATAGTTTTGTGTTTTTATAGTGATGACCATTGGTTTTGTTTAAAAATGCACCTTTTTGATAATATGATTTGGATTAACTTAGTTATAGTTTCAAATTCAGTAAGGATGTTGATGTGTTTGCCCTGATTTTTGAGATAAAAATATAATTATTTTTATTGGTATGAAAAATGAAAATTAATGTTGACATTCAATTTTAATGGTCTGATTTTTATTGTCGTACATGAATTTTTAACTCTTGAATTGCATTTAAAATTATGTACGAAGGATTGTTTATTTTATTGCAGTATATCATAAATCTGTTTGATTTTCAGTGATACCTAAATAATGTTTTTTGATAAGGACCATTCAAATGGCTGAAGGGTTCTTCTTGATGTAATTCATGTAAATTTTGTGTGTCTGGTGACGATTTAACTCCCTGAGTTAAATCTGAAATGGAAGAGTATGTCGAGTATGAGCGTTCATTAGTAATTGTTGCGACTCAATATTATGTTCATTAGCTGTTGAACGCTTTTCCCGCGCTTGAATCTTATAGTTAGTGAACGCTCTTCCCGCCATTATCTCTATGACGTATTTTTATGCTGATTCGTGACGTATTGTCTATGCAGTGTTGTGACGTATGTTTTAGTCGTGCGGCAGTCTTGAGTGGAACTTTGAAGTGATAGGATGTTTATTATTTAGGTCTGATAGCGAGCTGCGCTATATTCACGTGTTGTGTGTATTAGATTTACTTAGACATTAAAGTTATAGTTATTATGAAAAGGAGTTGAGTTTGTTCAATGATAGTAGGAATAGTACGACGCTTCAACGGGTGAAAAGAACTTGACGAATGTAATCAATCCAAGAAGACTGTAGGAGTTGACAGTAAGACATTTTGATCGGAAAGCGCGAGATAAAGACTTTACAAATTTTTCTATTACGGTTAAGCCATTGCTTTTGAGCTGGTTATTATTTGACAAGCAGAAGTTGAAATGCCTTTAAGCTGAGCAGCGATCCGTTCATCTCAATAGAATGAGGTCATTCAAGGAGAAATGACAAACCAGCTTTCAGACGGTATTCTGTCATACGGTGTAAGCTAGAGTCGCGCAGATTCATCCATTTCCTGGTTTTTTGTTTAAGAAAACAAATTTGCACAAATCCATAAGACACCTCTTTATCCTTCATGTAAGCTTTCAGAGGTTTTCAATGAGGTAGTGTGTCTATTCACATGTGTAAACGGTCTTTAGTCGGGAAGGAGAACATATAAGTTAGAATGTTAACACACACACACACACTCACCCATCTCCCCACACAAATACTAATACATACATACACACACATACAAATAAATTCAGAGCCGGGCTTTGGTATAACCCAAGCAGGCAACTACCTGGGGCGCCAGAGTCTAAAAGGGAAAAAAGGGTGGGGGCGGGCGTCATTTTGAATCTAAATAAAATGTTTCATATTCTGTTCGCGGGAAATAAATTTAACGAATTGAAGAATATGATTTTGCTGAAGTCATTTCTACAACTAACGTGGCTGAAGTGTGCAACACAGCAAATTAAATTTGAAACAAAAAATGACACGGGGAACCAATTTATTAAAAATGTGCATCTCTTTGATAACATTATGGACGTTTATTGATAAACTTTGCTGAGTGCTGAATTTTTTTGTCTGACAACAAAGCTTTTATTGGGAACACCAAAGAAATACATAAATATATATAAAGAAAAGAAAAATTAGTAACTAGGACATTCTGAATCATGCCTCTGACCTAACACTCCACGACTACTCAGACTGCTCCAGTGTGTTCATGCCTCTGACCTAACACTTTATGACTACTCAGACTGCTCCAGTGTGTTCATGCCTCTGACCTAACACTTTATGACTACTCAGACTGCTCCAGTGTGTTCATGCCTCTGACCTAACACTTTATGACTACTCAGACTGCTCCAGTGTGTTCATGCCTCTGACCTAACACTTTATGACTACTCAGACTGCTCCAGTGTGTTCTTGCCTCTGACCTAACACTTTATGACTACTCAGACTGCTCCAGTGTGTTCTTGCCTCTGACCTAACACTCCATGACTACTCAGACTGCTCCAGTGTGTTCTTGCCTCTGACCTAACACTCCGTGACTACTCAGACTGCTCCAGTGTGTTCATGCCTCTGACCTAACACTTCATGACTACTCAGACTGCTCCAGTGTGTTCTTGCCTCTGACCTAACACTCCATGACTACTCAGACTGCTCCAGTGTGTTCTTGCCTCTGACCTAACACTTCATGACTACTCAGACTGCTCCAGTGTGTTCTTGCCTCTGACCTAACACTTCATGACTACTCAGACTGCTCCAGTGTGTTCATGCCTCTGACCTAACACTTCATGACTACTCAGACTGCTCCAGTGTGTTCTTAAGTGAGAGTGTCATTGTTTGGAGCAGGCCCGCACAACTCAAAATGTAAGGCGGGCCATAAGCTTGTGCGGGCCATAAGCTTGTGCGGGCCAAAAGAAAATAGGACGGGGGGTGGGGGAAAGCTTTTAAGACAAATAATAAGAATAAATAATATTTCGTTACTTTGCGGGCCGCACAGTGGAATCTGGCGGGCCACATGTGGCCCGCGGGCCGTATGTCATGCAGGCCTGGTTTAGAGATAGCGTGAGGATTGAATAAGTTTTTAATTTGATATTTTTGAAAAAAAAATTCTATTGAAGTCAAATTTTTAAGCACTAGAATCTATATTTCGAAAACATTAAATTTTATTATTTATTATTAATATTTGAAATAAAACAAAGTGGGTCTCTTTTTACATCAGCTGAGGTACTTAATGCCGATGTAGTGTCAGCATTTGGTCTTTTTTTAGAAGAACCATTGATGTAAATCCTATTAAATATTTTTGTTCCACGTAGTTGTCATTAAATCTTGTTGGTTGGCGAAACTGGCGTAGCCAGGGTTAGCCGGGGCGGGCCACGTTGTGCCACCCCTCCTCTACAAAAAAAGAAGACAAAAAAAAACCCTCAGCAGTTGGCCGAAAATACCGCCCCTCCAAATAAAGAACAAAAAAAGACAACCTTGGCGCCCCCCCCCCCCCCTTCCTTTCATCACCTTTTCATATGTCACGTGACTGAAAAAGAGTCAAATCCACTGTAGCTGCAACATCATTTTTTTTTCATTAATTCAGCAGACTTTCGTCTTTTTCTCTGCTTCAATAAATCGTTGGAAAAATTATTCTAAAAAAAAAAAAGAAACTATGGTTAAAATCCTTATCTGATGCTAGAGGGGAATCAAGAATTGGCCGGGTGCTTGGTGCTCGAGTGGTCTAACCTGAGACAATCCCAAGCTTGTGGACTCGAGCTTAGTTCACAGGGGAAGAGAAACAAGGAAAAACCCCTCTCGTGTAGGAGAAGGCAAACTCTGTCATCCAACCCGGGGATGGAGTCCCGTAGGCGGTATGGCATTGGCACGATGAACGTTCCGTCTACTCCTGCGACGGGCTTCGCATGAAGAGCACAGTGAAACACACTTACACACTGCTGGTCGTCTACTGCACCCTGGTCAATTTCCCATGCGTCTCGACTCATTTTCG
The DNA here is from genome assembly GCA_964033795.1 of Lymnaea stagnalis. NCBI lineage: Eukaryota > Metazoa > Mollusca > Gastropoda > Lymnaeidae > Lymnaea > Lymnaea stagnalis. Next base: position 34,918 of record CAXITT010000653.1, on the reverse strand, counting down.
CCATGGGATCAAAAAGGGAAAGACGAGAGAGAGTGAGACTTTAAAACAAAATACAAATCAAGTCAAAGCAAATTGCCTCGTTCATTTTCGCGTGCCTCCGCAGGACCAACAATGTCAACTCAGCTGGTTTTTTTTGCCATTTCAGAAACAACAAATAACTGCATGAAGTAATACCACGAGCTAATTCATTGAAGGACTTCACATTTCCTTTTTATATGTTGGAAAGGATAACACACATGATCTCGCAAGGAATTGTCGAAAATTGTTATGTATTGGAAACATGTGATAGTGATTATAATATCTTAGTCATTGAAGTATTTAAATTATGTGAAGAAATACATACATATATATATATATATATATATATATATATATATATATATATATATATATATATATATATATATATATATATATCTATAATATATGTATGTATGAACACACACGCACACATAGGCCCACAAACACATATCTTTTATTGAGAAATTCAACAGGACCCCTTTCTCTCAAGTGTTAGTTTCGTTCTTCTTTGGGTCGAAATCTGTTAAATCTTTAAACCATCAGGGGCCTCTGACAGCTAACCAGGGGTCAGTGTGTCAATTTTATAGTGATTGCATCTACGACAGGGTTGGAAGCCACAATTTACACTCAAAATGTTGTATCATTGACCATAATAACTATTTGCTTCAAATAGAAATGTACATTTTGTACATAATTTTAATTTTAGCCTGGCTCAGAAACTATATTTTTGGCGGGTGAATTCGTTTCTCTAAACGAATCGATGTACACGCTGATGCGTTGACCAGAAAATCACGTTAACTGGATACTTTCTGATACAATCTGATGCATGAGGTACACAAAATAATCGCTGTTTTGTCGGACTTAAAAACGGTTTTATTTTCCCGAATCTAGTGAAAACAGTAGGCGCCAATGGAAAAAAAAAAGTGGAATAGCAAGAGTTTGTGAACCTTGCTTATACAGTCCTATTAAGTGTACCACATTAAAGGAAAATGTATAATTTTTCCGTTCGGAGATTGAAATGTATCGGTAATGTCAATTAAATTGGGGTGGGAGAGGAGATCAAGTGCGCCTGGAGAAACTGGTGGTAAGGTCTTGTTTGGGGGGTGGGGGGTGGGGGTGGGAAGGGGTGTGGATCTTAGTAAGACCCGCCCCATACAATTTTTCATAAATTCAAAATGATGGGGTGCACTTTGGAGACATACATAAATTTAGTTTTGCATCATTGTTCACTTAATGGGCTTACAACAGAAAAGATGCTAGGTTGAAGGTTAGGTTCCCTTGACCTTATCCCATCAAGCATGGGTTATGCAATTCCTTTTTATTTTTAGTTTCATCAAAATAGTACTGTTGCATAATTTTATTTGGAAACAACTTGTTTCTTTAAACTACTTCATCAATGAATGAACTCTGTGAAAATATTTCCGTTAAAAACATTAGTTCGTTTGAAAAAAAACAACAAACTATTTAGCATACTAATTACCAGTGTGCATTTATTTCAGACTGAAGTTGTTTTTTCCAAAATTTACAGTTACAAAAAAAAAAAAAAAAAAAAAAAGAGTAAAAAAATACTGTATTGAAGAAAAGGTCTAGAGATTTTAAATGGTTTTTTAAAACATGTCCATTTTAAAATAAATTTTATATAGATGGTATGAAAAAAGGTAGAACATATTTACGAAAGTCGTCATCTATTTTTTAACATGTGATTAATCCGAGGGAAGATGATGCAGGATATATTTCTAAACAAAACAAATGCAGTAACGTAAAAAAACTAATTTTGAATTTATAACTACTATTATTTATTTTTTTTAAATTGCTAAAAAAAATTATGGGGCATTTTGCTAGTTTCCTTCCAGTCAACTCCCAAAAACCAAAAATAATTTTAAAAAACAACAAACTGATAATTTACCGAAAGCAACTTTTTCTTAAACTAGAACAAAAATTGTTAAAATGTGAAAATTAAAAAACGTGTTCTAAAAAACTGGAGAAACGGTCTACACGGTCTTCCGTTATGAAAGCATTATGAAGGCAAATTGAATTGCCAAACAATATTTCAATATTCATTAAAAATTTTCGCAGCATAAATTCCCCTAGAGGCATGAGGTCCCATAGAGGCATGAGGTCCCATAGAGGCATGAGGTCCCATAGAGGCATGAGGTCCCATAGAGGCATGAGGTCCCATAGAGGCATGAGGTCCCATAGAGGCATGAGGTCCCATTGATGACACCATCTCAAAGGGGTTACATCAAATCGCACAGATGACACCATCTCAGAGAGGTGACATGAAATCGCACAAGATGACACCATCTCAGAGGGGTTATATCACATCACACAAGATCCCATCATGAGGCATGAGGTCCCATAGAGGCATGAGGTCCCATAGAGGCATGAGGTCCCATAGAGGCGTGAGGTCCCATAGAGGCATGAGGTCCCATAGAGGCATGAGGTCCCATAGAGGCATGAGGTCCCATAGAGGCGTAAGATCCCCTAAAGGCGTGAGGCTGTGAGGTTGTGCCCAGTGTTCCCGTGCTTTAAAACGGAACACAGTGAAGATGTTTGGTTCGAATTACTGGTAGCATTGTAGTTCTTTGGTTCGAATTACTGGTAGCAGTGTACTTCATTGGTTTGAATTACTGGTAGCAGTGTACTTCATTGGTTCGAATTACTGGTAGCAGTGTGCTTCATTGGTTCGAATTACTGGTAGCAGTGTGCTTCATTGGTTCGAATTACTGGTAGCAGTGTACTTCATTGGTTCGAATTACTGGTAGCAGTGTGCTTCATTGGTTCGAATTACTGGTAGCAGTGTACTTCAATGGTTCGAATAACTGGTAGGAGTGTGCTTCATTGGTTCGAATTACTGGTAGCAGTGTAGTTCTTTGGTATGAATTATAATGAAATACAGGTAGCAGTGTACTTCGTGCTATTTTATAGTTCATAAATAAAGTTGACTGGTATTGACACAGGTAAATAAAATCAAAGGCGGTTTCTGATAAATCAGTAATAATAGAAAGGATTTTAAAAATATATCGGAAATGAAACTAATCCACTGTCGGTTTAGACATCACTAGCACAAGTTGAATTTTGACGTACAATATTACAATTTACTTAAATGTTATTAACATTAAAAAAGATACATTTTTTATGTAATTTTAGCAAATAGCTAAGTTTATTATTAACATTTTCAACAGAACATAAAATAATCAATATATATATATATCTACACTTATCAGGTGATGATAAGTGGGTCAGTATTAAGTGATGTGTTTTGGGAAACTATCAACGGACGGATTTTCTCCTTTTGCCGGACTGTTGTATGGCGTACGGCGTAACTTTACTGAGTCCACATTTGACACATCCGTAGATGCCATGGCGGTTGCAGTACTGGCTGTCCAGGGAAATCTCCACACTGTCCTGTATCTTTAGGCTGTCGGTGGTCACTTTGCCGGACATCAGAAACTTATAGTGGTAGTTGGAGGCCTGGAAGAGTCGGTAAAAATATTAATTTATGCAAGAGTAGAATGATTGCAATGAGTCGTTTGATGACCTTGGGACGAGGGATCCAAGGGTTAGAGGTCCTGGGTTTGAGGGATTTTAGGGTAAAGGGTCCTAAGGAAAAGTGTCCTAGGTCCTATGTTAGGCTAAGTGGTCCTACTGTTGAACCAAAAAAATGGAGGAATGGAATTAGAAATAAGAATTTCAGCAATTGTAGTTTTAGCAGTCAAATGAGTAAAAGGGAATTTCAGGGCCCCGTGGGACCACAGCGTCGAACTTCTACACGCAGAGCTGGATGCTATACACGAGGCACTAAGGCAGTGTGCAAAAGTACGCTTTAAGAGTGGGATCTTGTGAGACTCCACGTGGTATTTTTCTCCAAATCAAGATCTGCTCTTAAGCTCTTGAATACGGGAGTACCTATCGGTTAAACCCATTTCTTTGACTCCATCATGCATAACGTGGCTAAGACAGCGAGAATCGGAGGTAAGGTAAAAGGGCAATGGGTTCCGGGGATTCCCAGCCCCAGCCAGAAGCAGAAGTCACTAAGGAAACTGGCTGACTTAGTACAAAAGTGGTACGGACAGTCGGCAGACAGTACGAAAGCCATTGGTGAACACGCCAATATGCCAGATCTAGCAGAACGGAACCCTAGTGGAAACTGGGTATCCGACACCAGAGTACGGTGACCCAAATGTGGACGGAACATTGCGCAACTAACTCTTACTTTAACAAGCTGGACAAAAACACATACTGACTTCGAGCCTCAAGTTCGACGCTGTGGAGGCCAGAGTGGCGCTGGGGAGGCCAGAGTGGTGCTGGGAGGCCAGGGTAGCGTTGGGGAGGCCAGAGTAGGAACTGGGGAGGCCAGGGTGCGTTGGGGAGGCCAGGGTGGTGCTGGGAGGCCAGGGTGGAATTGGGGAGGCCAGAGAGGTGCTGGGAGATCAGGGTGGCGTTGGGGAGGCCAGAGGGGTGCTGGGAGGCCAGGGTGGAATTGGGGGGGCCAGAGAGGGGCTGGGAGATCAGGGTGGCGTTGGGGAGGCCAGAGGGGTGCTGGGAGGCCAGGGTGGCGTTGAGGAGGCCAGAGTAGTTCTGGGAGGCCAGGGTGGAATTGGGGAGGCCAGAGAGGTGCTGGGAGACCAGGGTGGCGTTGGGGAGGCCAGATTGGTGCTGGGAGGCCAGGGTGGCGTTGGGGAGGCCAGGGTGACGTTGAGGAGGTCAGGGTGGTGTTGGGGAGGCCAGAGCGGTGGGAGAGTCCTTCGTTCAGAGGATGTTATATGAAAGACACCAACAGGTGGATTAGGTTGCCACAGTACCAGCCGGGGCTCTTAGGAGGGTAAAATTAACCCTCCTCCAGAATATGAATGTTAGTTATGAAAATAAGCTGCATATAATGTTTCAGTTGCGTAATGAGTATAGCGTGACTATTATCTTTCCCTTTAGTTATTTTAGTTAACCACTTTGACTGGTCGGTTACTGAAATAGTTACCCCCACTCTAAAAGCGCAACTAAACATCCAGAAAATCTATAAAGCATAATCAATTTCAAGTTAGGTAATAATGCTTTCACTATTCTGATTTCAAATTATCCCTGTTATTGCCCTTCAAATGTAATTTTCCATTAGAATTAATTTGTATATGTCAAAAGCAATGTAGAAGAGCCCCCAAAATTGTTATAAAATTATGAAATTTGTCAACTTTATTTGAGTGCATATTTAGAAAGATGATGCATTTGTCCACTAATTGAGCTTGTCATTTAACAAAAAATGTGAAAAGTTAGATTAATTTTTTGCATGTTGATATACCCCACTCGCAATGCATTTTCCATAGCAATCATTATTTACAATTGGTTACCACGACTCTATGAACCAATCACATTCTAAACATTTTAAATTAAAAAGCGAATTAATTATAAACTAACCAGAGAGGAAACAAGTATACAAATTAATTGAGAGAGATAACTCTATATGTTTGGTTTACATTTATTAACCTGTGCAATTGGTGTAATTTTAAAAAAAAGTCTTATTCTAACATATGATTACTTTCACTGTGTGATTTATCTGAGAACTATAATTTGATTCAAGTAATAAGTTTATTTCTAGTTTCTGCTTGTTTCTTTTAAACACGGGTAACAAAAAAAAAAGTCTAACCGGAAGTATTCGACCATTAAAACGAAAGTTTTGTGGCAATAAATATACTAGATCAGTTGATGACAGTGTTCAAAAAGATGAACGACCTGTTATCGAGGCTGATAAACCCCAAAAAATTAAACTTCAAGAGCATAATTAATAATTCAGCGGTTCTCAACCTGTGGGTCGCGACCCCCCTTTCCCAGGGGGTCGCCTAAGACCATCTGAAAACACAATATCCTTACAGCTATGAAGTAAGAACGAAAATAATTGTGTGGCAGGGGGTCGCCACGACAAGATAAACTGTATTAAAGGGTCGCGGCACTAGAAAGGTTGAGAACCACTGGATTAGGTCAACTGTTCAAGAAGACTGACACACTTCAAAATTATTTTGGTTTCAGCATCCGGCAGAATGCAGATAAGGGGCCGTCCATAAAATACGTCACGCTCGGGGGGTGGTGGGGGGAGGAGGTTAAGAAAGTGTGACCAGTTTGTGGCAGGGGGAGGGGGGGTCAGACCATGTGTGACGTCACACATTTATTTTAATTTTTTTTTTTATTTCTAATTTATTTTTCAAGCAGAATTTAATAGCTTTAAAACAAATTTTCAAAAATTTTGGGAAACATTTGAATTAGTTTTATGTGAAAATAATAATAATAAAGTTTTTTTGAAAAACACGGTTCATCCCCAAAAGCTCGAAGCGTGGTACAAAGTTGTTCACGATTCCTCTCGCTAGGAGCGCTAGTATGCTGTTGGGAAGCCTTGTTTTATGTATAGCCTTGCTTTCGTCATGCCGGAAGTATTATTATTTCTATGATGTCCGCTGCATAATTATGTCACTGTCCTTTGTATTATTTAATCACTGGGTGAGGTCAAGTTTCGCTAATCTACTTCTTATCCTGTGTAAAAAGATTGCATAATCGGAAGATTATCTAAAACTTGACCTTACATATTGTAAAGGAAAAAGCAGCAGATAAATGAGGTGTATTATATAATTCTCTAGTCTAATTTTTGCAATTTTTGTTTTCAAATTCAATCTAGATTGAGTTACTGCTTCAATGAATAACTGTGACAGCTGTTGACAATGAACTATTCTACTATTAAAGTGATTTTAATTATGTGATAGTTCTTTTCAGTGGAAATTATATATTTTAATACAGTTAATAGTGAAGTGTGTTTTAGATTAAATTTTAATTAGGTGTCCATTTTTAAAAACAAAATTTTTCGAAAGTGTGATTTTTTTTGGGGGGTGGGGGGGGGGGGTCCGAGATTTGTGACAGTTTGTGACGGGGGAAGCGGGGGGGGGGGTAAAAATGGTCAAAAATAGCATGACGTACTTTATGGACGTCCCCTAATTGGGCTCAAATTAAGGCTGATGTAAAAGCTGATCTACATCATGTCGGCTCTTCTGATAAGTCATCTAATCTTACATTTTCCCCTAGCAATTCCAGGTGCAAATATAAGCTTCATCCTGACAAATACAGGTAAAAATATGACCTCCCTGAAGCAGTTATACACGTCATTGAGCCAATTCTTGTTTTTAAATGTTTACGTTTCTGTAAGTGCTAATTTTTTTATGAAGCGCAGTGAGCCTAGCACTAGGCTGGGGTACTGTGTTATAAAAACGACCTAATAATAATAATAAGAAGAAACTAACCAACGAGCAGTTAGTTGCTCAGTGAATGTCTTCACGGCAAGAGTCACAAACAACAACGAATGATTAAATAAGTTCACATGGGATCGTTGTTCAAACGAGTATTTTGTTGAACGAAAGAACAGTGGAGGAGTCAGTCTATAGTGCTGTGTCATATTTTAAAGATAGAACTTCTTCTATATTAAATTTTTTTAAACACTTTGGGATCAAGCGTGGATATTTCACCGAGAAAAGCTGCATAGCCAAGGAAAAGATTCGACTAAATTCGTCTACCGTTAAGGCCCCTGAAACAATCCAGAAGAGAAGGAAAAGACTGAGAGCCACCAGAAAAGCCTTTTTAGACCTCACAGAAGCTAGAGAAAGGAATATGTACACTCCTGGAGGATATTCGACATTATTTTTTACTGGAAATAAGTGTAATTAACGTTCTCTTCAATTTCCCCGGAAACTTCATTTTTCGACATTGTCATCTAATTTCAAAATATGACATTCTAAACAATTTTTGTTGGATTGACCTGAAATTTACTGTGGGTATTTCTAACCCTATTATGAAGGTCCTGAAGTAAAATAAATGCAGTACACTGAAGGAAAATAGTTCTTTGTTTGCTTTCTGGATTTAACAAAAAAAAATTCTTGCATTCTCGGAGGACTCAGTTTTAAAAAGTTAACAAACATTTAAAAAAAAAAAATTAACAACTGTGTCTACGTGGTAGAAGAGTGGGGCAACATAGCTGGTAGAAAAATGGGGCAACATAGCTGGTAGAAGAGTGGGGCAACATAGCTGGAACCAGAGTGGGGCAACATAGTTGGTAGAAGATTAGAAGAGTGTGTGTGTGATTTAGAGAGAGAAAGACAAACATACAGACGGGTGGGTGGGGGGAGTAGGCGGGGGGGATAGATAAATAGATCGATGAATTGTTGGATGGATTGATTGGTGGATGGATGAATAGATCGATGGATGCATGGAAGGATGGATGGATCGAAGCATGGATGGATGGATCGATCGATGGATCGTTGTATGGATTGACTGATTGATTGATGGATGGATGGAAGGATGGATGGTTCGTTGGATTGATGGATTGATGGATGGTTGGCTAGATGGATAGATGGATTGATCGATCGATCGCGATCGATCAATCGATGTTAAATTTGATAAATTTGATTAAAGAAAGATTAAGTTAAACGTTTGGGTTGTATTTACATACGTACTGAAATCGATTGAAAAAAAAATCAATTCAGTTACATCCTACAAACTTTTACAGGGGTTATTACATATTAAGTTCCACCTTAAAAGCTACAACAAAGACTTTAATCCCTCGGTGCACTGTAAAAGATTGATATTTAACGCTGTCCATATCCATGCAGCTGTCCATATCCATGCACAACGCTTTATCTTGTCAAATTAAAAAAGAAATCTAACACAACTAAACTATGAATAAAACCAATAGTTCTTGCTGCGATAGCCTTCTTCCGGGTTAGTGCTTACATTGAACGTTCGCCTACAGAGATAAGTCTTAATTGTACTTACTATTGGGGTAATCTCTGAGAGAAATCTCCGCTGTTCTTCGGCGATGAATGGAACGAGGGCAGATCTGTGCAAAGGAAATAATAGGTGACCGATAGTTGCTTTGATCGTGTATTCCACCCCCCCCCCAATTAAATACATCTACAGGTAGACAAGGTCAATGAACAACTGTATCTTGGTTTTTTGTTTTGACAATTTTCTTTCGTGAGATGAGATAATGTGTCGAATTACGTCATAGATGACTGCAGTAGACAATCTCACGTTTTGATTCCTCGTAGTGACAGGATGGGAAGTGCTCGATGATGACTAAAGCACAAGTGATTCTAACAACACTTGAAGATCTGGTGCACAGAGTAAAAGTAAGGTAGTGCAAGGTGTTGAAATGATGACTTACTTTGGGTTATTCTCCTTGCTCCTGGCACCCGACGTAGCTGGACGACTCATGAATGCAACTGTTTTGTTGGCCTTCTGCATGGACGTAAAGGTAGCAGCATTAAGACACAAAACGTAAAGGTAGCAGCATTATGAAACAAGACGTAAAGGTAGCAGCATTATGAAACAAGACGCAATTCTCAGCAATAAACTTGCTCACAATGCGACATGATAAAAAATTACAAAGGGAATATCATGGTAAAATATTTAATAACAAAAGGACTGCACTCAAGCCTAGTAAATGAAATGGCAAATCTAGGTCTGTGGAAGCTTGAATTTGAGAACAGGACAAAAAGATTAGGACGTTTCGGCATATAGCCTTCTTCAGCGCACAGGACAAATGAAAATATGACAAATAACTCAAGAAATAGCTTGAGTTGTTTACTGTGCTCCTGTTCTCAAATTCAAGCTTCTACATTACCTCGTTTTGCTATATCATCAAATATTTAATTTAACAATTGGATCTCAGTCGAATAAGTTCTACGTTACAACAGTTCACTATTTCGTTGTCAACGAAAGTACGTCGTGGAAATGACCGTTCACAGAAGAGCTCCGCAGACTTCTTCTGGTGTCATGCGTTGACACGAAATAAAAGAAGCGGGGTGGGGGGCGCAAAGAAAGAAGCAACGGGACAGATTTGGCCCGCGGGCCGTAGCTTTCCGACCTCCTGATTTCATGTCTGTCATGTTGTAATACTCATATAGGAGTAAACACGATGACGCCTTCTATCTTCAATAGACGAGGTGCCCTTTAATAAAGCGAAAGAGATTCTTTGGGATAACGAAGCAGAAAGCTAAACAATGATAGGTCTATCGGAACTAGGACAAACATTATACTACAGATTCGTAAACATGTCTTACTTTGACGGTGTTTGCAACTGTGGCCAGTTTGGGTTGGTCATTGTTTGTGTCAGGCGTCTCGGGGACCTCATCTAGAACAATGACCGTCCTTTCTAGATTTGAGGTCTCCATCTTATTGCCTTCTGCTGCATCCGCCTGCATCGTCTGTCCACATTAAAGCGAGAAAGCTTTATTTTAAAAAAAGTTTGAAAGAATGGTGTGGAGTGTAGATAGTAGATGCTGATGAAAGCTAAAAAGACTGTTGGAAAGTAAGTATTAAACACCTATGAAAGCTGAAGCGAAGTACAGGGAATATATACTAAACATTAGTTTTAAATCATAAGGGCTCTGGAAAAAAATATTTTTATTGGCGTTTATCCATAAACTACTAGCACATTTATGATAACACCAAGACTGGTCTGACCTTGCCTTACATCAGTAAGCACCAAGAATAGTCTGATTTTTTATTACATCAAAGAGCACCAAGACAGGTCTGACCTTTCCTTACATCAGTGAGCATCAAGACTGGTCTAACCTTCTCTATAATCTGTCCCAACGGATCCTTCGTTGTCTTCTTGACCACGACAGCCTGCTGGACAGGTTCAGAGGTCAACACAGGTTGGGGCTGGGCTGGTTTGACATCTGGGGCCTTGACAGGTTTGGCGGGTGGGGAGGTTTGTCTCTGTTGGACATTTAAAAAAAATAAATAATTTTTAGCACTTACATGTCACTAAAGCTGAATTTTAGCACCTACATGCAACTTCAGCTGAGTGTTAGCACCTATATGTCACTACAGTTGAATGTTAGCACCTATATGTCACTTCAGCTGAATGTTAGCACCTATATGTCACTACAGTTGAATGTTAGCACCTATATGTCACTACAGTTGCATGTTAGCACCTATATGTCACTACAGTTGAATGTTAGCACCTATATGTCGCTACAGTTGAATGTTAGCACCTATATGTCGCTACAGTTGAATGTTAGCACCTATATGTCACTACAGATAAATGTTAGCACCTATATAACGCTACAGTTGAATGTTAGCACTTATATGTCACTACAGATGGATGTTAGCACCTATATGTCGCTACAGTTGAATGTTAGCACCTATATGTCACTACAGTTGAATGTTAGCACCTATATGTCGCTACAGTTGAATGTTAGCACCTATATGTCACTACAGATGAATGTTAGCACCTATATGTCACTACAGATGAATGTTAGCACCTATATGTCGCTACAGTTGAATGTTAGCACCTATATGTCACTACAGATGAATGTTACCACCTATATGTCAGTACAGATGAATGTTAGCACCTATATGTCACTACAGATGAATGTTAGCACCTATATGTCACTACAGATGAATGTTAGCCTATAATTAATTGAGAAGATTAACTGCTGCGTGATGAATAAAAAAAATTGCTCCGAATAGCAATGTTATTAACAAAAAAATCTATTTAAAAAAATAACTTTTCTTATCAATGAGTAATCTGAGTCAGAAGCTGTTCAAAGAGTATTGAACGTTTCGCCAGCTCCCAATAAGCAGAAGTGAACAGATGAGGTGAAGAGGACAATGTGATCTATTACAGTTTTGTTGACTCCTTGATCACCTATTCCTAAATAAACTCATTGATCTGTTCCAATAGGGAGTGAGATATGATGGATTGCGGCGGCATCGATGGATATCTTACGTCCAAATCAACAGCTTAATTCCACTGAATGCGCCCCAAGATTTCATTTCCTATTTGGGGGTCAAACGTGGTGAGTGAATTGAGTGAGTGAAATAATAAGTCATAGATTATGTTTAACGTTGATTGCATTTCAATAAATTTAAAAAAAAAATATCCGCTGTGTTAATTTCATATCGTGCGTAATGTTTCTGAACATAACTGTTTGTTATACAAATAAATCTATGAGGAGCTAATGATTTATCATAATGAAATGTGTCCACAATTTACTAAAATGGAGATACGTTTGGGAAAATTTCAAATTGGAAAGGGTTAAAACAGATTCCCCAAACTTTTCCGGTTTATTCAAGAATAATTAATAATAATAAAGCTTATTTGCGGTCAACAACAGTGCAGCCATGTTTAGAGATACATCATTTGTTGACTCTGAGCCGAAAGTTGGAACTTAACTAAGTACAACTAGAGTTATTGTTGGATTCAGTTTTAAATAAAATATAAATTTAACATTAGATTTGGGTTTAACGGTTGTAAGTAGAATCTATCAAGTAGAATCTATCAAGTAGAATCTATCAAGTAGAATCTATCGAATGCATACCGGGATGTGTTCACCGCACGTTTCTTCGATTTCCTTCATCATCTCGGACAGCTTCAAATTAAAGTCATACTTTCCTGGAAAGCGAGCCATGAAAACATTTTATGACAAGGAACATATTGAGATGTTCAGTAACCAACACAAAATTGATTTACAATAAAATAGAATTCTCTGAATATCTCCAGTTGATCAAAGTTGCAACGTTACACAATGAGTTACAATGTTACAAGATAAGTTACATGATCTGTTATAAGATTACATGATATGTTACGCGATCAGTTACAAGGTTACACGATGAGTTACAAGATCAGTTACAGAGTTACATGACGAGTTGCAATTACCGGAAAAGTCGTAAAATATTTTGGCCCCCAATAAAAGTCCCAGCCAGCCGTCGGGTTGGTAGCCAGCCTCCATGAGAAGGAATATGGTTGGCACTTTCTGCATGAATGCGTACTCAGCTTCTGTTGAATATAACATGATAAGGGTTGGAGTTAAAATAGGTCATGATATGATTGAGAGTTGAAATAGGTCAATGATATGGTGGGAGCTAAAATAGGTCATGATATGGTGGGAGCTAAAATAGGTCATGATATGGGTGGGGATTAAATAGGTCATGATATGGGTGGGAATTAAATAGGTCATGATATGGGTGGGGATTAAATAGGTCATGATATGGGTGGGGATTAAATAGGACAATAACAAACAAAAAATTCCGTTGTGGGTAGCGGTCATCGTGTGGGCCATACATCTATTGGATCATAGGTAGATCCGCAACTGTTGTTCACATGTGTCTGAATTCTTTGAGAATATAAACATGAGTGATCAATACAGCGATGCTAAACTGAAACCATGGCAACAATAACTCAAATTACAGCTGGGTCACCAAAACATTACAGCTGGGTGACAAAAACATGTAACAGCTGGGTGACTAACACATTAGAACCGGTTGACCAACATATTATAGCTGGGTGACCAACACATTAGAACCGGTTGACAAACACATTACATCTGGGGAACAAACTCATCCATAAGCCCTCACCTTGAAATCCCAACAACATGGAGTCTCCTAATACCTGGGTAAAACTACACACCTTGTAGTTGGGTGACATACATATCAACACGGCCACCAGACTCACCCAGTTTACAATATGGACTCTCCTTGTAGTGGGGGGACATGCAGATCAACACGGCCACCAGACTCACCCAGTTTACAATATGGACTCTCCTTGTAGTTGGGTGACATACATATCAACACGGCCACCAGACTCACCCAGTTTACAATATGGACTCTCCTTGTAGTTGGGTGACATACGTATCAACACGGCCACCAGACTCACCCAGTTTACAATATGGACTCTCCTTGTAGTTGGGTGACATACATATCAACACGGCCACCAGACTCACCCAGTTTACAATATGGACTCTCCTTGTAGTTGGGTGACATACATATCAACACGGCCACCAGACTCACCCAGTTTACAATATGGACTCTCCTTGTAGTTGGGTGACATACATATCAACACGGCCACCAGACTCACCCAGTTTACAATATGGACTCTCCTTGTAGTTGGGTGACATACGTATCAACACGGCCACCAGACTCACCCAGTTTACAATATGGACTCTCCTTGTAGTTGGGTGACATACATATCAACACGGCCACCAGACTCACCCAGTTTACAATATGGACTCTCCTTTTAGTTGGGTGACATACGTATCAACACGGCCACCAGACTCACCCAGTTTACAATATGGACTCTCCTTGTAGTTGGGTGACATACATATCAACACGGCCACCAGACTCACCCAGTTTACAATATGGACGCTCCTTGTAGTTGGGTGACATACATATCAACACGGCCACCAGACTCACCCAGTTTACAATATGGACTCTCCTTTTATTTGGGTGACATACATATCAACACGGCCACCAGACTCACCCAGTTTACAATATGGACTCTCCTTTTAGTTGGGTGACTTACATATCAACACGGCCACCAGACTCACCCAGTTTACAATATGGACTCTCCTTGTAGTTGGGTGACATACATATCAACACGGCCACCAGACTCACCCAGTTTACAATATGGACTCTCCTTGTAGTGGGGGGACATGCAGATCAACACGGCTGCAGCGTTCTCTACTGCCTCCGACATTTTCTCTAAAGAAGACCCCCTCATGTCAGACACGTCCATCCAAGTTTTGTAATTTTTCCCATCTAAAGCTGTCCGAACCTGAGATAAAAGACAACACAGTTGTTCTATTTTAGAGTTGAACATTTGAGAGAGGAACAAGCTAGATAGGGAAATCCTTGCGTCAAAGATGTTAGAATGCAACATTTTACTGTGGAACATGTTAAGAGTGGTAGCTGTATGGCTGCGCCGTCTAAATAACGTCAATTCCACATTTTTGTGGAATAGAGTTCAAAAGCCTGGACAAGCAAAAACATCACCAGAATCCCGGTTGGATGAGACTCTTTGACCTTCGATGGCAGCTTATCTAAGAGAAGGCAAACTCTGAAAATAAAACCGAAGACTGAGTCCCGTCGGCGGTATGATATTAACTCAATGAACATTGCGGTCTCTCCTACGACGCTACTGGAGCTAAGCTGTATCATCCACACATGCTGTTTCTAGGGAACCAGTTTATCTCCCAGGCCTCGTGATTTCGTCCCGCGAAGTCTACACCATCATCACATCATGACGGACGGATGCCACAAAAAAAAAAGAGAGAATAACATGTTAGAGTGGAACATGTTAGAGTGGAACATGTTAGAGTGGAACATGTTACAGTGGAACATGTTAGAGTGGAACATGGTTAGAGTGTAACATGGTTAGAGTGGAACATGTTAAAGTGGAACATGTTAGAGTGGAACATGTTAGAGTGGAACATGTTAGAGTGGAACATGTTAGAGTGGAAAATGTTTGCAACTAAATTACGACTTCGTCGAATATCAATCTAAGTTATTCTAATCCAACCTTGATGACACTGTCCCGATGTTTGGAGTTGTAACTCATCATGATGTGCTGTTTGATCACAACCTCTCGCACGAGTTTGGTCCCTGCAGACACAAGGGGTGACATGGAAATGTGACAGTTGACATTAACAAGCTTCTTCATGCAACTCTCATATTAACAGGTTTTTTTGCACACACAAAAAAAAAAACCTTACCCGTTTAGAGATTGCGTGCTCTGTAATTATCCCATTAACTTATAAATGCCGAAAGGTGCCTCTTACCTTTTATAAAATAACATTTAGCTTAACGGTATCACGCCTTACCTTGGGCTTGAGCTCGATCTGTCGAAAAGGGCAAAACGTAGAGATAAATTAGTTGCACCAGAAAATAGACACTTATAAATAAAAGACAACAAAATAATGAATGACTGTATTGATTATAGTGAATCTTGGAGCCGCATGATTTTACAATCACATCAGAAGGGAAAGACTTAAACTGATTGATTTTTTGTTCCCTGGCGAAACATTTAAAAGTTATATTTTTTAATAGTATTATTATTATATATTTTTTTGCATGTTTTTTTTTTGTGTGTGGGGGGGGGGGGTGTTGTTAAGTTTTATTTTATAATTCATATTCATACACTTCATTGTATACATGGTCTTTCTTGATCAGAGAGCAATTCTTCGTCAAACACTTTTTAAAAACCGTTATAACCCTTTATTTTCCCATCATTGCACAGGACAAGCTAAATTCTAGCCACCACCCAATACACAGCTTCTTATAGGAATTAAAGTGAATCGCTAAATGAGCACGTCACAGTTTACTCAACACGTCGACCGAGTGGCGTAGCCAGACGGGTCTGGGGGTGCGGAACACACCGGGGGTGACATTAACCCTAGCTACGCCACTTTGTCGACCGATAACAAACGGGGCACCCGACGACCCACCTTTGTAGAGCTCCCACAAGACCTGCTTGGCGTTGTTGGCGATGCCGGCATTTGTGTGACGCGACAGGTCAGTGACCAGCTTCATCAATTCCTCGTCTTCCTAGGGAGATATGCGTCAGTGACGTAAACCATCCACAGTTGAAAGCAGACATGCACAACTTAAAATGTAAGGCAGGCCGTAATACATTGTGAAAAACTTGTGCGGGCCAAAAGAAAATAGTACAGGACTCACGCGGGCCAAAAGAATATAGGTCAGGGGGGGAGCTATAAAGAAAATAATAAGAATAAAGAGTTTTTCGTTACCTCGCGGGCCACAAAGTGGGTGCTGGCGGGCCACATGCGGCCCGCGGGCCGTATGTTGTGCAAACATGGTTTAAAGACATCCTCATTTGTTCAACACATTCAGTCAACAGAAATGTGTAAAATTGTTCTAGAAATACACCTTACAATCACACCATTCACTTAAACATTGGATAAGGATTGTGGATATTGGATAAGGATTGTGGATAAAGTCATTTCCGGGATTTTATGGAATGCGAGGCAGTGACCTTGTTTTGGGACTGGCCCCGGGCGCACGGAGAATACACTCCGCTACAAATGTCACTGATGCAACGTATGCCCCTAATGTCACTGATGCCACTTATGCCCCTAATGTCACTGATGCAACTTATGCCCCTAATGTCACTAATGCCGCTTATGTCCCTGATGTCACTAATGCCGCTTATGCCCCTAATGTCACTGATGCAACTTATGCCCCTAATGTCACTAATGCCACTTATGCCCCTAATGTCACTGATGCCGCTTATGCCCCTAATGTCACTGATTCAACTTATGCCCCTAATGTCACTGATGCAACTTATGCCCCTAATGTCACTAATGCCACTTATGCCCCTAATGTCACTAATGCCGCTTATGCCCCTAATGTCACTGATGCAACTTATGACCCTAATGTCACTAATGCCGCTTATGCCCTTAATGTCACTAATGCCACGTATGCCCCTAATGTCACTAATGCCAC
Source organism: Lymnaea stagnalis (assembly GCA_964033795.1). Lineage (NCBI taxonomy): Eukaryota > Metazoa > Mollusca > Gastropoda > Lymnaeidae > Lymnaea > Lymnaea stagnalis. The sequence continues at coordinate 17,623 of CAXITT010000653.1, read as the reverse complement.
TTATGCCCTTAATGTCACAAATGCCCCTAATGCCACTAATGTCACTAATGCCACTTATGCCCCTTAAACCAGCTCAGGCCCAAATGTCACTAATTCCACTTATGCCCTTAAGTTCACTAATTCCACTTATGCCACTTATGTCATTAATACCAGTTATTCCTCTAATGTCACTAATGCCACCTACCTCGATCTTCTTGTGGTTCTCTTTGTCCGAGGCCAGGACGGCGAGCAGCTTGAGGGCCGCTTCTATCTCGGCCACCTTTGTGCTGGTCAGCGCGCGCCTCACGGTCACGAGGATGTCCTTCTTGACCAGCTCTTTCTTGAAATCCACATTTCGGCTCAGCTCTCTTAAAGCTATCAGCAGCTCTTCGACGCTAAAAATAGCAACGACGTAACGAAACGATTTAGCGTGAAAACAGCAACCACCTGAGCTAAATTCAACGATACATTAACTCTAGACAACATTCACTTCAATTAGAACTCACTCTACACAACATTCACTTCAATAAGAACTCACTCTACACAACATTCCTTTAATTAGAACTCACTCTACACAACATTAGCTTCAATTAGAACTCACTCTACACAACATTCCTTTAATTAGAACTCACTCTACACAACATTCACTTCAATAAGAACTCACTCTACACAACATTCGCTTCAATTAGAACTCACTCTACACAACATTAGCTTCAATTAGAACTCACTCTACACAACATTAGCATCAATTAGAACTCACTCTACACAACATTAGCTTCAATTAGAACTCACTCTACACAACATTCGCATCAATTAGAACTCACTCTACACAACATTCGCATCAATTAGAACTCACTCTACACAACATTAGCTTCAATTAGAACTCACTCAACAACATTCGCATCAATTAGAACTCACTCTACACAACATTCGCATCAATTAGAACTCACTCTACACAACATTCGCATCAATTAGAACTCACTCTACACAACATTCGCATCAATTAGAACTCACTCTACACAACATTCGCATCAATTAGAACTCACTCTACA
>CAXITT010000653.1:0-10520 GCA_964033795.1 Lymnaea stagnalis | reverse complement strand
CCCTAAGGCTAAAAAGGTAAAAAAAAAAAAAAAAAAAAAAAAAAAAGATTGTGAATTTTGAGGACCCCTGCTTTCGAACTTCCTAAGTCATTCTGTTTTTTCGCCAAGCTTTGGTGAGACATAACCTTCAGTTAGACGTAGCTTACGTAACCTTTATTTACTTACTTTTTAACTTTTCTACCTCGTCTGAGACATAGGCCGTCTACAAGAACTTTCCACTCATCACGGCCCTGTGCTTTCCTTTCCAATTGCTTCCAGGTGTATCCCATATTTTGCGTGTCTGCCTCTAGCTCGCGTCTCCATGTATTCTTAGGCATTCCTCTCTTCCTCTTTCCTTGTGGGTTCCATGTTAGGCATTGTCTGGTGGTGCTATCGGGGTGTGGGGTGGGGGTAGCTTACGTACCCTTTAGTTAGACGTAGCCAGTTAGACGTAACCTTTAGTTAGACGTAACCTTTCGTTAGACGTAACCTTTAGTTAGACGTAACCTTTCGTTAGACGTAACCTTCAGTTAGATGTAACCTTTAGTTAGACGTAACCTATAGTTTAGATTGCTCGACAGTCTCTAGATGATTTTGTCAAAAACTCATAAATTCTGTTACCGAGCTCCCTTGTCAAATAATCCTGTAACCTAGATCCCTTGTCAAATAATCCTGTAACCTAGATCTCTTGTCAAATGACGCTGTAACCTAGATCTCTTGTCAAATGACGCTGTTACCTAGACCCCTTGCCAGTTTTTGACGAATGCCGGTGAAGCCAATCGAGTACTTTTTTTTTAAAAGGAGGGTGGGGATGTATGTAAGCCCATGCAACCAGTGAAATATCCTCTTCAATACCTGGCACAGAAACATCGCGAATCCCCTCATACATAAATAGGAGCCAGAATGACCAGTACATTGATCGTGGGGCCTTAAGATATAGAAGAAGGAGAAGTAGATCGAATGTCGTTTAAAGACGATAAGCGACCCCTATGACACGGCTGAGTGACATGCCTTAGTACTCAGCTCCTTTATAGTATAGCTATGTCATTTCAATCTCTTGGTTTCGAATTCAGCCTGTCTATATTTCAGTTCTTGAAAGGGGAAATTCCTCTTATCCAAGTAAGCGCTGGAAGTGGAGCAAGTTTGCAACGGATCAAACCACAAGACTACATTTTATGGGCTTCGTGCAGCAGTTAACTTTTAAGTTTTGAGTTATAATCGTGCAGCAATGACAGCTGATTGAGGACCCTCCCTTTTTAATTTTATTTTTGTTTTGCATTGGACCAATATCCCGTCCTTGAAAAATAACATCCGCACTACCCCCTGCCCCCCCCCCACTTGTTTCGGTAACATTATTATTCAAACTAATTCGTCTTCTGTCATGAGTTCAATTTGTAGAATTTGGAATATTTTTTAAAAAATTCATTTTAAGCGACGTTAGACCCCCGCTTCTAAATTTTATCTTATTTATTTCAATGAACAAAACTAGAGAAGCTAAGCACGCACTATCCGGCACCCCAATAACATTGCGCGACTCCGGGTTGCTCTGAGTCTACGGCGGATTAAATCCTTAAACTTCTTCCTTGGAGATCTAGAAATGTTTCAAAACCCTTCCGTGTCCTTTGTCCCCAGCATTCCATTCTTCAAATGCGTTATTCTTTGTACTTCCGGAGTGCCAGACCTTTGCGCCAACACGTTGTTTCTATTGCATGCATTTTTACGGAAAAAAAAAATTTGGGGGGGGGGGGGGGTTGGGGGCCCCAAGATTTCAAAAAAATATGCGCAACGTTCCAGTTTAGTGTGATTATTGAGATGCAATTGGTCGTAAAAAAAAAAGGAGAGGGGGGGGGGCAATTTATAAATATAAACTGTTTTAAAACAAATATATTTTCTAGTTTTAAAAATTACAATTTAAAAAAACTTTTTTTTTGGTTGTTTTTTTTGGTCATCCGTTCGTAAGAATGTGACGATAGTTTACACTTCGCAGGACGAAATCGCAAGACCCGGGAATTTTTAAAATAGTATAAACTCCTTCCCAAGACAGCAAATCACCTTAACCCAATGGTAGCATCATATGTTGATGTTACAGCTGGGCACCAGTAGCGTCGCAGCAACTCAATCTTCATTGAGCCATAGACATGCAGCCTACAGGATTCCATCTCTTGATTTCAATTCAGACTTTTCCTCCAGTTAGATTAGTTGCCATCCAAGGTTAACGAGTTCCATCTCTTAGGTGAGTTGCGATCCGAGGTTCAAGGGTCCCGTCAACCTGGAAAACTTAAAATACAAATAATTAATACAGAATGATGGCAAGTCGACAAAGTTGCTTTAATTTAAATGTTTTTGCTGAAGTATTTATTTGGTTTACTGTCATCCACACGGGGGAATAATTCTGTCGTCCACAAGGTAGCACAAAAATGTCCTCCACAAGAGACAATATTTCTGTCGTTCACAGAGGGGGGATAAATTCTGTGTCCCACAAAGGGGCATAAAATGTCGTACACAAGGGGGAATAATACGTCGTCCACAAGAGAGAATGTTTCTTAGTTTGCTGCAAGTCAGTCTTCCATTGTTTGTGGTCCCGTTTTCCCATAGTCCCATTACAATAACTGTTAGCGTCCTTTTAGCATGTCAGTGGATGTTTGGACAGTGCATGTCTTAGTGAGTCGGTGGCGACGGCCATATTTACAGTAAATGAGACTTCGATTTCGGCACTGAAATTTGCCATTTTATTTCGATCACCTTCGGCGTAGTTTCGGTTTAAGGCGAAACAGAAAATTTAATATTCGGTTTATTTTCGGTTTCCGCCGAAAGTGACTGGAGCTTTCGGTCGTCTACCAGAGGTCAGACCTGTCACTCTGTCTGTCTGTCACCCAGCAATCTGATATTCATTATTCCTCAACGGCTTGCTTTCATCGTATGCTATGTGACTAATCCTCCGAGAACACTGCTCACAGCTGCATGATGGTCTACTTGTCCAATATTTCCACACACAAAAAATTTGCCATTAGGCTTAGGCGAAGATAAATAGTTAGGCTTAGGCGAAGATAAATAGTTAGGCTTAGGCGAAGATAAATAGTTAGGCTTAGGCGAAGATAAATAGTTAGGCTTAGGCGAAGATAAATAGTTAGGCTTAGGCGAAGATAAATAGTTAGGCTTAAGCGAAGATAAATAGTTAGGCTTAGGCGAAGATAAATAGTTGTGTGTAAAAAGAAGAACAACTCCGGGAATGGTATAATTTGTTTTATTATTTTTGCTTTAACTGTTTTCACAAATAAACTTTTGGGCACACTAGGTTTACTTAATTTATTCATGCTTGACATTCATTTTGATGTATCATGATCCTGATCATAGATGTTGTCATTGGCAAATGTGACTATTATTGTGAAAGGAAAATCCTAAGGAATAGTAACATTTCCATTATTATTTTAAAAAAAAAAAGATATTAAAAAAAAATTAAAAAATTTGGGAAGCTTATTCCATTATCCCATTAATTCATTTATTGAAATTGCTCCTTATCATGCTGATCAATATTGGTATGGACTAAATATCACCCGTGTGCATATAAATATTGGTATGGACTAAGTATCACCCGTGTGCATGTATCGCTGTTTCGTGTAATAATTATCTAGTAGGCCTACTGTATTATCAAACCAAACCAACGACATCTGATCAGCTTTTGTTTAATCTGGGCCAAACGTAAAATTAGCCGATAAATCATAATTGCGGATAAACGAAAAATTAAATGTCGACCAATGAGAAAGCGTATTTTAAAGAAAATGTTTGGTTAGCGGAACAAATAGTTCCTTCAAGGCTTATGTCTGGACATTTTAGTGGGCCATATCCATAAAAAATGTTAACTTTTCGATTGATACCAAATTTGTCAAGGTAAAGTTGTAAATATATTATAATTCATTAGATGTCTATTTATTAAAATTCACAATAATCTAATTTTTTGATTAAAAAATATAGATATATGCGCGAACGAGTTTTGAAATGTCTAAATATTTCGGTTTTGGTCAAATGTCTCTTTAAGCTTTTGGTTTTGGCTTCGGTTTCTGATTCGGTTTCGGCCAAAAAGTCCTTTTTAACTTTCGGTCTAGTTTTGGTTTCGGTCGAAATTGTTTTAAGGGCATCTTAAAGAGACGGGCTTACCTGCGGGTAGGTGCTGCCTCTCACTTATTCTACCTCTTACTTTCTCTGTCTCTCACTTTCTCTGTCTCTTACTTTTTCTGTCTCTCACTTTCTCTGTCTCTTACTTTTTCTGTGTCTCACCTTCACTTTCTCTAATTGTCTGTTTCTACTTTCTCTTTCTCTTACTTTCGCTGGCTCTCATTTTCTCTTTCTCTCAATTTCTCTTTCTCTCACTTTCTCTTTCTCTCACTTGTTCTATCTCTCACTTTCTCTTTCTCTCACTTTCTCTTTCTCTCACTTTCTCTTTCTCTCACTTGTTCTATCTCTCACTTTCTCTTTCTCTCACTTGTTCTATCTCTCACTTTCTCTTTCTCTCACTTTCTCTTTCTCTCACTTGTTCTATCTCTCACTTGTTCTATCTCTCACTTGTTCTATCTCTCACTTTCTCTTTCTCTCACTTGTTCTATCTCTCACTTTCTCTTTCTCTCACTTTCTCTTTCTCTCACTTGTTCTATCTCTCACTTGTTCTATCTCTCACTTTCTCTTTCTCTCACTTTCTCTTTCTCTCACTTGTTCTATCTCTCACTTGTTCTATCTCTCACTTGTTCTATCTCTCACTTTCTCTTTCTCTCACTTGTTCTATCTCTCACTTGTTCTATCTCTCACTTGTTCTATCTCTCACTTGTTCTATCTCTCACTTGTTCTATCTCTCACTTGTTCTATCTCTCACTTGTTCTATCTCTCACTTGTTCTATCTCTCACTTGTTCTATCTCTCACTTGTTCTATCTCTCACTTGTTCTATCTCTCACTTGTTCTATCTCTCACTTGTTCTATCTCTCACTTGTTCTATCTCTCACTTGTTCTATCTCTCACTTGTTCTATCTCTCACTTGTTCTATCTCTCACTTGTTCTATCTCTCACTTTCTCTTTCTCTCACTTTCTCTTTCTCTCACTTTCTCTTTCTCTCACTTGTTCTATCTCTCACTTTCTCTTTCTCTCACTTGTTCTATCTCTCACTTTCTCTTTCTCTCACTTGTTCTATCTCTCACTTGTTCTATCTCTCACTTGTTCTATCTCTCACTTTCTGCGTCTATTACTTTCTCTGCGTCTCACTTTCTCTTTCTTTATTTTTCTGTTTCTCTCATTTTCTCTGTCTCTTACTTTCTGCGTCTATTACTTTCTGTGTCTCTTATTTTCTCTGTGTCTCACTTTCTCTTTCTCTAATTTCTCTTTCTCTCACTTTCTCTTTCTCTCACTTTCTCTTTCTCTCACTTTCTCTGTAATTACTTTCTCAATGTCTCACTTTCTCTTTCTCTAATTTCTCTTTCTCTCACTTTCTCTTTCTGCCACTTTCTCTTTCTCTCACTTTCTCTTTCTCTCACTTTCTCTGTAATTACTTTCTCAATGTCTCACTTTCTCTTTCTTTCACTTTCTTTTTCTTTAATTTTCTCGTCCTCTCACTTTCTCTTTACCCTCTCTCTCCATCTCTCTTTCTCTTACATTCTCTGTTTCTTACTTTCTCTTTCTCTCACTTTCTCTTTCTCTCACTTTATCCGTCTTTCACTTTCTATGTCTCTCACTTTCCCTGTCGCTCACTTTCTCTTTCTCTCATTTTCTCTGTCTCTCACTTTCCCTGTCGCTCACTTTCTCTTTCTCTCACTTTCTCTGTCTCTTACTTGATAAACTATGTTTCGTGTGATCAAAATTTAAAAATGTACAAATCTAGTTTGTCCCAACTCCTCGCCTTGCCTTCCCCCCCACCCCACTTTTTTTAAACCCTTAAAAACAGCGCCCTCTGCCAACCCCCACCCGGTCCTCTCAAGGCAACACCCTGTTCTTATTTCATGAAACGTCTTTTTTGTCTGCTGTCTGCCCGATCAGTTATGGATCTTCTTTGTAAGACACATTAAAATGTCTGCTCTTTCCCTTTTATTTTTGTCCTTGTCATTAATTTCCCCGGCTAAGATAAAAAAAAAAAATAATACTATAAAACATGACCTATAAAACATGACCTATAAAACATGACCTATAAAACATGACCTATAAAACATGACCTATAAACGGCCTAGTGCCAAATAAACTACGCCATATTTAAACAAATAAGCAGACGTATCTCTTCCAAACTGAAATCAAACGCTTAAAAAAAAAAAAAGTGCGAATTCAATCAAACCTGTTCAACCTTACAACACAAACCAGGTAGCTCTAAAGCTCAGATCTGTTGATTTAAAGATTTGTGTATTCTCTCTTTTTTTGTAGTTTGTATCTTAGTTTCTGTATTGCATAAAGTCTGTTGTGTGGGTAGAAAACTGCAAGCTGAGGTGGATCAATTCATGTCGGTGAGATGGCCTTCTTGCTCGTAAAGATGGTCATTATTGAATTTGAAAGACCAGACAACAAAACAGGTAAAGACAGGCCTAAACTCAAATATATATGAAAAAAACCAACATAGAATCTACAAAAAACAACTTTCATTGGGTCCATACATACATTACTAAACCATGTATTGGGTCCATTCATACATTATTAAATCTTCGATTGGGTCCATATATTCATTAATCAATTTTCCATTTGGCCAATGCATACATTACTAAATCTTCCTTTGGCCCATATATAAATTACCAAATCTTCCATTGGGCCTATACATAAATTAATAAATCTTCCATTGGGGCCATACATACATTACTAAATCTTCCATTGGGTCCATACATTTATTACTAAACCTTCAATTGGGTCAATATATACATAAATTCCTAAATCTTCCATTTTGGCACATACATACATATCTAAATCTTTCATTTGGCCCATACATACATTCCTAAATCTTCCATTTGGCCCATACATACATTACTAAATCTTCCATTTGGCCCATACCTACATTACTAAACCACTACACAGTGGTCAAGGCGGTCAGGAGTAAAATATTATATTAAATTTGAAGATAATTTTAATATTTAAAAAAAAGTAACCATGTAAAGTTACGACCATTATATCTGCCCGCCTCTGCGTTAGACCGGACTTTCCTAAGCTCAGGGGGAGGTGTAGATGGGATTTGGAGATATCTCTCACGGGTGGCGTATGTGGAGAGTCTTATGTCGTATTTAACTGTTAAACCCGCTTGTGGTGAGGGATTTGGTCAAATCAAATTAAGAAATGAGTAATAGGTACGAAAAATAGGAGGAGGGGGGGGGAGAGTGGAGGGTAATTTGTGCCGATATTTGGCAGGTGGGAGGTGGTGGTGGTGGTGGTGGTGGTGGTGGTGGTGGCATAGTTTCAGTTCACTTCATATATTTATATAGTATTATTATAAGTACGTTTTGTTCGAATCGTATTATCTAAGTTTCGTATTTTTTTAGATTATTATTATCATTACACGCTTGAGGTACTCAAACTGGTGGCGACCAGTTCTTACTAAAGGGGGCATGGCCCCGGGGGAGCGAGCCATGCAAATCTGATATTTGTGCATACAAATATGCTAATGGGCCTCTTACGTTTTCAAATTTATATTGAATTTGAGTAGTAAGCATAATGTTTAAACTCGATTTACTTAGACGCCTGAATTATACACTGGGTTTGGCCTTTTATAGGGCACACAAGACTGGCACCCAACGTCCTTAACTAACAAGGACACGCGTCTTTAATAACTGGCTAGTGGAATGGAATTATTACGACCAAAGACTAAAAACTGAAAATCTACGTACTAAATACAACATAGCCTTGACAGCTGCCAGACTAAATACAGCATAGCCTTGACAGCTGCCAGATTGAATACACCATAGCATTGACAGCTGCCAGATTGAATACACAATAGCCTTGACAGCTGCCATATTAAATACACCATAGCCTTGACAGCTGCCAGATTAAATACCAAACTGTAAATGTAAAAAACAAAAAACAAAAAACTGAATGGCCCTTCAATGACCACCATTATGGATGCATGTTGCCTAAATATTTACAATTATAAGTTGTTATTTAACTGCCAGGTCTTGCACCTGAAGTGCCCATGCAAAGTGGGAACAACCCAGTCCCACCCCCCCCCCCTCCCACCCCCATTTTTTTCTGCAGACAGGAGCTTAAAATTTATAACAATCTTTTTGTGGTTCCACTAGTCACATGATAGTCTAATCTAGGCTTGTCACATGATAGTCTTGTCAAGGCTTGTCACATTATAGTCTTATCTAGGCTAGTCACATGATAGTCTAATTTAGCCTTATCACATGATAGTCTTGTCAAGGCTGGTCACATGATAGTCTTATCTAGGCTAGTCACATGATAGTCTAATCTAGGCTTGTCACATGATAGTCTTGTCAAGGCTAGGCACATGATAGTCTTATCTAGGCTAGTCACATGATATTCTAATATAGGCTTGTCACATGATAGTCTTATCAAGGCTTGTCACATGATAGTCTAATATAGGCTAGTGACATGATAGTGTTATCTAAGCTGATTTTCATCCCATAAAACTTGCAGTTACTGTTCAGTCTATCAACATGGCACTGAGACTAGAAGTTATCATTCAGGCTATCAACATTGCAATTCTCTGCAGTTACTGTTCAGGCTATCAACATGGCACATCTTCTTGGAGTTACTGTTCAGGCTGTCAACATGGCACATCTTCTTGCAGTTACTGTTCAGGCTATCAACATGGCACATCTTCTTGCAGTTACTGTTCAGGCTATCAACATGGCACATCTTCTTGCAGTTACTGTTCAGGCTATCAACATGGCACATCTTCTTGCAGTTACTGTTCAGGCTATCAACATGGCACATCTTCTTGCAGTTACTGTTCAGGCTATCAACATGGCACATCTTCTTGCAGTTACTGTTCAGGCTATCAACATTGCACTTAGACTTGCAGTTACTTTTCAGGCTATCAACTGTCCTTATTTTTGACCATGAAGCGTGGGTCATGGGCTAAAAGCAAATCATTGAATTGCTGCTAGAGAGACCATATCTCCAATGATCAAGTGAAAGAAAAGATTCGTCTGGCACTTGGGCATTACGATGAGCTCCTGATGACTGTAAAAAAAGCGCAAAATGGAATGGTCTGACCACGCGACAATGAAACAAGGGCTCGCCAAAGAAATCATGCAGGGCACAAAGAGGGGAGGGAGAAGAAGAGGAAGACAGAGAAAAAGATGGGGAGATAACATCAAAGAGTGGACGGGACTAAAACTAGGCGATGTTGTGCGAAGTGCAGAAGACAGAGACGAATGGAGGAGGATGGTTCACATGTCATCTGTGGCGCCCCAACGGTCCAAGGACTAAGGGACATGATGATGAATTTCTTGGGATCTAGTGTTGCTTCCTTTAATATTTTCTATGTGCATGATCAAAAACAATAACGATAGAATCATTGAATCTGAAAAGGAGGACACCTTTCATAATATACATATTACTATAATAGATAACCAGACCTAAATGTCTGTATCACTATACATAACCAGACCTAAATGTCTGTATCACTATACATAATCAGACCTAAATATAAAGGTAATGTTACCTCATACTAAATCAGGAAGGTCACCGATGAAACAGAATTAGATAAATGTATACATGGGTTCTTTAAATGCTTACCTTTGTTAATGTCACTTCCGGGTACCTGTATTCTGTTCTTTGCCCAGGTCGGGTTAGAGTCGGAGGGACGGGGGGGGGGGGGGGGGGGGGGGGGGTGGGGGACATAAACATTAGATAAGGAGGAATGGAGATTAGATTAATCAAAATTATTCTCTAACCAGGAAGAGGTTGGAAAATGTGTGGGGGCGGCACACCGTGTGGGGCGGCACACCATGTGGGAATGGCACACCACGTGGGGACAGCACACATGTACACCATGTTTTTACGGCACACCATGTGGGGACAGCACACACGTACACCATGTTTTTACGGCACACCATGTGGGGGACGGCACACCAGTCAACTGGTTTTGCATCAAGTTTTCATTTAATAATTGCACGTGTCCAATTTCAGTTCGAACGTCCATTTTTAGTTTTCCTATGTCTTCACGAGTTTGTGTGTCCTCCTGTGTCTTCACGAGTTTGTGTGTCCTCCTGTGTCCGGTTACAGTTTGCCCAGATGTCCAGTTATAAGTAGCACGAGTCTCGTTATTGACCCTCTCGGGGGTACGCGATTGGTCGACCCGTGCCAAGAAAGCTGCTGATCCGATGGTGAATTTTTGGGACGTCCCCTCTAGAAACGCTCTCCTCTTCCCGTCTGGGTCACAGGACAGGACTGAAAACCATCCGTCAATAGCCGTAAAAAGCCGAAAAGTCTTGACAAAGTTGACATAAAATGACCTTCTGTAAACACCCGTCAGAATTTAAGGATGTCTGTGGTGGGGGAAAAAAAGTTGGTTTAGGAATAAAAAACTCAAGAAGCTTTAAAAAAAAAAAAAAAAAAAAATTCCATG
>CAXITT010000652.1:413870-430895 GCA_964033795.1 Lymnaea stagnalis | reverse complement strand
TGTATACAATATATACCAATGATATTCAAAGCTCAAGCGACACCGTTCCAATCTTAAAATTTGCTGATGATGCCACCATCATTGGCTTAATATCTGAAGGAGAAGGCTTATACCGCAACTTAGTAACAAGCTTTATCAATTGGTGCTATGAAAATTTTCTCCCGCTGAATGTCTCAAAAACAAAGGAAATGTTGATTTCAGGAGGGAGGAAAACCAGATTACAGATCTCAACATAAAAAATCAAAGTGTAGAGAAAGAAGATGCATATAAGTACTTAGGTGTCACCATCAATAATAAGCTAACATGGCATGAGCATGGCTAATGCTGTATAAGAAATTCAGAAAGACTGTTCTACCTCAAAAAAAAAAAAAACTGTACAATTTCTGCGTAAACAAAAAAGTCGATAACTTATTCTACAGTTCAACAATTGGAAGCCTACTCAATTTCAGTATTGCCTGCTGGTGTGGGAATTCGATGTCTGATATTAAACACCCCATAAACCAACTTATCAAGAAAGCTAGAAACATAACACAAACTATACATCCTTCACTTGAAGAACTATTTGAAGAAAGATTTTTTAAAATTAAACACATTTTGGATGATACATCCCACCCTCTTCATCACAGATACGTAGGATTGGCCCGTTCGGTACGAATTCTTTCCATCAGGGCAAGGACTGAAAAATACAAAAATTCTGTTGTTCCCAATCTGTACGAATTTACCAGCGTGCTCTCCCTTCAGTCACAAATCTAAATAAGAACTAATAAGTCCCTGATATAGCTAAGAGAACTCACTGAATGGCTGCTAGTGAAAAATTAATTACAAATGTCTTGTGTTCAAATTGTTTTTTATATGGGCTGAAAATGAAAAATGCGGGCATAAAACATTTCCATTTGTTTGGATCAATAAAAGAATCTTATCTTTGAAGATGTACCAGTTACTTTAAAGTCTAAGTCTAACATTTTTACATATGCACTGCAACATGACAATAACAAACTTTAAAATTGGATTTCCAAAACAAGGGTAAGGGTAAAGGGGCCAGAGTATATATCAGATCCTTTGTGATACATTTTTATGTTTTAATAAAGAAAGAAATTGTTTTCAAGACTGTTTATGCATCATCTGGATGACAGATTGGATAATCTGATTGATATCTCTGATATAAACTAACAAATTAACTTATTAAAATGTACCCTTTTTCTTAACGTTTATTGTAATTTAATTCTTACTAATAAATTTTTAAGTGATAATTACATGCATGTTTCTTAAAATTATTTTTTTCTTCAAATTATAATTTTGACTTTTTGTGGCATTATTTGCTTGATTGATACGTTGTCCACAAAGTGAGCCTATTCTTTTGAAAATGAATACTTGTAGTATTAGTAGTATTGAATATATGGTAATAAAATATAAAATATCAATTTTACTAATATAATTGGAAGCAATCTTTTTTTTCTCCATCTTTGTAACTGTGATGTTATGTTTTTGTCGACTCAAAAATGTTTTGTTCTGCCTAAAAATAATAATAAATCAATTTTGGAAAGTATATTTTGAACAAACACCTAATATCAATAAAAGAGCATCACCTAATATCAATATAAGAGCATGCAATTACTGTTAGCTACAAAATTACACCTATGAGACACTTTGATAGTTAGTTGTAATATTAAAAAAAATTTGAAAAATCTGCTGTTTTTTGAGAGTTAATAAACTGCAGTAACTACAGTAAATTAAGTTTTATAACATGCTCAAAATGAATGATTATTCACGAGAATCTGTGTTGAATGCCATACTTTATAATTTGTTGCTTTTTATTCACTTGCATTGTAAATGATTTACCCTAATTTTACAAGTTAGAAGAGAAAGGTGATTTTATGATGAATTATAATATTGTAGGCTTACAGAATCTATTCTACAACATCTCTTGGGTTAATGGAATTGTTTTCAAATGTGGGGCGTACAACCCACCTTATGTACACACCCCACATTATGCATACACATCACAAGGTGACATACAACTTGGTGCAGTTTGAAGATTATGGGAGAAATATTAAATCAGAGATAGGCATGTTTTTACATTTCAAGGGGCAGTGAGTTGAAAAGAACCTTTCATTTTTAACTCCTCCATTAGGAGGACATCAAACCTTTTAGATGATTAGGTGGGGTAAGCTCTTGTACACATGTGCCTTCCTAGGTGGCAGATAAGGGAAACGTACAGCATATGATGGCTACTAAGGAAATAAAATACCAGGGGTGGACTAAAATAGAATCTTCTTGGAAGTGGGGGGATCCAAAAATAAAGGCACTACCCAGAGAGCTTAAAGGAGCAGCCCCCAAATGGTTGAGGGCTAACAACGCAGCCATGTAAAAATATCTTACAAAATCCAAACCACAAACAAGAACTAGGAATGATAGTAATGGACATCATATTAGGACTGTGATCCTGAAGTTAATACGCCAGGTTAGAGAAGGAGCCTTAGCCAAACTAATAGAGTAACTAAAATAAAAAATTAAATGTCTATTGCTGCCTTAGAAGAAATTAGATGGAAAACTTCAGACATCCTCATAACTTTTTTCAGGTAAATAGAAAAACAAGAGAGAGAGCGAGACAAGCAAAAAAATATTAAAAATGGGGAGAGGTAGCAATCAGGTTAGGTAAAAGGAACTGAGCAAACCTGAAAAAAGATGCATTGTTACGCTGCATCCCCTTTTCAGAAAATTAAAAAAATATAGTCAGTGTTGTTTACTAAGGCAGGCTAAACACCCCCCCCCCCGATTAAACAAGATTTTTGGAAATACATGGGAGTGCTGTGAAAAAGTTTTAAAAGAAATTTAAGCTATACCGTGTTATATGTTTTACAAAGGCAAATGTATATGATGGACAGTGACGACCAGCACAAACGGTAAAAAACTTCTTCAAATCACTACAGTCTAAACTTTAACATGTTTTTAGGTTTTCATTCTAAAATATAGCCTATACTATAATAAGGGAAGATAAAAATGTTTTAATTATCACATTTTTTTACAAAATAAAATAGCTTTCAATTAAGACATGAATTTGTTTATTCATGCATACAGCACAACTAGCAGCATTTATTAGGAATCCTATCAGCATTATAGATAAGGAACTGATCACAGAAAAGGTACTAGAAGGGCACAACAATTTGAAGGGATGCTAAATGGCTCTTATGGTGGAGCCAATGAGGATTACAAACTACCACAAGAACTGTACCCTTTGGTCAGCCAACCAACTATGAAACAAAAAGCGTGATCTTTACCATGAAAAATAATAAAGCCCCAGGAACCGACCTTATCACTGTGGAACTTATAAAACTAAGTGAAAACGAACTGCATAGACAAATATAGAGCTTCATATCAAGAATTTGGCAGGAACAAGAGAAATGTCAAATAAAAAGGGGTACTGCGCTCAATTCACATGAGAGGATCTAAACTGGATCAAATTACAGAGGAATCTTCCTAATTAATGTAACCTACAAAATCATCAACAAATTAATAGCAAGAAAACTGAAAAAGTTTACTTAACATATTCTAGGTGACTATCAATTTGAATTCAAACAGAATAGACCCACCACAGATCATATTTAAACCACCAGATGTCTCCAGAAGAAATGCTAAGAATACAACATCCCCATACACCAACCATATGTGGACTACACAACAGCTTAGACAGGAAATATCTGCAAAGTGCGCTATAGAAACTTGGAGTTTCTAACAAACTTACCTGGTTTATACATGACGATGGTTACCTCCAAAAAAGAATCAAAGTACAGAAAGAATACTTAGGAACTTTCATATTAATCAGGGCCACTGAGTCAAGGACACTCACTGGCATGTATCCTACTTAACATCCCTTTAGAAAGCGTTATGAGAAACATACATGTGCGCACCAAATGAACTAATAATAATAATAATAATAAAGTGTATTTCAAAAACACGCTTCATCCCCAAAGGCTCGAAGCGCGGTACAAGAGTAAAAAAAAATATTTTTAAAAATCTATAATTTACCACATTTAAAACAAACGCAACACTACAAAAACTAATAACAAGCATACAATGTCAAAGTCTTTCTACCCATTTCAACCCTGAGCAACACAGCTAATATGCATTAAATGGAAAATATGGTAGACAATCATCCCAGAAGGTGTTTGCGAAATAAATATCACAAACAACTTCCAGAGAAACATACATGTGAGCACAGGATGAACTACCACAAACAATGTATCAGAATCTTAACCATCAGAACACCAACCAACTTTAAAAAGCCCAACTAGTGCAGTACCTGGCATATGTAGACAACATAGCTTTACCGGGGAGAAGCAGCATTGATATAATTTAAGCATTCCATGAATTAGAAGAGTTACCTCTAAAGGCAAATGAAGCGAATACAAAGTGTATGGTAATGTCACGTATCAGACACACAGGTGACTAAATCAAAGTAAACAAGCACATCAGAGAGAGAGTGGGTGAGAGAGACAGATGAAACAATGACAGAGATGAAAGAAAGGATAAAAGCAGGCCATTCTTCTTATTTCGGCCTACACAAGCTACAACTAGGAAGCAGAAATCTCTCAAGGAAAACTATGATGGCCCTATACACAACTTTTATTATCATAAGACCAGTGGTAATGCAAAACAGCCAGACAAAAGAAGAGAACCTGTTCAATACCTGGAAAATCCTCAGAAAAATATACAGTCCAGTGTTAGATAATGATGGATGGGTATATATATCCCATGGGGCTCTGGTTGACAAGTTTGTAGTGGCTTGCTGGCTAAAGAGGTGCTGCCCCCTAGCGCTAGACTGGGACCAAAACCACCATTATTGCGTGAGCCTGTGCTGGCAGACAAAGAGCATGCATAGTATCTGCTGAAAATGGAAGCACTTAAAGGGCTACCAGCTGTGAAAAATCTTCAGCTGGAAATAAAACGGCAGAAACAGGGTAGGGAGCATGATTACATGTTGCCCTTTAAGGATACGAGGCATGAGGTGGGTGTTAAAGTAGTTGTACCTAGGCAACCGTTTCGTCCCAGCTGCTTTGTAAATTAGTTTCAAGGTAGAAACCCACTGTAGAAATCTGTATCCAACAGCGTCGGGCGTTCCCAGGGATGGGCAGGGTAAGATTTTAGAATGTAAATACACCATCCCGACTCCTGATGTTGTGAGAGAAGCGTCACCGGCCTACCGGATGTCCTTTTGCTGGGGTGACCTCCACTGGTACTCGGAGTGAGTGCGGGCTGGGGCTGTCCTGGCAAAGGGAAATCTCCAACGTTCTGCTTCCCAGCCCGATAACTCAGGATTGGGGAGTGAGGGTGTGCGTGATTTGGGGAGGGCATAAAGAGCTAATGTACTAGCTCCACAGCCCGCTGATGCAATTTCCTAATGAACATTTTCAGTACCGGAACCATCCATAGTTGCTGCAATTTAAAGGTGCAGGCTGCTTTTGGCAAAAAACCTTGAGAGGATATTAGATTGTAGAGCAGCAAAAGTGATCTACAGACAGAAACTTAGGGGTTAACGGCTCATCCGTCGACCAAGACTGATATGGATTGAGTTGTAAAGGACTAAAATCACCTAGAAGGTGTAAAGTCATGGATCAGCTTAAAAGGGAGGATGTTGTAGAGCAGACAAGCAGACCAGGCTCCTATGATGGGCTGTAGCCCCTATGAAGATGATGTCTGAATGGAAGGATGTGGTGAAACAGGCCAGGGCCCTACTAATGATCAGCATTAACAAATTGATCTGTTTATCTATCTCTTTTCTCCAATTTAGCGGCATACTTATTATAATTATTTAATTTGAATTTTTGGATGATGTTTAAGAATGATCAAAACATAATTAAGTCTAGACATGGCTATAAATAAAAATTCTTTATGTACTGTGGATCCCCATTCAAAGGCCTATTTACACAAAAAATATTTCAGTAAGTGGGCCTTTGAGTCGGTCACAGGAGGTTTTTAGCAGGTACATTGATTCTATTATAGAAAACAATAAGATTGTGTCTGTGTGTGAGCATATGACTGATTCTGTTCAGTGTAGTTACGGTATATATATGTAGAAAAGTGAAGTGAGTCGCTGTTATACATAATACTGAATGTTTAATAGTTTTTAGTCTTTTTAATAAGCAATTATTTTTAGAGTTTCGATGAAAACCTTTAAAATAATTTCCCAGCCAAAACTGAAAGAGTTCACTAATAAGCAGATTACACACTTTTCAGGGTTTTCCTGGCCAAAACTAAGATTGTGGTCGGCTTATGATCCATTGGGAATAAATTTCCAAGATCCAATAATGGCAAGTTACTTCAAGATTATTACCCAGTGTGATAAATCAAGTATCAAGTTAAAATGTAAAAAAAATAAAACCAAAAAAATTTTTTTTTTAAATTAGTGGCGTAGGTAATGAAAAATAAATAGAATAAAAAGGGACTGTATTTACCTGAAGTAAAATGTTGACCAGTCATTGTCCTGGCATGTCATGATTCCTCCTGCACATTCATCATAAAGGCAGCTGTGAATTCTGGCAGTGATGGGGGTCTTCAAGTGATCTCTGTGAAAGCAACAACTTTAACCTGTAAGTAAAATAATACATGAATTAGTAGAAGACAGAAACTTTATATTAGAGCGCAAGCTTGCATTAATATGAAGACAATATCCTATGAACAATTTTAACCTGAAAGTTACCATCATAAAAAGTACCCAAAAAATTAATCACACACTTGGTGTAATCATTGCTTTTACACCAGCCATGTTTGCATGGGTGTTGCGACAAAAAATTCCTGGTTCTCAAAGGGAAAGTTGAATAGCTTTGTTTATTCAATCTATTAAATAGTTAAAGTCCAACCACTATTGGAATTAGGGAGGTGGTGTTAAATGAATAAAAGAAAACCTTCAAAATGGTCAAGTCAAGCTCAGTGCAAGATTTTAACTACAACTGCATTACAGTAGTGAATCTTTAAAAATTTAAATAAGATTTTTTGTCACAGATCAATAGTAATATAATTCTAACCTTCAAGATGTAACTCTTGATTATTACTACTATGATTTTTTTTTTAAAAATGTATTCTATAGCGACAGATGAATCTAAATATAAGAAGCAATCCATCCTAATAGCTCTTTTGCATTTTTTAATTATTTCTTTTACAGCAAAAATGCACTCAATATGTCAGAAGGAAATTTAGATTTTTTAGAGATTTTTATCTAATTTTAACTAAATTAGGAATGTGCAAGACTTTACCCTAACCTAATCAGTGAAACTAACCATTCCAATACAGTCTTTTGTTATTTCTTACATGCACTGGCGGGATTTATCTTTATATAAAGTGCATTCAAAGGATCAAGATACTAATATTTATTATTGGACGGGGATTAGGATGATGCTAGGTGTTAAGAGAAAATGTAAAGATATGTGTTAATTATGGCATGTAATTGACTAGGACAGAGGCAACCTGAAGTGTTAAAAAATTAATGGACTTAATGCAAGCCATTTATAATTAAGTTGGTATTTTTCACTAGTTCTCCAACCTACTTGGTACTCTGTACTTATTAAAGTAGCAGTTGGTTTTGTGCAGCGTCTATGCTGTATCAATTAAATATTGTTTCGATAGAGTCAAGTGAAGTTATTGAGGTATGTCTTCTTGTATAAGTATAAGGTTTCAAAAATGGATTAGATTATTTAAAAAGAGCTATTTTACAGTGCACAAAGAATGTGGCTTAGAGCAAAATTGAAAAGATGTGGGTGCAGTAACGGTGCTGTGACTCCAAAACACTTTAAAATGAAATCTTTTACTTTTATTGGTTGCTTACTCCATACTGGCCCCTAATTTATTTTATGGATTACTCATTTGCTGGTACACAAACTCTTATAACAAACTAAAAAAAAAATGTTTACAAGCCAATTTCACTTAAGTTTTTTTCTATTATTTGCATTCAAGATACTCAGTACATTACTTGGTAGAGAATAGATTTTAAAATTCACAATAGTTTTGAACATTCGCGATCACGTGACAAGGCTGACGGACAAGATATCTCTCGCCACTTTGTTACTGCGGTCATGTGACGTGGTCGCTGGACAAATAGTGCGGGAGATATACGCCCGCTGCCGGACGTGTAGACCCTGCCTATAATTATAAACAACTGTTTTTATAATCCTGCAATAGTCTATCTAGGCCTAAGCTTAATATTTTTCCTAATCTAATTCTATTACTATATTATAATATAATTACATACATTCAATTTTGTATATAAAAAAAATACTACTTACCTTTTTATAAATATAATAATTGATGTTAAATTTAACACAAGCATAATAAAATTAGACTAGTTAAAATTCAATAAACATATAATTTATTTCGTTTTTTCCTATATAAATTATGATTTTCACATTTTTTCACACCAAAAAAATCATAACTCCGCTTTTATAAAAGATAGAAAGATGAAATTGGTGTTGTTATAAAGCTTATAGCTAGCCCTTTACAATGATGTATCATTAATGGCGATCAGACAATATTTACATTTTGTGTCAAAGTCAAAGTACCTATTTATTGGAAGTGTTTTAATGGAAATGTGAAATAATGTATAATAATTTTTGAATTAAAAGTTTTTTAGGCTAATTCAGATTGATCAGGTTTAGGGATACATTTTAGAGTTCATGTTAGGTTTAGGGATACATTTTTAGGGATACATTTAATTTAGGACATAAGTTGGTGGGTCACGATAACCAAGATGGCGGCCGCGGGCTGATCTCTCCAAATTGTTTTTTTTTCAAAAGAACGTTTGTTTTATGGGAAGTGTGAATAATAATTTGTTCGGTGAATTAAAATTGAAGCATCCACTTCTGATACCGGGTCCGAATAGCCGCAGCCAAACTTTTCATTACAATTACACATAAGACAGTATCAGTAGCCAAAAAAAAAAGAAAAGCAACTTTGATCTTGAATCTTGATTGATGTCATGTTAATGATTATAGAACTATATTTAAAATAGAATTAAAAAGTACAATAAAATTATAAACATAAACGTATTCTTACTTGCTTTTAGCTTTACGTCAAATTGTTTTCGTGTTTCTTCAAAGCTAGGTGAAAGTCTTCAAAAAATGGCACATTCCTCTATTGATAATAAGGGCTCTAAGATTCAAGATGGCAAACCGTTAAACCAACAGGAAGTATCCGTCATAACCATCACGTGACCAACCAAAATTAAATGCATAAAGCCATCACGTGACCAGCCGGGTCCGAATAGTGAATGTATGCTATAGGTACCCGAGTGCCTATAGCCACTCCTATTTTTAAATGTTGCTTTGCTTTTTTCCAGCTTTAATTCTTTTTTTTAAATCTTTTTTTATAATTTATCTTGAAAAAATTTGTTTGTAAAAAAGAAAAGAAACAAACCACACGAAATGCAATCACCTTTCTCAAATACATAACATCTAATCACTATTTAAAGTAATTGAATTTTAGTTTTGAACTTCATTTTACTTGTTTAAATAGCAGAAGGGGCTAATGACAGCGTTTTAATGGAAATTTAAAAAAAAAATATTTGTATAACTTTATAAGGATGTATAATTTAAGTATTTGTCTATTTTTTTTTTGTCATGTTTATGTATTTTTATGAACTGTTTAACATATAAATGACAACAATTTGCCCTAAGATTTGTAATTATCTTCTAGCTTTCTTGCGTAGTGTTTAATGAACGATAAATTTATTACCCTAACATAAATATTTATATTCACTTCAAAATGCTTAAACAACGTTCTGAAATCATCTTGAGATTTCCCCCTTCTTACATTCCAATTTCTGAAATAATTATGGGTCTTTTTTTTTTTAAATAGCGTTAAGGGTTACGAGAGTTCAAAGGTCACTCTGTCTTTGCAAGCTCATAGCCTATGCGACAACTTGCTAATTTCACCAGACTGTCGAGTTTAGGTGACGAAACATTCGAAGAGATCGATTTATAATTTAATGAAATTAATTTAGAAAGTAATAGTTGTGATCTCTTGGTTGAAGAAATATCTGAAACGGACTGTGAAAATCAGAACTGTTCAAAGGGTAGATAATACCAGCGGGAAGCGATGGTGGGCTGGTGGGCGCCGCCATCAACATGAAATTTAGACCCCCTATGTTTCATAAGAACTTGTTGTTGTGTTTTCCTTCGGGTACCCAGGTATCTGCTCCGGTGGTCAACGGGTCCCTCAGCAGGTGTATTCTTTTTTCTTCTAATTTTTAAAGCCTTATTTAGCACGCCAAATCACAACAAAATATATAGAAATCATTTGAGAAAATGCCTGGACAGTAGTTACCACACTGTCGGGGGGGGGGGGGTCAACATTGTCCACAACACATGGATCATCAGATGATCGTGCTTGCATCAATGTCTTCTGCAGATTGTGCAAGTGTCTTGGAAGCGATCGCATCTTCTGATGCCTCTCCATCGCGTAACAATGTTGGTGTAATTCTAAAGTCATAGAGCTCAGCTACCAAAGCTATCGGAATCGACACCATGCTGGCTGCATATTGCCTGAATACCTTGACATAGCAGTCTGTGCTGCCTGAATACCTTGACATAGCAGTCTGTGCTGCCTGAATACCTTGACATAGCGGTCTGTGCTGCCTGAATACCTTGACATAGCGGTCTGTGCTGCCTGAATACCTTGACATAGCTGTCTGTGCTGCCTGAATACCTTGACATAGCGGTCTGTGCTGCCTGAATACCTTGACATAGCAGTCTGTGCTGCCTGAATACCTTGACATAGCAGTCTGTGCTGCCTGAATACCTTGACATAGCAGTCTGTGCTGCCTGAATACCTTGACATAGCAGTCTGTGCTGCAGCCCATGTACTTATCCAACGAATCTTTTGATCACGGTTTATTTGAATACTGCGTAGAGAGCCATGTTTGAAAACTATGTTTTTGCAATTCTCCTGGATACGCGAACTCTACCAATACTACCAACTGCACATACTGCCAGCCGTAAAAGACCTGACATACATCCAGGAGCGTCATTTTGGGTAGGGCAGGGTGTGGCATTTGCCCCCTCCTCCCTATTTGCAGGTTTTATTTCAATTGCTATGTACGGTGGCGCCCCCGGTAATAAACAACTTAATAAGCCGACCAAGATGTGGTTTTGCCGCCACCCCCCCCCCCTGAAAAAAAAACTGAAATGACGCCCCTGCATATATCCCATGATATGTCCAATTGTAAATTTAAACATAGTTTTGAACATTTTCCTATTCCAGTACGCTGGACTATGCCTTCCGAATTGTGAAAACGTATAGCAGTCTTACAACCGGATGCGACTTTCCTGTGGCATCCATTCCCAACTATGCTAGCGATGTGACGTCTGATTCTTCCTTAGTGACAGCGTGTGTGCTATCACATATTAATAAAGTTTTCTTTTCCTCGGCTGCAGTTGCCACAATGTTTCCGAAGTGATTTCCTTTTAATTTATTCTTCATAGGAACGCTGATATTTTCTTAAACTGATGAAGTTGGCCGCAGTGTTTTCTGTGCTCTACGAGATTCTTTAACTGTCTTAAGCTACGCAGCAGTACTTGGATCGCTTGGGATCGTTTGGGATTATGTGGATTACTTAGATCATTTGGGAATCACTTGGATCTTTTGGGATCATTTGGATCGTTAACTTGGGATCACGTGGATTACTTGGATCATTTGGGATCACTTGGAATCACTTGGATCACTTAGGATCACTTATATCACGTGTAGACAGTGTTCGGGATATATATAAAAATGTTCCAACATCAGGTGTTGTTCCACAAATATTCATCCTTTCTCCGCTGGGAGATTTAACACAGTTCATGTCACATCCCGTGACGTTTCTATCCCCCACAAATGACATCCTTCCAACGTCTCTCAAATAAAATTGTAACTTCTCGTGTGTCCATGTTATTCTGGGGACGTCTTGTTCTCGGTGTCAGGATTAAGAAAGATGCTAATTCAGGATTAACAAAGATGTTAGTCAGGATTAACAAAGATGTTAGTCAGGATAAACAGAAGATGGTACTTCAGGATTAACAAAGATGTTAGTCATGAGCAGGATAAACAGAAGATGTCATGTCAGGATTAACAGAAGATGTTAGTCCGGATTAACTAAGCTGTTAGGTCAGGTTTAATAAAGATGTCAGTCAGCATTAACAAAGACGTCAGTCAGGATTAACACAAATGTTAGGTCAGGATTAAAAAAGATGTCATGTCAGGATTAACAGAAGATGTCATGTCAGGATTAACAGAAGATGTTGGAGAAATGAATTTTAACTCAATGGATTATTGCTGTTGATATTGCTACTGTTGTAGAAGGCTGTCACTTGAGCTATCATGAAATGTAAAGTCCAGGCCAAGGTCATGGTCTTAAGACATTAAAAGTACTCGTAACAAGATTAAAACTGCTTTACTCCACTCCACAACACCCACTGGCGGAGCATGGCTGGGGCGGAAGGGGCAATCAGCGCATACCGGACTCTTTACTCCACTACACAACACCCACTGGCGGAGCATGGCTGGGGCGGAAGGGGCAATCAGCGCATACCGGACTCGTTTTTTCTATAGATTCAGGGGTCGTTTTTTCGCAATAAAGCAGATTTTTTTTCGTGTGTGGTCGAAAAAAACAAAGGGGGGGTGGGTGCAACAAAAATTTTCACACGCATCGGGTGGCACAAACCCTGGCGACGCCGATGGAACCCAAAAAGTGTTATTCAGAAATCAAAATAGAAAACAGTTTTGAAACGAGCGATGCTCCTGCACGAGCCAATGTATTACTTACAAGCATAATCCTCACGCTACATTCAAATACACGGTACAATGAATAAGGAAAAAATAATAGTAATAATAATACAAATTTAAAAACTAGCACGCATTATTTATTTGTTCGGTGATTCATTCTGATCTACTTCAACTTATCGTTCCTATGTTGGATTCAAATATTAAGAATTTGATTTTGAAATACATTTTTAAAAAAATTCAACTATCTATTTATTTATTTATTTATTTATTTTTTTTGGGCATAGTGGAAGGCGGGCAGGTGGTAGGGGCTGTGTAAAAACTAGAGTATTTTACGAACTGTGAGATGCACCTTAATTTTTAAACTATTTTTTTTTAAAATAATTTTTTTACCATTTTCATATTAATTTGAGTTTAAGATGCATATGAATTTTGTAGGAAATTTTTCGAAGAAAATATGTGCGTCTTATAGTCCATAAAATACGGTATATCATCAACTCAGGGGCAGAGTCTAAGTAAAAAATGATAACATTAACGCAGGTGCTAAGTCTAAGTAACAAATTATGTCATCAACTCAGGGGCAGGGACGTAGGAACAAATTATATCATCAACTCAGGGGCAGGGACGTAGGAACAAGTTATGTCATCAACTCAGGGGCAGGGGCGTAGGAACAAATTGTGTCATCAACTCAAGGGCAGGGGCGTAGGAAGGATCAGAGCGGTCCGCTCCAGGTGGCTCTTTGTTCTTAACACAGAGTGGCTGCAGTTTGTCCAATGCAGCGATTTTTTTTAGTGAAAGGGGACAGCAAAAATCAAGGCCTGCCCCTGGCGGTACTACCCCAGCTACGCCACTGCTCCAGTGTAAGTTTCCACAAACAATTTCGACTTTGTGACGACATCGTTTTGCTATAAGTAGGAGTTTGAACCCCTGAGTCATCTGACCAATGGCTCGGATATGTCCATAAATACGCTGGTCAATCACTGGTGGGGAATCCAGCTGTGCGAAGTAGGCTTCTGCAGATCGATTACGTCATTCGAGAAAATCGATGGCATTACTCCTTGAATTCATCACATTTCTAAGCCTTAGTCACATATAGGGGGAAAATTGTATCACGTGATGAGCGTAATTTTCTTTTCTAAATCGAAAACGGAGTGACTCATCTGTGTGTGTGTTTGTGTGTGCGTGTGCGTGCGATGTGCGTGTGTGTGTGTGTGTGTGTGTCAGCGCTTCTCAGCCACACGGACTTAAACATACAATTGCATTTTTTAAAATTGTTTTTTTTTTTTTGTTACCTTAAAAGACGCTTACATGACGTAATATTTATAAGTGACTTAGTTTTTACGTGTGCCCTTCCCGTGAGTTCACGGCGCAATCTTTACGAAAATCATATTAAATAGCACCCTAATTATATACATTAAACAAAAAGTTGAGCCTCGGGGGACCTCCTTCCCCCACCTCCACCACAGTTACGCTTCTGCGCCCCCCGACTTAATGACAGCCACGCCCTAAAGGCTCCGGGTCACTTATCAGGTCAGGTAAGAAATTGCGCAGGTCAGTTCTAAGAAACGACGGATCTACAGTCATAACAAAAAAAAACCAAAAAAAAAAAAAAACCACAGCTTTCGAAAACACGCGGCTGGTTTTGTCAACAAACCGACATTTTCAAATAGTTTCTAGGTCAGGATCTATAAATAGACCACAATGAAATCACCCCACCTCACAAACAACAGCTGTGAGGTGTCTGGGGGACTTATTAACGGGACGTTCGCTTATTGCACATGTCTTGTAATAATGTCAGCAGACCGGTCGGTTGTCAGTTGGGGACGTCACACCCAATGACAGTGCCGGAAATGGGAAAAGGAAACTGGATGGCCCAAGGGTGGGAGGGGGGTGGGGCCGATTTAATGGTGTCATTTCACGGTCGTGCAGACGCCGGGGCAACTGAGTAAATCAACTGGGGAACTTCCTGCGTAGAGCGTATTTATTGTTAAAAATAAATAAGTGTTTTGAAATTTTCTGGGCCCCGAAAATTGGGAATTGCCCGGGACCCAAAAATCTGCTGTACGACCGAATGTCCAGTTTTTTTTTTTTCAAACAAATTTAATATAGTCTATTTTCTATTAAACAACGCCGTTGTGATGGGCATGTGCTATTTTTAGATGTCGTCTCTCCCCCCCCCCCCTTTTGTTTTCTTAACGAAATAAAAATGTTTAAAATGATAATGTAACTTTTAGGAACTCGATTAATCCAGCATCCCAGATATCCGAAGTAAAATTAAGCGGATGGTTGATGCGCGTTGACTGACGTTTTTTTGCGTATAAAACTGGTGCAAGGTTTGGGAATATCATTAATCATTGCCATCATTCTGCATTACGAGGACGAACCGTCTGACAGTTGGTGTTGAATCCAGTGGTGAATACGCTGCTACCAGTGCGAACAGGAATAAATAAGGTAGTTAACTCCCTACTCGTCCACTAATGTCGATTCCTTTTCTCCCATGCTCTCTCTCGTTCTCTAAGTTTTCTTTCGTCATTCTTTTTTTTTTTTTTTTACCATCTTTATACCTTCCTCAATCTCATCAATCCATCGCTCCCTGTNTACGAGGACGAACCGTCTGACAGTTGGTGTTGAATCCAGTGGTGAATACGCTGCTACCAGTGCGAACAGGAATAAATAAGGTAGTTAACTCCCTACTCGTCCACTAATGTCGATTCCTTTTCTCCCATGCTCTCTCTCGTTCTCTAAGTTTTCTTTCGTCATTCTTTTTTTTTTTTTTACCATCTTTATACCTTCCTCAATCTCATCAATCCATCGCTCCCTGTTCATCCATCTATCTATCGTTACAGCCGTCCATCATCTATCATTTCACCCCATCCATTAATCTATCTAGCTGTCATTCCATCCATACTTCTATCATTCGAGCGATCCATCAACCTATCATTTGACCCATCCATCATTACATCCATCAATCTATCATCCCACCCATCAATATATCATTCCACCCAACCATCAATCTATCATTCCACCCATCCATCAAGCTATCATTCCACCCCTCCATCCAGCTAACCTAGCCTACCAATATATGTATCTCTGCTGCGTACTTACCTAACCCAGGAGTGGCATCTTGAAACTGTATCACTTTTCATTGCCACAGGTTGAATTACGTTATGAGGCAAACTGACTCAGCTCGAGTTCTCGTCAAACGTTCAATGACAATTCTAGTAGTGACCCGTTAGAAAAGAAGATATGTTCAGACTTTCTGACTATGTACAGCAATGTCTGCATCATAATCCAATAAGTACAACAAACACACTTACATAAAAGGAAACACTATGTCTTACACTATGTCTTACACTATGTCTTACACTATGTCTTACACTATGTCTTACACTATGTCTTACACTATGTCTTACACTATGTCTTACACTATGTCTTACACTATGTCTTACACTATGTCTTACACTAACTGATTTATTTTTTTTTAAATTACAAAGTTTGGGAGAGAAAACATTAAATCAGCTAGAGGCTAGAAGGTCAAGAGACGACAACAACAATCCAATTCATTTTTTTTTTACAAATCTTAACTAAGAAGAATCACTTTCACTTGTAGAAGAACGTAACGTCTGGTAAACAACAGGCAGTGGCGAGATAGTAGGGAAAGCTGGTAAACAACAGGCAGTGGCGAGTTAGTAGGGAAAGCTGGTAAACAACAGGCAGTGGCGAGATAGTAGGGAAAGTTTTCATCAAATTTAAAAAACATCGATCCTACCAATGGGTTCTTGGCTGAAATGTCGACTCACAGAAATAGACCAAAGTTCATTTCGATAGGCCTACATCGGCGTTTGACAAAGTGTTTGAATTGTTTAGGGAAAAAACAGTTATCGCTATTCGGGTATTCTTAACGATTTTGCAACATCGCACCCCTTCTTGATTTCAAAACATTTCACCCCCCCCCCCAACTATTTTTACGATAGTTATGAAATGAAAATAAACATTCCATTCAAAACAGGAGCCAAAATGATCGATAAATCGATCGTGGGTCCTAAAAAAGAAAAGAAAACATGATTTCCTGGGTTTCCTCGCACCCCTTGACACTTCCGCACCCCCAGGGTGTGCGGGGATCCCTGGTCAATAACCCCTACTATAAAGTGGGGGAGGGGATTTTGTTGTATCTGCCTTTCTTACTAGGCCTCTCATTTCTTTTATTCATTTATCGTTGGCTCACACAGTGGCGTACTTAGGGTTAGTATCTTAGGACCTATATCCCCCCCCCCCCCCCCC
>CAXITT010000652.1:394286-413595 GCA_964033795.1 Lymnaea stagnalis | reverse complement strand
TGTGTGTTGGGGGGGGGGGGGGGGGGGGGGGAGTGATTTTCAGCCAGCTGCAGAGTTTTGTCGTGGAAAGAGAGGCAAAAATCATGGCCCACCCGGGGTGGCACTTATCCTAGCCACGCCACTGTCTAAATGTTGTTTTTTTAAAGTTAAATGATCTGCCTAATCATTGGCCCTTCATAATGTTAACGTCATTCCTAATGTCCAGATGTCCGCCTTGACTTATTACATCGACAACAACATGGACGAATACGACTTCATGAGCATGGACGTCCACAAACACGTGAGGTCATCCCACAGTGGGAAGGGGAGGAGTAAGGTGAGTCCAGGCATTCTCTCGGTGGGAGTAAAAGGGATCGTTGGATAATCCGGGTTTGAAAATCATGGAGGGACGAAACGGATTTTTTTACAATTCTATTTGAATGATTCGAAACAGAACAATTTCCCACCTAATTCATTGCCACGGGAAACTTAAAAACTCAAGATCTGATTGCATTTAATAATTTTATCTCGAGGGAATGGGGCGCAGTTATTCGTAGCTGTTCAATGAATGGTTCCTAGAGGGACACGTATAAGTTAATTTGGGAGTAAAATGTCCTTCAAATCTTTTAGTCATACCCATGGAGCCGCATCTAGTTGAGACAACCGTAGGCCCAGTTAACGCTAAATCATGTATTTAAAATGACACCAAGTTGTTTACCCGACCACAGTTTGCAAACTTGCGCATTAAAATAATGTCTCAATTTCTCATTCCACTAGAAAGAGGCCACCGCCAATACAAACAGGTTTGACCAGAGCGGGCACTGCAGGAAGACAGTACAAAAACTGATGAACAACATACATAAAAGGTAGGGGCATGAAAAAAAGCTGGGCTTCTTTTAAAATAGTACACATTTAAATCTAATAAAAAACAGAATAAAGTAACAATTATTACAAATAGCTGAGGAGTGAATGATTGTTCCACATTCATTGAATTGAAAATGAAGGGAGACAAGCCAATGCAGCAGGGTAGATAATCCAGGAGAAATAAATAATTAAAACAAATAAAATCATCAAAACTTCATTTCATTCACGTTTAGAAAATAATATATTCAAGATAGTATGGCTCTATTTATACCATTCAGTCTCACTTAACGTTATAAAATAAACATTGCACCTTATTTTCAGAAAATAATCTCACTGCCTTAAAGAATTTAGACTGGTGTTACTGATGAATGTTCCCTATTAAATTGATGTCACCGATGAATGTTCCCCATTTAACAGATGTCACTGATGAATATTCCCAATTAAACTGATTTTACTGATAAATGTTCACCATTGATTTGATGTCACCGATGAATGTTCCCCAATGAATCGATGCTACTGATGAATGTTCCCCATTGAACTGATGTTACTGATGAATGTTCCCCACTGAACTGATGTTGCTGATGAATGTTCCCCATTGAACTGATGCTACTGATGAATGTTCCCCATTTAACTGATGTTACCGATGGATGTTTCACATTTTTTAAATTTTATATTTTTTTACTGCAAAATTGCTATTTCTTTTACAATGACACCTGTAAGGCAATGATTTTTTTAATGCAACAAATAAAAATGTTTATTTTATAAATTAAATCTGACTTTCTTGACTTGATTGAATCATTTGACTTTTCATCATTTATTCATTTAATTCCCATGCGTCCATTTATGTCTACCTAACTTGTCTGTAGTGGAAGGCTTTTGCGCCTCAATCTCTCACTACTGTTCTCCATTAGAGCTTTAAATTCCCAAGGCTGTCCAACCCAGCATGTCCTGAAGTGTTAGCTTGCTGACATTCCACTGACATTCTCTATTGACACTCCTGTATGTTTTTGTTTATGTGATTTGTCATTTCTCTTGATCTGCTAAAGATGTCATGCATTAACAAACTGAAAACCTTTTTTTCTTTAGCCAATTTTAATCTCCCTGTTTTAAAGTTAAAACAATTAATCCAGTTTTGAAAATCCCAATTTCATTACTACACCAATAAATAAAACATGTCTTGTTGTTTTTTTTGTTTTTGTTTTTTTTTTGTAATTTTTTTAGAGGGTCTGGAATGAGGAGGAAATAATTTAATTTTAATCCATGCATATTCTAAGTATTTATGTCATAGTCAGATTTTGGTAATTAAATTTTATAATTGATTACATTTTTTAAAATGAAATAAAATATCTGATAAGACAAATAACAATTTTTTTTTTCATTTACATGACAATCATTATAATATGGAAATACATTTAACCCATGAGACGTCAGCAACACTCGGAACATGCTCCATCAGAGTGATTTTTTCTTTATTTTTAGAAACACATTCAAGGTTGGGATTTAATGATATTAGATGAATAGCAGAAGCTAAATATAGCTATACATATCTTCACAAGGTAACCTACCAATATGGCTGTATCTCATTAATCAAATATACAATTGGATATAATGAAATGCAATTATAGGAACAGCACTCTTTTTTTTTTTATTGCAGGTCTAAGACAAATATTTGTTTTCTTTTACATGGCAATCATTATTAGATTGAAATACATTTAATACATGAGTTGACAACAGAAGTTTCCAATCACTCACAAAAAGGTTCCATCAGAGTGATTTTTCTTATTTTTTTTGCAACACATTCAAGTTTGGAATGTAATTAAATTTGATGAATAAGGGAAGCATAAATAAATATAGCTATACAGCTAGGCTGCACATTTTCGTACTCTGTAATAATACTAATAATAGTTCTAATAATAGTTCTAATAATATGGATGTATCTGATCAATAAAACACTATTACGGAACTCTTCTTTTTACCACAGTTCTAACAAATATGCAGGTAAGGAATAAAGCAATAACATGATATGACCAACCTCACCTAAAATTAAATCTATGATGGCACACACAAATTGATCTTGTTTCTTTAAAAGCTACATTTCACACTCAAGTATCTAAAGATCATTCCATCCTAATCAGCTACTCTTTAATTCAACATTATAAAAATTACAAATGATCACAAAGGATTGAAATTATTTATACAAATGAAAGACAGAAGACAAGTTTTTGGCTGTGCTTGAAAATAACATTTTTTTTTAATACTTGTTTGTAGAAATTATTCTTTTTAAAAGTAATAAATAAAACTCTTTCAGATATTTTGGTAATCTTCCATATATAGCCAGCTTTACAGGCCTAGTTATTGAGTTTAAAATACAATTATATATTTAATGTTTTTACAAATTTGGATTCTATCTTCAATTAACAGTTTTAAGTGTTTAATAAATAAACGATAAGGACGAAAATATAAAACGGATCTCTTCTTATAAATAGAATGCGGAAAGTAATGCATTTTTCCCAGAATTACATTTATATATTACAATTCTTAAAAGGGAGACTCAGTTTTTCCAAAGTTTTTCATGGATTGTATAACTTTAATTCAAATGCTATAATGTAGATTATATCAAAAACTGAAGAGGAACTTAAATTTCAATCCAAAGAAACAAAAATATATGAAAAACATGGAAGTGTCTAATTCTTTCTACATACATATTGTTCTACAATATTGTTCTACAAACAAAACAAAAAATAGAAAGACTCACAAAGGTTTATAAGTATTTTAAAAATAACATGAATGGTGTTTAAAAAAATCTTTTTTTACAAGTAAACAATATTATACACTATTTATCAAATGATTCCATCAGACAATGATAAAATTTACTGATGTCTTGGCTTTAAGGCCTGAGGCAGCACATTCGTAGCTTCTGATGATATTGATGATGAGGGCATCTCACTGAATCTCCTAGCACTGTGGAACCCAACTCCACTACTGTGAATGGCTCCAGGACTCCCAAACATTTTAGCAAAACTGACCCCGCCGTGACCACTATAGCTGCTGAGTCTCCGGGTTCCAAAGTTGCCGTAATGGGGAACTGAGCTTTCCTCTTGAGCATGGCTGTGAGAGTTTTTCAGTGGGGGAATTCTTGGGGATGGCTTTGGCATTGGCTTGGGCACTGGCTTTGGAGTTGGCGATGGTGTTGGCGATGTGGTTTCATAGCTGAAGATTTTGACCATTCCATCTGACTGGACTACAACAAGTTTATTGCTTTGTGTGATGGCCAATGCTACTGGTCGTCGCAGTCCACTGTCTTGGCCAAGCACAAACCTGGAAGCCAGGGGGTTTGAAGAAAATAAAAATTAAAATTGATGTTAAAAGATACATCACAATTAAAAGGTCCATCACAAATTGCCCCGCTTCAGAAATAGAATAATTCATTATATTTGAGCTTTTAAATAAATATTCAATTAAATTCATTAATTGAGAATTAGAATATGTTTACAGCTCCAAATATTTTTGGTAATGGCCTTTCACATGAATAGAAATAAAACTTAATATGATTATATTTATTTGACATGAAACAGCAACAATAACAAAAACAGAAATATCTCAGTAAGCGTCACAACAACTATCTCACCAATCCTGAATTTGCAGCCTTAGAAATTAATGGATGCATTTTTAAAAAAATGGAATTATAAACATAATTATATAATAATTCACACTTACAAATATCTTTCTCTATCCTTTCATACATAATAAAATCATTTAAATAAAAAAAATAAAACTTTAATTGTTTGAAAATTTTCTTTGAAAGCTGCCAAACAAGGACCCCATGTTAAGTTTGTTTTTTTAAATATTGTGCGGCATAAGTAAATAAAATGTAATTGTAGAAATGGTGCAAAATGCATATTTTAGTGTTATCTTAAAAAGTTTAATGTTCATCTCAATTAATGATGTTGATCTTAATATGCATTTAACTTACGTTTTTGCAAACCTCATATTGGTATCTTTTTTGACTTTATTTTATATGCCTAGGAATATTTCTAAAACATGATTTTATTTCAGTGACATGCATGAAGGCCAACAACTTGCCTCTGAAATTGTCCATCGGGTGTGAGAAGGTGAACTCTGCTGTTTGAATAGTCAGCCACAAACAGATTTCCAATTTTATCGCAGCAAACGCCCTGAGCCTTTTTCAGCTCGTTGGCTTCAGTAGAAGAATAAGTGCAGAGAAGGCGGCCATCTTGTGAAACACAAACCACTGAATTATTAGCAGCATCACTATGACAGGAAAAAAAAAATAAGAAAGATAAATGCAGACAATTTATTTTAAACTTTAATAATTATTAACATTTTAATTTGCATAGAATAATTAGGTTAATTTCAATATGACTAAAAATCTTATCTAAGTTAAGAAAAAAATTATAGGAATATTTGACATAATTTTTTTAAACAATATTATACCACAAATAACATCTCTAGAACAATTCTGACATCAGCTGCTATGAACTACTCATTCCTGTATTTATTATAAACTTAATCTCTCCACTTACTTTATGTAAAAAACTTAGCTTAGCATAAAAGAATACAACAATAATTAAATTTCTTTTATAAAAATGTTCACTATTTTCTTATTGAAATAAAAAAAAATTTAAAACATTTTGGTTAGACCATTAAAAGAATATGTTCATATTTCATAAACTTTATCCTCTTTACCTTACAACATAAAAATTGTCCCTCGACACAGCCACATATCTTGGGACAAGAAACAGTGACTCCTCAGTTGTTGGATTAAATTTGAATGTTTTAGTAACCTCCCCTTGCCTCGAGACCAATTCAATGCATCTTTCCTCGATTGAACTGACTACAAAGCATCGAATGTTGGAAGAGTATGCGATGCCATCATACTGTCTGACAGTTTCTATCTTCCTTTTCAGGACCAGGTTATTTATCACTGCAAAAATGAAAATCTGCTTCTTCATTACCGTGATAGCCACATCTTCTTCACCAAAACTTGAAATGTCTCTGGGATCTTCGTTAAGGATAATGTGATCCATAAGATCACCAGCACTTGAGAACTTCTGAACTCTTCGGTTTCTAGGGAAAATTAAATGCAAACCAATCATTACTTTTTAAAGAATATTTTTTGAGACACTTTCAGCTTGTCTTTTAATTTTAGTTAATCTTTAAACTTTAAAAAAAAATGTTGGCATAGCTTTTAAAATGTTATTTATTTTAAATTATTTAAGTGTTTTTTTTTTTACTGATTTTCCAAATTTTAAAACTATTTTCCAACTACTAGTTCTTCTTTACATACACAACTTGAATTTTTTTCAAATCCAAATAAATATGTATATCATATTTACATGACCAACGAACAGATTTTACAGTGAATTAATAATGTAGTTGATAATATTTCAACTTTCATCAATTGTTTCACACTTCATTTACACAAATTAATTTAACTAACCATAAAGAAATACCTGCAATCAACAACAATAATTTCCTCCCTTGATGTCACAGTAACTCCCCAAGATGACAGACCGTTGTCACAGTTGCAATCTTCAACTCTGATTTCTCCAAATTTATCAAACTCTCGACTGAAAACCTTGACACTTTCATCAGTGTCAAAATGCACCTTGAGCCTAGGCTGCAGGTTTTGGAAGGACACGTAACAATTATTGTAGCGTTAAATGTGTAGTTTTGAAATTTTCTTTGGAAAATTGTATTTTTAAAAAAGGGATTAAAATAACAAACATTTTAAAGTACACACAGGTCATGGCCTAAAAACATTACCATAAAACTTTGACACATTTAAAATTCTATAATTTTTTACAAAGTACAAAATCCCACCCGAAAAAAAAATGTAATTGAAAATACTATCCATAAAGTAATTAGCTTGATCAGAGCAGATAATAATTTGAAATTTAAAAATGAATGCTTGCCTCATTATCGATGCCAGAATCTGTAGAACTTGCCCCTTCTACATTTGCTAAAATATCTTTGACTTTGTGAAAGACATCCAGGACCTCTCCATCGCTGCCGTACTTAAGGAGAGCATCCAACCTCTCTTGAGCAGATGTCAGAGCCTTCATATTCTCCTCCTGAGAGGCGGGTGAGGCTTTTGAATCTGAAACCTGAACCATCATATATAGGCCCAAAAAAAAATTATTTTGTTTGTAAAGCAAATGATAAGCCATTTTGTATTAATTCCCTATGTTGACTAGTAACTTCAGTTTAGTAATTTTTGTTACACACAACTTCACCTACAGCTGATTAGAATCTTGTGTAGCCTACAATAAACTTAAATAGACTTATATCATAATTATATCTTCATAAAACGTTCCAACTTTGTCCAGATATTCCCCTATTTCCTTCCTATGTGTTCAAACCTTTTGTTGTATTTGAATGAAAGAAAAAATCATCACATATGTTAAATTAACTTTGTTGTAGATATATATATATTATGTAAAATTAAACCTGTTAGAAAGCAGTTGGTTGTGGAAAATTGATAAGAACATTTTCTTTAAAATTCATATCCTTCAAATTAAAAAAAAAATTCTTTTTTAATTTATAATAAACCAAAACCAAAAAGAGTTCTAAATTATCTACCTTATCTCGTAGGTGTCTTCCAGCTGAATGTAGCTCTTCCAATAAAGAAATTTCTGCTGTATCAATTTTCTTTCTCAGTTCATTGGCCAAAGATCTATCATGAGAGATAAAATTTTAGAATAAAACATCAATTTAAACCCATGCAAGATGGTTCAAAATGATTATTTTAGTGTTATCTTAAAAATTATAATGTTCATCTCAATTTAGTAAAAAAAATTGTTTAGATATAGTATACTAGCCAATATACCTGGCTTTGCTTGAGTTTGTATTCGGAAAAAAATCTCATTAAGCGTAATCAGCAAACACGAACTCAAAAACAGTTGGCTAAAGTAACTATTAAAATTTAAATTTTCTCCTGCCCAAGACCAGATTTATAATTAAACATGTAAACATTAAATTTTTGACCCATCAAATTTCAGTTAATATTCCTGAAACCAGATTGCCTGCCATTGTACGCTTGCAATTCAGGTTTCTTGGCAGGTATTCTGACCAGGTGTTCAAACCAATTAATTTCTTGTTGAGCCATATGCTGGCTGATTGGGATGGCACCAGCCATACACTGGCTGATTGGGATGGCACCAGCCATACACTGGCTGATTGGGATGGTACGAGCCATATACTGGCTGATTGGGATGGCACCAACCATTTGTCTGATTTCCAGGTTCCGAATTTGAGGCCCTTTTTTTTGCCAGCATCTCGCCTTAAACATCTCATCTTGCAGACCCTTATGTTTCTCTAAAGACTTTTATTCAGAGTCCAGGTTTGAAACTGTAACACTATCGTGTGATTATCGCCAGTCAGTAATAAAATTGAGTAATAAACTTACTTAATCCGATATAATTGTACAAGAGGTCAGTGATTTAATTTAAAAAGTGTAATCTAATAAAGACTGCCTTTTTTCTGTGTGTAACAAATGATGCCTTTGTTCTGTGTGTAACAAATGATGCCTTTGTTCTGTGTGTAAC
The DNA here is from genome assembly GCA_964033795.1 of Lymnaea stagnalis. Classification (NCBI taxonomy): domain Eukaryota; kingdom Metazoa; phylum Mollusca; class Gastropoda; family Lymnaeidae; genus Lymnaea; species Lymnaea stagnalis. The sequence continues at coordinate 405,184 of CAXITT010000652.1, read as the reverse complement.
AAATGATGCCTTTGTTCCGTGTGTAACAAATGATGCCTTTGTTCCGTGTGTAACAAATGATGCCTTTGTTCTGTGTGTAACAAATGATGCCTTTGTTCTGTGTGTAACAAATGATGCCTTTGTTCTGTGTGTACCAAATGATGCCTTGTTCCGTGTGTAACAAATGATGCCTTTGTTCTGTGTGTAACAAATGATGCCTTTGTTCTGTGTGTAACAAATGATGCCTTTGTTCTGTGTGCAACAAATGATGCCTTTGTTCCGTGTGTAACAAATGATGCCTTTGTTCTGTGTGTAACAAATGATGCCTTTGTTCCGTGTGTAACAAATGATGCCTTTGTTCCGTGTGTAACAAATGATGCCTTTGTTCTGTGTGTAACAAATGATGCCTTTGTTCTGTGTGTAACAAATGATGCCTTTGTTCTGTGTGTAACAAATGATGCCTTTGTTCCGTGTGTAACAAATGATGCCTTTGTTCTGTGTGTAACAAATGATACCTTTGAGACAGTGCTATGCTCATAAAATACACCAACCCATAGTTTGACTAAATACTCCCTGGGGATAAATCTCAAACTTGTTATACTCCTTCCCAAAACAACAATTTAAATAAATCTGGCAATACAAATTAAAAAAACAGAACCCCATAGGTTGGTAAACTATAGGTACGCCAAAGCACTCTATATGCATGCAACTGAATTAAATGATACTTGTAATACTGTAATTTATTAAAATGGGACAAAGTTTATTTCATTTTTTTTTTAAATAAGGATTTAAGGACCAAATCTTATTCTCAGAAGAAGTCTAATTGAAGAAAAAGGTAACCAATGTCAAGCTATGGCCGTCCATCGATTAAAGTAAAATATGATCCTCGATCAAAAGAGGCAATTTTTAGTTATCACTAAAATTTAGCAGAACTATATAAATCATGAAGATAAATATTCCAATTAATTTTTTTAATGTATCCCAATAAATTGGGAAGGAATTTACAAAGTCGTTTCCTTTTAAAATACTATTATTTGGGACCACAGCGTCAAAAGAACTGAATCTTTAATATTTTTATTACAGTAAGTATTTCAGTTTGTAGTATAACAAACAATTTTAATTTTTAAAACTGCCTCATTAAAATTGATTGAAAAAAGCTAAAGATCAATAATTTCATTTAAAATAAAATTGGGCATCATTCTGAACAAAACAATGTGGATAATATTAGATGAAATACATCGATGTTTTACACTGAGCTTTATATAGTAGATACATGGGTGCCCATCTTTTATGATACGCAGATCACAGGTTTCCATACTATTATTTAATTTTGATGCAACTTTTATCAACAGCCACTAACTTGCAATTTATATTATTCCAACATATGGAACTTGAGATGGGAGTGTTATTTAGTGACAAATGCATTAGTGGTGACTGTCAGGAGGATTAACTCTTATTTAATAGCATCTGATATGTGTAATGTAGGCTTTATATCTGTAGGCCTTGAGAAATGGGGGACACACCTTATGTGATGTGATGTTATGAGGATGTTTACATTTTTACAAAGTGTGTGTGTGTGTGTGGGGGGGGGGGGTAAAAATCAATGAAAATATACTTCAAATTTGAACAATATTAGAAAGAATATTATATTTTAAATACTTTCTCTGTCAATGAAATCACAAAAAAATTACCGTTTAAATATGGTTAAATTGTACATATGAAAAATTTTTTCATCACATAAGTGTGAATTTTATTCCCCTCATTGATGATTTTATTATTAGTAATTAGCCCTTTCACAACAAATCAAGTATAAAAACCTTATTTCAGCTTCTGTTTTTTTAAGTGACTCATCTAACATCTCCTCTCCTGTCTCAAATGTTGGGACTGTGTCTGAGCCCTCCTCCCTGAGGTTTTGAAGCCTCACCATCACCTCGGCCACATCCTTGTCAAGTGACTTCACACCTTCTGAGACAAGGACACAATTCTCACACTTCCTGTGTGTTGCGGCGAAACACTGGAGCCAAAATAAATGAGATATTAATACACCATTTCTTAAAAAATAGCAATAGATAATTGGCCTCACCTCATTCAGAGTGGTATGTATGTGACAGGGGAAATTGTCAAAACTTTCAAGCAAAATATCTTTTAAAACCAAAAATGAGTTAGGTAAATTCTTTGTGGATGCATGAAATGGATAACAGGTAATAAAAGTTAACAAGGTGACTTAAAGTAATACCAAAGTTATCCTAAATAAATAATGTACATATTTTTATCTGAATCTGCAAAGTCTACTAATTCACACCGGCTTACATCAACACAGACAGGCTCCCTACAATTGAGACAGTACATCTTGATGTCTTCACCGTGCTCAACACATTTGTTGGCGACATTACGCTTCATGACATTCTCAATGGACAATTTGCGTAACTCTCCAAGGGAGAGAACCATGTGATCTGACGTAGTTTTCCCACATAAGTGCACCTGAAAATAAAATATAAAATTCACCCAAGTTATTGTCCTCATGGAATGTAAGATCATGCAAATCTCTTGCAAATTTTATTTAAATAGACCTGTAGGCAAGTTTATATAATCGTCATGATTATGGTAGTCTATTACTGAAATTCAAAATATGTGAACAACTTTAAAGAGGAAAAAAATGATACAGCTGGTCATTTTTAGAAACCACAAAAAACTAAAGCAAACATTGGATCAATCTCCTTTTCAATTAAATATTTTGCATACAAGACCTTTGGTTCTGGCAGAACACAGGAACACATGTTGCCACATCTACATGTTTATCGTCAGTTGAGATTACTTACTTTCAAACAGCTCTCACATATTGCATCAAAACAATCCATACACCAATCAGTTGCAGGCAGAGTGACATCCCTTCTTTTACAAATGTCACATGACTTATCCTCCCTGTAATTAAATATATCTTAAATTTCGAAAACAAAATCCTCCCTGAAAATCAGTATACTGACAACTGTGTATGAAAATAAGAGTGACGTTGTTTTGTCTCTAGAACAGGGGTGGGCGAACTATGGCTCACGCCTTTATTTTGAATGGCTCACGCTTCCTTTAAATAAAAATAAAAAAATTACCCGAATTTTTATTTTTTTTATTTTTTTTTTAAATGAGCGTTTATTAAAACTTTCCATTGCAGTTGTCTTTACTGTAATGGAGTTGCTTCCATTTTCTGTTGAAAGAAGAAATTCCCTTTATTTTGAAAATTGCCCCCCCACCCCCCCCCCCCCCCTTTTTTTTTTTCAACAATTTATGACTCCCGAGACTCTGTTACCTTCTTGAATCTGGCTCGCGGATATAAAAGTTTGCCCACCTCCACTCTAGACCTTTCAACAAAAAAATAAAAATCAAACAATGACGTTAAATATATGTTCAAAATTACTTTTAATCAATAACATAATATTCCACTATATATTTATTATAGTAGTGGGTTTTTTTTTTTCTTTAGCGCTTGTTTACATGCTATTTTAGCATGCCCACAGCGCTCTGGTGTCCTAAAAATCTTTTTAAAGAAAAAAGTCTTTAAATGGTTCTTAAATGAATATTTATCAGTAGTTACTTCCAATGAAATGTATCATTGCCGTAGTCGTGTCTGTCAACTTTAGTGTTGCCATTTACAGCTGAGTATTTTATCGTTAAAAGGATATCGAGTGAAAAGACTAAAAAGCTAATTTCAAAACCTTTGGCAACAAAAAACTAAAACCATTTAATGAATTACTTTGATGAATAGGCATATTCATCAATGGTTTAAGAGTTAGTTTACAAACAAGCTTCAATAATTAGCATAATTTACAGTGAAATCTTTGAAACTAAGTGACTTCAAAATTAAAGCAATTACACAAATAATGCAATATATTTGAGCCGATAATGCATTTCTTTTTAGAGATGACAACGATGGAAGAAAAACTATTACTATATTAGGTTTTAATAATTTGATTTTATATTTTATAATTTTCATTCTTTTCAACAACTGACGAACGTTGTCACAATAAAATATGCATAATTGAATGTTACCACTGAAATAATTTATTTAAATTGTTGTCATCAGAAATTCACTTCCTATTTAATTAAAAAATCAAAATAACGACTTTGTATATCAATTTCAGTCATTATTTTAATAACTTTTTATATCTCCAACATAGGCCTATATATATATATATATATACAGGGTGGGCCAATAAAAGTGAGAACATCTCGTAAAATATATATAGGCCTATAGATAGATATAGATATATATAAACTGTTGAAACAGCTTTTTTTCAGGTTTCACATTTAGCATTGTTCACACCTAACCGAGGCTTCAAATTTATCATTGTTCACACCTAACTGAACTGTTTAATTTTAATTGTATTTAATTTAACTGTTTGTTTGTACGTTTTTAAAAGTTGGTTGCATAAAAATAAAAATAAAAGCCATATCAAATATCTCAATATTTCCTCTGTGAAGGGCCTACAAAATCTTGCTGACCTAAATGCACCGATGACCTCTGTGAGCTTGGCAGCAAATGAATCAGCTTTGAAACCTTCGGTCAGTGTGACCACCCCTGATGGTATGATTATCTGTCTTGAACATTTCGGACATGGGAAACTCCGCTGTCCATTTTCTGAAACCTGTCATATATTTTTTTTTAAATCAATCAAACTGGGCATTTTTGTATTAAATATTTAAATTAGCATGTTTTCGTTTCCTTGCAACAGTCAACTAAAATGAAATGTTTTATGATGCAGTGAAATTAAGATAATAATTCATGTTTAAATTATTTGACCCAACCTTTGGATCACAACGACAAGTCAAACGCACTCTAGCCCCTGAACTATTAACATGTGAGATAAATAAACTGTCATATTACTTCTTGCTTACCTATATTCTAATCCTTTATCATTTCATAAATTGATTTTTGTCCCTTTACGATACGCCAGCCGTCGGCTTATCAGGTTTTTATCAATGATTAATTACATATTGTGATTTTGCTTGTGCACTTGTTACGACTAACTGTAAGGTGGTTCAGGGAAGATTCTTATGATTAATGATCCAGGATATTTAATTTGACTGAAAGCTTAGACATACTAGTGACCAAATTATTAAAAAACACGAGACAAGCTTTGTTGACTTAGGAAGTAAATCATATCTTCGCGCGTCGGTATATATATATATATATAAAAAAACGATCAATATATTTTTTTTCTTTTTTAAATAATATCCTGGATATATCCAGAATACAAAAAAAAACAACAAAAAATTTTAAAAAAATACATCACTTTGAATGTTTTTGATAATCTATTTATATTTCTTTTTTTATTATTATAACATTTCAAGAAAAGGTTTCATTGCGTCAATGATTTATGAAGAAATAACTGCGTCATTAATAGCCTCCAGGAACAAAAAACGAGGCTTGCCACCACTTTTAGTACTTAGTAATGTTGTCAATGTGTCATTGTGTCATAAGAAATATGTCAAAGGTATCTTGCACGCCATTCAATTTGAAATGTTGAGTTAGTTTTGCAATAAATAAATCGATAAATGTAGGACTGGAATTTTTTTCGTTTCAATGCCGATAATTGTGTTATCAAGTAAAACAATGGTTTGAGAAATGCGTGCAAGCGCAACTTCACGTTGATACAAAAAAAAAAAAATAAAAAAATTGGGGGAACAAACTGTCCAAATTTGTATTACTAGGCCAGATAAAATGTTTGAGTCATATTTTATGTTAAGTTAACATTCATTCGTTTACCACCTCGTTGTTATTGAGGGAGTATGTAGGTGGTTTGCCCCATTACCTTCTCTGCTGCGTACTTTTCCAAGCAAGTCGTACAGAAAGAATGGAAGCAAGGCAACACTCTGGGCACTTGCAGAGTTCCTTGGCATATGCTGCATGAGCAAAGTGACCTCAACAAATTCGCGAGTCTGTCAAAAAATTTTTTTAAAAGAAAAAAAAAAAAAAATTTTACAGACCTATTTTTTCATGTTTTTGAAAATTTGGGGGTTATTTGTTTTTCTCCCCCCCCCCCCCCCCCAAAAAAAAACAACAAAAAAACCCAAAACATCCCAGCTTTTCCGTTAGCTTAAATCTTTTTCAAAGAAATATCACGTAAATTGTGTGTTCCGCAATCATCGTTTGCGGGAATGGATGACCTTGCCCTTGTAAGTTTATCAATGCCGTGCTCATTTTTGCTTTGGTTTCTGAAGTGTGTCAGAGAGAAGAGAAAAGGATGTTCGTATGTATCTTATGTATTGTGACGTCATTCTTGGAACCAATTAAAGCTTTCTGTTGTTGCTTTTTTTAATCTAAAAAATTAGTTCTAAAATTATTTTTCTATTTTAAAATTGCTTCAAAGTAAACTACCCCCCCCCCCACCCCACAGATAACAGTTAAAGGTTTCTGTTGTTTCTTTTTTTAATCTAAAAAATTAGTTCTAAAATTATTTTTCTATTTTAAAATTGCTTCAAAGTAAACTACCCCCCCCCCCACCCCACAGATAACAGACGTGAATTCAGTGTAAGTCTCTCCCCCCCCCCGGAAAAAGCATATTTCAAGAAACATGCAAAAAAATATTTTTACAATTTTTACTATCTAATTTATATTAGGACATTTTTTAAAATGGTCTGTAGGCTTAACTATATGTTCATTCAATGGGATTTCTTTCTATATAAGGTAAGCCATTACAAGAGTCGCCATAAGGGTGTGAGAGTCGCACTGGGTGACACCCTCACATGAGGGTGACACCTTGACATGAGGGTGACACCCTGACATGAGGTTGACACCCTGACTTGAGGGTGGCATCAAATAAGCTTACCAGATTGTATGGATGCCAAGTACGGACACAAAGGCTCAAAGCAACTGGAACCATACAGGTTTGGGGGGGGGGGGGTGTTGTGCTTGAATTGTTTTTGGACATCCCTCCCCCAGCCAAACTCGTACATAAAATAAGCTTTGAGCCCCCACCCCCATAAAAACAACACAGAAATCAAATAATTTAATAGGTACTTGTGACGTCACCGGGGACAAAAAATGTGTCGCGCGTTTATACCGCGCAACCGTTTGGCCAGCCCAGTGGTCCCCAAAATACGCGTCATTTAGGGTGCCACGTTGCCCCCGGGCAGAGCCATGAGAATGGGGCAAAGAGAGCAGTCACAGCTGGCGCCAAAATCTTTTTTAGACAAGATCTTAATAGTAAATTAAAATATCAAATCTCATAACTTCAGAAAGGCGAGGGTGGTGGGGGGTCGTCATTTTTTACCGATCCACCCCAGGGGCACTTTGTCTCTCTATCAAGTGTCAACGACAGAATAACATTAAAATAACACTTAGCTGAAAAGTAGCAAAGGAATGGTGAAAACCTAAATTTGGCATAAGCGCCGGAAATCGAAACATCACTGAACTAGCACGTTGAAGGTACGGCGGACGAAATAATACTGTAATACTGCTACTTACTGAGTATTATTAGAGCGACAGATAGCGGGTTCACTTGTGAAAGGAAATGACAACATTTTTACGATAATTCCCACACAGCAGTGTGTGATACTTTTACAGCATTGGAGATATAAATGGAAATAAGACAAGCAAGTCATCGCTGCCAAAAGTACGGGCAAACCGGACGACGACACGAAAGCACGGACAAACACAGACGCACAAATTAGTACGGACAAGGGGGTCGAAAATACAAACTGTCCGTACTAAATACGGATTTCTGGTAACCCTACATCATACGACAATTGTCAATTTAACCGTGCTCGCTCTAGTTGGTTTTATAATATCTAATAAAAATAAAAATCAGTAGACGCACCACTTACGCCCAAAAGAAAGCGTACAGCGAGGGAAAGCAGATTCACCTCCAATCCATCTAGACCCCCCTTATCCCGGGACACGTTTAGCCAAAGGGCGGGCAAGCTTTCCACGCACAAGTAGGACTGGCAGGCCACACTGCGTATACACCGTGGAATACAGCCTTGGTTAGCTTGGCATGCCACGGACGGACAACGACACCACAAATCAAGCACAGTGCATCAATACATAAGAAAAGACAAAACGAGATCTCACCTGTCATCATCAGCCATGGTTGTAATCGCATCATACAATCAAACACGTTGGCGCTCTTCAGTCCTGCAAATCCCAAGGCTGAACACTAGGAACAGAAATGAAAAAAATAATAGTAAAGTTACAAATAGTTACAAAGTAAAACAAAGTTACATATTGAGTCGCAGCGTAATTTTTATACACTGTTTGCAAAAACGTGATTGTGATGTAGTCTTCTGGCATTCAATTGATTAGACAACTCTTCTGCTATGACATAGTGAACACACAGTAAGACGTATAAACGAGAAATTGGAGTTTATAAATATAATTGTAGCAATCTTCATATATTAAAGTCATACAACTATGTATACAAATAATAATTGATTTTATGAATGTACTTCAATGTATCACAATTACAAGCCTTGACATAGATGTATAACAGTTGCTTTATTTTTTAAAAAATATGTATGCTGTTATTTACAAATTTAAAGACCTTATCAACATATCAATTTTATAAAATTTCCATAAACATATCGATTATTGTTAAAGTTTATTCAAAACCTCATGAATGTATGTCTTTACTTTATTTAACATTGACATAAATCAAATTAATTGCTTTACATTTAACCCCACTCACATTGAACACCACTTACATTTAACACCGCTTAAATTTAACAACACTCACATTTAATACCACTTACATTTAACTCCACTTACATTTAGCGCCACTTAATTTAACACCACTTATATTTCTTCTTCTTCTATAAATATTAAGGGCCCACGTTTAATATATTGATCATTTGGGCTCCTATTTAACACCGCTTACAATTAACACCCCTCACATTGAATACCACTTACATTTAACACCGCTCACATTTAACACCAGAATGATAAATCCTTTGGGTTTAATCTCAATAAAACTATGTGAAACGTCACCCACGCACTAACCAACAACTCATGAATTGGTTTCTATCAGACCCAATGAAAAGGTTTGACAACTTTGTGTGGTTATATTTTGTTGATATCCAACAGACACTAAACATTCCTCCTCACATGCCTCGGCGTACACGGGCCCGATTCTGAATGTTAAATGGCCCGCGAGCTTCATAATGGATCCCACCAGAACCACGACATCGATCTTGTAAGACGGTTCTAGACAAGGCAGAAAAACGGGTCTGCGGTATTAATTGCGGCGTGGGTCTGGGCCCTAAAATGTCTGAAATGGGCCTCCATTGAGACGACGCAAAGACGGATACAAAGCTTTTCGATTGGCTGATCTGTTGTTGTTGTTGTTGTTTTAAGTGGGGGGTGGATTATCTGGGATTGTGATGCATTCAGATGTCGGTCAAAAGACGTCTCCCCGTTCACGGTAAGTTCCAGCAAGTTGTACTTCATTATTTAGTCATCCCATGGATTTTTTTCCATTAAATGTCACTGTTGTGGTCAGTAAATGTCATTGTTGTGGTTAGGAAATGTCACTGTTGTTGTCAGTAAATGTCATTGTTGTGGTCAGTAAATGTCATTGCTGTGGCCAGTAAATGTCATTGTTGTGGTCAGGAAATGTCACTGTTGTGGTCAGTAAATGTCATTGTTGTGGTCAGGAAATGTCACTGTTGTGGTCAGGAAATGTCACTGTTGTGGTCAGTAAATGTCATTGCTGTGGCCAGTAAATGTCATTGTTGTGGTCAGGAAATGTCACTGTTGTGGTCAGTAAATGTCATTGTTGTGGTCAGGAAATGTCACTGTTGTGGTCAGTAAATGTCATTGTTGTGGTCAGGAAATGTCACTGTTGTGGTCAGGAAATGTCACTGTTGTGGTCAGTAAATGTCATTGCTGTGGCCAGTAAATGTCATTGTTGTGGTCAGGAAATGTCACTGTTGTGGTCAGTAAATGTCATTGTTGTGGTCAGGAAATGTCATTGTTGTGGTCAGGAAATGTCATTGGTGTGGTCAGTAAATGTCATTGCTGTGGTCACTAAATGTCATTGTTGTAATCAGGACATATCATGGTTTTTTTTCCCCCAAGCCATTCAGGCCCCATATGTACATGTACCGCGTATCTTAAAACAAACAAAGTCATCTCGGAATTTATGCAACTGTCCGATTGAGAACATATTTCCAATACTTTAAAAAAAAAAAAATCGAATTCCTGCAGTAAATTATGCAGCCACCATAACTCTTTGTAAAACTGAGCCCCTGACGTATTGAAGACTACGGGGTACCTAGTGAAGACTACGGGGTACCTTGATGCTGTTATTATATGAACATGATTTGAAAGATTCGATATGAAAGTCGTAATTTTGATAGCAAATAAAAGTAGACAATAAATCAAGCAAGTGAATTGTTTATCTCTCAGAAAGTCTGCGCCCAAGCTATTCTCGTCTGATTGGAAAGCGAACCCTTTCAAACAGTGGCTAAATAGGTGTACCGATTCTCCAACAATGAAAATAGCCGACCCTCCAACAATGAAAATAACCGATCCCTCCAACAATGAAAATAACCGATCCCTCCAACAATGAAAATAACCGATCCCTCCAACAATGAAAATAGCCAACCCTCCAACAATGAAAATAACCGATCCCTCCAACAATGAAAATAACCGATCCCTCCAACAATGAAAATAACCGATCCCTCCAACAATGAAAATAACCGATCCCTCCAACAATGAAAATAGCCAACCCTCCAACAATGAAAATAACCGATCCCTCCAACAATGAAAATAACCGATCCCTCCAACAATGAAAATAACCGATCCCTCCAACAATGAAAATAACCGATCCCTCCAACAATGAAAATAGCCAACCCTCCAACAATGAAAATAACCGATCCCTCCAACAATGAAAATAACCGATCCCTCCAACAATGAAAATAACCGATCC
>CAXITT010000652.1:328180-394025 GCA_964033795.1 Lymnaea stagnalis | reverse complement strand
ACAATGAAAATAGCCGACCCTCCAACAATGAAAATAGCCGACCCTCCAACAATGAAAATAGCCGACCCTCCAACAATGAAAATAGCCGACCCTCCAACAATGAAAATAGCCGACCCTCCAACAATGAAATTACGAGTGTAGTTATTGTCATTTTTAACAGTCTTAAATGTTCAGTATCCCAGGAATATTTTTTTTTACCCTTCAAATATTTAGGTTTACATTTGCTCACTAGAAGGATAAAAACAACAACAATACAGACGTTTTTAAAAGGACTCCCCCCCCTTTTTTTTTCCTCACAGCGTCATTTTTTCAGGCTTATGGACCCAACAATTTCCCCTCCACATACACACGCAAAGCGAATTTACCAAAAGGAAAAGAGTTGACCGCGAAGTCAGATTTGAGATTCCCAAAAATGTGGTAAACTTTGGGAATGCTCCTGAAACCGCTGAACAGACGTACGTTGCCAACAGATGTCCGACCATTGAATGGAAGGCAAGGTAGTAAAACAGACGTACGTTGCCAACAGATGTCCGACCATTGAATGGAAGGCAAGGTAGTAAAACTGGTCATGAATGAAGCGAAAGGAATAACACGGACATTAATATGTTGACTTCTTAACATGAAAAAGGAAAAAGGTGGGGGGGGGGGGTTCTATAGCACCCAAATATGGTCCGGGGGGTCTATAGCACCAATATGTGGCCCAGGGGTCTATAGCACCAATATGTGGCCCAGGGGTCTATAGCACCAATATGTGGCCCAGGGGTCTATAGCACCAATATGTGGCCCAGGGGTCTATAGCACCAATATGTGGCCCAGGGGTCTATAGCACCAATATGTGGCCAAGGGGTCTATAGCACCAATATGTGGCCCAGGGGTCTATAGCACCAATATGTGGCCCAGGGGTCTATAGCACCAATATGTGGCCCAGGGGTCTATAACAGCCCATGTATGGCCCGGAGGTGTATGGCGTCCTCTGTGTGGCTAGGGGGTCTATTTCAGTCCTTGTGTGACCCTTGGGTATAACTGTCTGGCTCCGGGGTGTCTAAAGCAATATATGTGTGGCCCCGGGGTGTTTAAAGCAATATATGTGTGGCCCCGGAGGGGGGGGGGTTAAGGATATTGGCCCTCGTCAATTACGCCAATGTTTAGAGGTACAAATATTGTTTCCCCAAAAAGTATTGGGCCCTTGTCATCCGTAGAATTGTATCGCTTCATTCCCTCTTCTCCCCCACTCCGACCCCCAAAATCCCATAAAAGTCACATGACTGCGGGGACATAAATAACGGCTGAAAAGAACTGGCACTTGAAGGAACAAAACGAAATGAATTAATAGATTCATCTGATGATTTATATAACAATATAATTGCACTTTTAGTTTGGAATCCAAAAAAAAAACAACAGTGACTACGACTCTACCTTCCAACGGATCGTAAATCATCGATTACTTTGGATTCGTACTCGACGTTTAAAAACCAACTACATAACCTCAAAGCCGGAAAGTGACTTTAACTTTGTCGTGTTAAAAAGAGACGACGGGTTGCTGAAAAATAAAAGGAAAGCGCTGTAGAGCGTCGATTTTCCGAACTAACTGGGTCAGGTAAAGGGGTTCGGATAACCTATTTTTCGTATAATTTAAGACTCCAAGGCGAGTTTGCGTTAACGAAAGCCAGTGCATAGAATACAATGTTATGTTACTACATGTGTATGTCCGTATGGTTCTATAGTGTGTACTAACAACATCGCACCCTGCACCGGAGTCAGCTGAATGATGTGCAACAACAACAACAACAACAACAACAACAACCACACACAAAACAGTGAGGACTGGAAATTTTTTTCTGAGAAGAGATACAGTGTCAAAAATATCAAATGACTTGCGCTTAGACTAAAATCCAAGGCGACTGCCTCCTTGAAGGCGTGTATTCTGCAGTATAGATTAATTTAAAAGTGACCAGAACGCATCTTCCCTGCCTGATCACTACATATGGCATTGGTTTAACCCAGTGGTTCTTAAACTGGGTTCGATCGAACCCAAGGGGTTCGGTGAGTCAGTCTCAGAGGTTCGCGGAGGTCCAAAAAAAAATCAGAAAAAAAAAAAAAAAATTATTTTTCCTATTAAGAAGGGTTCGGTGAATGTGCATATGAAACTGGTGGGGTTCGGTACCCCCGTAAAGGTTAAGAACCACTGGTTTAGCCTGAATTGGGTGAGGGTGTAGGAATTTTTTTTTTCGTTGAATGAACGCCAACTTTTCGTGTCACGTTAACCCAGTGGTTCTTAAACTGGGTTCGATCGAACCCAAGGGGTTCGGTGAGTCAGTCTCAGAGGTTCGGGGAGGTCCAAAAAAAAATAAGAAAAAAAAAAAAAAAATTATTTTTCCTATTAAGAAGGGTTCGGTGAATGTGCATATGAAACTGGTGGGGTTCGGTACCCCCGTAAAGGTTAAGAACCACTGGTTTAGCCTGAATTGTGTGAGAGTGTAGGAATTTTTTTTTTCGTTGAATGAACGCCAACTTTTCGTGTCACGTGCATTGCGTACGTGCGATAATAACACAATTTTTCAAGCTACATAAACAGTTCGGATAAACGACAATTCGGATAACATGCATCGGGAAATTGTCGGTCTAGTGTATGTTTTTTGTGTTAGACTTCGTATCAGTCATGTTTTGATCAGAGTGCAACTATGTATCATCAGCTTTCAACTGTTTTTAAATTCAGGAATAAGCACACACCAATGAAAGGGGAGTTCTCCAAGTCGGATGATGAAAATTGAACGTTTCAATTCAGGGCAAAGTAATCGATACTCGGATCGACAAGAAATCAAATGTCAACAAACGGGAAGCTCAAATCTACTACTGGCGTCGACTACTGGCGGGTATTGGAATCGATTTCCTTTCACCGGGAACCCACCTAAACTTGTTTGTTAATAACTTTCTTGCATTACACTTGGAACTACTGGATTTGATATCAAACTTGGCGGCCTAATGAATCCAATAGGATATGAAAGCTTATGGAAATTTGCAAAAGTGAAACCATTTTAAAAATAAAATGCAGCATTGGGCGAGAGGGGGGGGGGGGTGGGGGGGGGAGTTGATTTGGTGGTCATGAAATATGATACATTTTGTGATACTTTGATGCAGCGTTAAAAATCTCTCCGCCTCTTTATCTTTAGCTAACAGTCATACAACAACATATCGGATGTAGGTGTACGGGTAATTGTAGCCCGGAAAGTGTTGTGTGTGTTTTGGTGTGGGGGGGGGGTGGTTCAGCAAAATGTATAAGTACATTCATGTACAAATTTCTGCACTAATGATCCGGAAACTATAAGAGTAATAAAAAGCCTAGTGACAACTTTAGTTGATCGTACGCGTTTGTGTGTTTCCGCGCGTGTGACGTAATTTATGATAAACTTATATTGATTCGGCTGAGTGTTTTCTCTACGTCAAACAGACAGCGGGGGAAACGCCGCGACCTAAATATTTAACACTGTTGGAGTGACTCCGTTTCATTACTGTGCACTATGTTGTTTTGATTTCTATCTCATATTTTTGGGTTTGGGGTGCGGTTGGGGGTGGACATTGAACGTAAGCATATAGAAATACACACAAGGTAGATGAAAACCTGAAGGATAATACTAAAAAAAAAGTGTACGTTTGCTTGTCTTGAACAATTGTTTCGTAGGTGTTCACTGAAACTATCAGACAGTCGTTTCTCACATAACATTTTTGGCATCGCTTACATACTATCGTGTAAACGACGTTACGGCTGATACAGGAGAACCCATATCTTATTCCAAGAGAATCCTTAGGAAAGTCAATTTTTTTTTTTATTTGAATAGCATAGCGGCAGGGCTTACGGCGACTACGACCACATGGCGTAGTTAAAAAACTGGAGGGATTGGTTAGGAGGTAAACATGGGGAGGTTGTCGAAATTTGCATGGAGGTAACCATTTGAGGGGTATGAAAAACATACTCTTTTAAGAATGGCCTTTAATTCATACCTTGAGTGTACCTACAATTGAAAGGATCTCATTTGCCATGTCATTCTTGATGTCATTAGTGATGTCATTCGTGATGTCATTCGTCGATGTCACTTATATCCGAGTACCGTCTGATAATCGTAACATTTAAAGGTGTTACATTAAATTGGTTACAGGTCGCTTGGTATCTTCTGATCTGTATCGATACCGGAACTGCGCAAACTTCACCCAATCTGCAGAAGAGCTCCCCGATCATATATCAATCTATTCAATCAATTCACGAGTGTCGGGCCCAGCATAAAAAAAGTCACTGGAAAGCTTATCGAGAACTTAAAAGCTATGGAACCCATAAATCAAGACCATGTCATTGACACCCGTGTCTGCCGTGTCACGTGTCACGGTTTGAACTTATTGTTTATTAAACGGCTAATAGAATATTCCTGAGTAAAGATCAGGGATTCTTACGTTTTAGAAAAAAGGGTCTCAAACTCAAGAACCCGATCTGCAGCATGAGATCAGTATCGATTTGCGTAAGGACCGCAACGAAGCTATCATTACCTTCCTGTTTGCCGACCTGTTTATTGAAATTGCCAATCCTCTAGTATCCCACTAGTATTTCCCAGCCATCCAAGTCTTCGCCATTCCTTCAAAGAGATCTGTGTCTTTTCCACGTCAACAATTCCTTTATCACTTTATCAACCAGAGACTTATATACTAACTGTTTAACTGGCCTGAACATAAGCACTGCTTCCGACCATATCCAATACTGTAAGTCGTGTTTGATTGCGCAAGACGAAGCCAGGTGCCGCGGTGCTAAGAGCTTCGGGATCAAGTAGTCCATAAGGAAGCAGTTGGCTTATCAAATAATCCAGTCTATTAGATATAAAAAAAATGCGCTCATTTCATTCTGGAACCTTACAGTTGAATGACAAAGTCAAATCAAATAGCTAGCCATAGCTCTATCGAAACCCATTACTCTATTTTTTAAAGAACATTTAAAAAAAAAAAAAATTTACACCATAAACTGACATTTTACACAAGAGATTGATGTTTTACACGAGAGAGTGATGTTTTACACGAGAGATTGATGTTTTACACGAGAAATTGATGTTTTACACGAGAGAGTGATGTTTTACACGAGAGAGTGATGTTTTACACGAGAGAGTGATGTTTTACACGAGAGAGTGATGTTTTACACGAGAGATTGATTTTTACACGAGAGAGTGATGTTTTACACGAGAGAGTGATGTTTTACACGAGAGATTGATGTTTTACACGAGAGAGTGATGTTTTACACGAGAGATTGATGTTTTACACGAAAAATTGATGTTTTACACGAGAGAGTGATGTTTTACACGAGAGATTGATGTTTTACACGAGAGAGTGATGTTTTACACGAGAGATTGATGTTTTACACGAGAGATTGATGTTTTACACGAGAGATTGATGTTTTACACGAGAGATTGATGTTTTACACGATAGATTGATGTTTTACATAAGAGATTGTATTCTTACACGAGAGATTGTAGTCTAACACGAGAGATTGTAGTCTTACACGAGAGATTGTAGTTTTACACGAGAGATTGTAGTCTAACACGAGAGATTGTAGTCTTACACGAGAGATTGTAGTTTTACACGAGAGATTGTAGTCTTAAACGAGAGATTGTAGTCTAACACGAGAGATTGTAGTCGTACACGAGAGATTGTAGTCTTACACGAGAGATTGTAGTCTTACGCGAGAGATTGTAGTTCTACACGAGAGATTGAAATTGTACACCTTAGTCTCACTTCCATCACAACCTACGTCGGTCTAGCGCCACCCCATACACGGTTAGTGCGCCGCGTGTGTACTGCTTACCGTTGTAAAATTTACAAAGTCTCACACTCTCAACAAACAACTTACTAATAAATTCTGATTTAGGCTCTCACCCTCCAACTAAAAATAGATCCTTAACCCCCCCCCCCCAAGCCCTTAAAGAAAAATACAAATTGTAAACAAAAATCGTATAAAAAAAACGTTCCAGCAAATCAACCCCCCCCTACCCCTAAAAAAAAAAAAAAAAATTAAAAAAAAAAACCCTAAAAAAAAACCTCCCCCCAAAAACCCCCCCCCCCCCCCCCCGCCCCGAGAATGCGAGCCTTTCACTCTCCATAATGCCCGCTTGCTATTTACCCGGTGTCTGAATTCTATCGCGTTCGATCTACTTGTGTCAACTATTGATACCTTATCAAAGGGCGACATTTTTCCCAACACGATTAATTCGGGGGGCGGGAGGGGGGAGAGGAGAACGAGGAGGGGTACGGGTGGCTCTCAAAGTCTCACTTTCTCCCACAAACGGAAGGGGCTATTTTTAAACACCGTTGTGGCACTGGTTAAGTGGAATCGAGTGTATTGATAGTGTATCGGTAAGTGCAAAATATCGTTATCTTAAAGAAAAACAGGAAATTTATGCATCTTCAGTCTGGGACCCATTTACCCAGAGGAGCATTGACAGGTTGGAGGCGGTCCAGCGACGAGCAGCAAGTTTTGTCCTAAACCGCTACAGGAATACCTCTAGTGTTGGCAGCATGCTAGAAACACTAGGCTGGTCACCATTGGAGAAACGACGACGACAATCCAGGCTCTCCATGATGTACAAGATAAATAATGGGCTGGTCCACTGTTCCAGTATTAAACAGAAACTCGTCCCTCTCCCCCATAGTAACCCCTAGTGCATAATTTCCTCATCACCACCAGTAACAGAAACATTGCAAATCCCATCTACATGCATAGGAGCCAAAATGATCAATAAATTGATCGTGGGCCCTTAAGATATAGAAGAAGAAGAAGAAGAAAGAAATGAAGTGGTCCATCTCAGCACGCCGATAAAGCACGGCTACGTCAATTGCGGTCTGGCGTGTGGTGTGTTGGTGAGGAGGTCATTGAAGTCAGTTGTCAAACTCCTGTGTACACTGGATTGGTTAATTGATCAAGTTTTTTTTTACACGTTGTAATACATCGTACTAGCACTGAATCAACTCAATTCCTTTTTCATAATAAATGCAACTTTCTCACATATATATATATATATATATATTTAGATTCACAGACTGTTGATTAAATACCTACATGTAAAGCGCAGCTCGCTATCAGACAGAGATAAAACACAACCTTCTTCTTCAAAGTTCCTTTCGCGACTGCCACACTAATACTAAAATGTACGTCACAAAACAGTCTAGACAACACGTCATAATAAGCATACAAAAACGTCACCAGGTCAAGCGCGAGAAGAGCGTTCACTAACTAATTAAAATCACAAAAAACACACACCGCGCTTAATCAAACATAATATCCAGTAACAATTAGTAATGAACTCCCACACTCGACAAATGGGACAGCTTTGTTTAGAGGGACCTACCCCCATAGAATAGCAATGCTGTCAACGATTGAGGGAGGGTGGGTACTGATGTCCAGTAATGTATTCCCTTTGGGTCACTTCGGTTTCTAGAAGTGAGTGGGGAAATGTGGACTCCCATTTCATCAACACAGTTTTAGGCTGTGTTTTTGTTTAGCATTGAAGAAATCAGTATCGGGGAATTGGCTGCAACTTTAATATGAATGGTTCCACAGGAGGTGCAACAACTCCAACCAACTGTTGTTTAAAAGTAAATGTCTGACTACATTACACTTGTCTTTTAATCCCTTCAACCAAATCTCTTGATTTGTTTTGTTGTTTTTTCTTTCTTTTCTATTTCTTTCTTTTTCTGTACATTTTTTTTTTTTTTCTTTCTTTTTTTACTTTTTTCCCTTCCTTTTTTTTTTTTTTTTTTTTTTTTTTTTTTTTTTTTTTTTTTTTTTTTTTTTGCTTTTTTTTTTTTTTTTTTTTTTTTTTTTTTTTGTTTTTTTTTTTTTTTTTTTTTTTTTTTTTTTTTTTTTTTCTTTTCTTTTTTTTTTTTTTTCTTTTTTATTTTACTTTTTTCCCTTCCTTTTTTTTTTTTTTTTTCTTTCTTTCTGCTCTACTTTGTTATTTTAATTTGCGGCATTTTGTCTTGTATGATCTTTACGTTTCTTTACAAGACACCTAAAACCTTCTGTACAAGACACCTAAAACCTTCTGTACAAGACACCTAAAACCTATCTAACTGGCTCGAGTCTCATGTTTTCAGCCCCTTCGATTCCACCGCTGTCGCCACCAATGGTATCTAATGATCTACGCCTTTGTCATGATTCTTCATGAATGTATTGTATTGTTGGACTCTATGTTCAGTTCCTCCACACACTCGATGAATGACGTGTGCTGTATAAGTACAAGAACTCCAGCCAACGAGTCTACGATAGTCTGGCCTTCATTGTTGGCCATGACCTGTATAGACACAACATACCACATTGACAATGGGGAGCGCACTCGGTTTGACGGTTCTTTGTTATAAACTGAAGGGAAGAAACCAACAGAGACGGCATATAATGAAGTTGGACAATTGTGGAGATTTTACGCGTACTTTATATTGTAACAAGTTAGGAAGTGCCAAAAATAGTCACATTTTTTTAATATTAATTTTTCTTTGTTATTCGTCTGTTATATTTTATATTTTCTGGATTTCATACACCCCCTCCCCTTTTTTAAAAACACAAACAAAATATATGTCAAAATATTTGACGACAGTTGTTTAATTAACTGGATATTTTGTGGCAGCCGTGGGCTCCACTGAGTTCAGAGCTGTCCCATTTTCATTGATTTATAGTGACTGTAAATTTTCAATTAAAAAAAAAATTGTGTTCAAAGTACGTCCCACGCTTTGCTACAAACAAGACCATGACAATGGCAGACGTTTGTAATTGTATGAAAAAAAAATGTCTTGAGAACGGAGCATAGCGGTTCTTAAAACCGCAGTTATTCTTCTGCAACAGTATTTTAGGCATCCTGTAAAATTTGGTTACAAATCAATCATACCCTCCAACTCATTGAGGTCATTTGTTTTATTTATTTACAGGGCAGACAATGTACCACCCCCCTGAGATATAGGGTGACCTCTGGCGTATTTTCGGTTGACCAATGGCGTATGGTCGACGGTCGACACATGACGAATGGACCACCCCTAGCGTACAGATGACTTCTGGTGTATGGTCTCACGAAACACTGAACTACCATCTTCCTGATAAGGTAGCAGTGAAGACAGGGTTGAGTGTAGAATAAGGAAGTGAAAGGTGTGATCAACTCCTCCTATCTAACAGTCGTGGGAGTGACTTAAAGGAGCGTTCACATAAAATCGATATAAATTGACATGCTCTTGTGTTGATAGACAGTTTTGCAGACCGGCGTTGAAGATTCAGAAACAAATATCTTTATTCCCAGTCTACGTGGACAATTTGACGCCAACCGACCGAAAGCGATAAGAACATTTCCTTATAGCCTCAAATCCAAAATAATAAAGCGCATACGTCACTCGTTTATTCTAATGACGTCAATTTGTAAACTTCCGTTCGACCAATAGGAATTCAGTATTCATTGATACGTGCATTTCCAATAGAAATAAGAATATACACATTAATGGAATAAGGTTTCTCATTTCTAAGACCGGAAAACGTCGTAATGTTGCTATTTTTAGACAATGTTTTCGTAAAACATACTTTCTAACAATATATTTCCATAAAGCATCAACTGTTTGTAAAATCTTTCATAAAATAAAGTCGTTGACACTTTTTCGTCTAGGTTAAGACCCACTATACATTGATGTACAAGTACCGAAAAGCTGTTGAGAGATTGGCCAAACGAAAAATCAGGCAAATTTTCTGAATTTGTAGAAGCAAATGTTTCTATGAAAAAGAAAAATTTTGCAAAGGAACTGGAGGTTAGTAATTGTATGGTCATCAATTTAAACTATATGTTACATACAAGCAGAGCCGTTGCATGACTTTATGGGGACCCCAGACCCTTTTCGGCGTTGTGAACCCCTGTATCTAAGTTGATAGGCGTAGTATACTTTTTCTCGCCGCATCACAAATTTGGAGCCCTCAACTCTCCAAGCCCCCCTCCCACCCCCCCCCTTTTCCCCTGTAGCATGAAGGGCCCACGCCATGGCTCTGTGTACAATGTTAAACACCTAATGGTGGCGAAAGCGGTTTTAAAATGTGTTAAGACAATCATGGCTAAGCTTGTCAAGGAGAGGGGGTGGGGGGTGGGGGGACGGTAACGTCTGACACAGTATTATTTATTTATTTACTTTTTCCATGTCTTTTTTTTTTTTTTTTTTAATTTTAGCGTCTCTCTGTTGTCTGTCAACATGACACTCTTCCTGCGTGACGTCATAGTCGGTGGTCTCTAGTGGTCAGAGAGTAAGTCAAAGGGTCAGTCTTAGTTCTAATTCTGGTTGTGTCTTTGAAGAGATCCATTTTTGCCTTCTTTCGTGTCATATTTCCGAGAAGACGCCACCAGGGGTGGGGGGCGGATAGGAGGAGGGTGGCGACTTATGTTGACTTCTTGGAGTCGTAAAATGGGGTACATGGGGGAGGGGGGAGCCAACACCGGTAGGGGGAGAATAATAAACCTACTGATCCCAAAGCCCTCCTATAACAATTACTATCGTGTTACAACGGGTCAAGGTCGGTCACAGGGTGTCTCATATTCCATTCAACTTTCTTTGATAAGAAAGAACATTGTCTTTTTCATGGACGATGGGAAATGTAGCGTAGAGTTGGACGATGGGAAATGTAGCGTAGAGTTGGACGATGGGAAATGTAGCGTAGAATTGGACGATGGGAAATGTAGCGTATAGGTAACACTGTTAGGTACTGTAGACAATGTTGGTTACTGTAGACAATATAGGCTACTGAAGACAATGTTGGTTACTGTAGACAATATAGGCTACTGAAGACAATGTTGGTTACTGTAGACAATATAGGCTACTGAAGACAATGTTGGTTACTGTAGACAATATAGGCTACTGAAGACAATGTTGGTTACTGTAGACAATATAGGCTACTGAAGACAATGTTGGTTACTGTAGACAAGAAGATTACCGTTCAATATGTAGATGAACGAAGACAATATAGATTACCGTAGACAATATAGATTACCGTAGACAATATAGATTACCGTAGACAATATAGATTACCGTAGACAATATAGATTACCGTAGACAATATAGATTACCGTAGACAATATAGATTACCGTAGACAATATAGATTACCGTAGACAATATAGATTACCGTAGACAATATAGATTACCGTAGACAATATAGATTACCGTAGACAATATAGATTACCGTAGACAATGTAGATTACCGTATTGACAATGTAGATTACCGTAGACAATGTAGATTACCGTACACAATGTAGATTACCGTAGACAATATAGATTACCGTAGACAATATAGATTACCGTAGACAATATAGATTACCGTAGACAATGTAGATTACCGTATTGACAATGTAGATTACCGTAGACAATATAAATTACCGTACACAATGTAGATTACCGTAGACAATATAGATTACCGTACACAATGTAGATTACCGTAGACAATATAGATTACCGTACACAATGTAGATTACCGTAGACAATATAGATTACCGTACACAATGTAGATTACCGTAGACAATATAGATTACCGTAGACAATATAGATTACCGTAGACAATATAGATTACCGTAGACAATATAGATTACCGTATTGACAATGTAGATTACCGTAGACAATATAGATTACCGTAGACAATATAGATTACCATACACAATGTAGATTACTGTATTGACAATGTAGATTACCGTAGACAATATAGATTACCATACACAATGTAGATTACTGTATTGACAATGTAGATTACCGTATTGACAATGTAGATTACCGTAGACAATGTAGATTACTGTATTGACAATGTAGATTACCGTATTGACAATGTAGATTACCGTATCGACAATGTAGATTACCGTAAACAGTGTAGACAACATAGAAAATGCAAATTACCGTAGATAATAGAGATTACCATACACAATGCAGATTACCGTTGACAATAGAGATTACCATACACAATGTAGATTACCGTAAACAATATAGATTACCATACACAATGTAGATTTTCGTAAAAATAAAAATTATTATTACCATACACAATGCAGATTACCGTAGACATTATAGATTACCATACACAATGCAGATTATCGTAGACAATAGAGATTACCATACACAATGCAGATTACCGTAGACAATATAGATTAACATACACAATGTAGATTACCGTAAACAATATAGATTACCATACACAATGTAGATTATCGTAAAAAATAAAAATTATTATTACCATACACATTGTAGATTACCGTATAGACAATATAGATTACCATACACAATTTAGATTATCGTAAACAATATAGATTACCATACATAATGTAGATTATCGTAAACAATATAGATTACCATACACAATGTAGATTACCGTAAACAATATACCGTAGACAATGTACCTTTAGGGTGGATGGATAAAAAGGATCAGAGTTGTGTGAGTAAATGGTTGTTAAATAATCAACTCCCTGTACACTGGCAGCAACAGAAACACAGTAAAACCAACGGCGTAGCTGGCCGGGTTGGGGGGGGGGGCGGGGTCTGGACCCCCATGCTGGCGTCAAAAGATGTTAATGTTTTATAAAGCAGTAAAGCGCGGAAGTCTATATATTGCTCAAAGGATAGCTAGGGTTGGACACACCTTGTCAAAAAAAAGTCTCCCACGCCCCTGGATGAAACATACGAGATTTTAGTAGCACTTCTTTATGTCGTCAGACAGTTTAGGAATGTTAAGGTCAACCCTAAGTGCAAGCAAGCAACAAATAAAAACTAACCAAAATTTTTTTAAAAAATCGTTGACAGGCCCAAATGTACATTGAGAAATGTAGTCAGAGCAAGGTTGTCAAACATTGATGGTCGAAGTTTGTTGTTTTGTAACGTAAATAAAGATGATTGTCAAAACCTTAAAGACAAGTTTCTAGACCTCAGTGAATACAGATAAACTAAACAGTGAGGTGGGACTCTGCAGCACCTGCGCATATCTGGGTACGACGTAGCAATGTTAAGGTAATTTTAAGTTATATGTGACGTAGTTAGCTATGGATGACGTAGCAAACTATAGATGACGTTTTAAGCTATAGATGACGAAGCAAGCTAAGGATGACGTATCAATTTTTGGATGACGCAGAAAGCGCTAGATCAGTGGTTCTCAACCTTTATAACGCCGTGACCCTTTATAATAGAGCTCCTCATGTTGTGGCGACCCCCAACCACAAACTATTTTTTTCGTTGCTAATTCATAACTGTAGGGTATATGTGTTTTCCGATGCTCTTAGGCGACCCCTGTGAAAGGGTCGTTTGACCCCGAAAGGGGTCGTGACCCACAGGCTAAGAACCGCTGCTCTAGATAATGCAGAAAGCTATAGATGATTTAAAAAGCTATAGATGACGTTATAATCCATTAATTAACACAATGCATCTAACGCATTTTTCTGGTTGTCTTTTCATAAACAATTTCCTGAAAATTATGACCCAGCCTACTCTAAAACTTCTTGAAACAAAACGTAACCAAACATTCAGCCACACACTTCTGCACGAACTCCATACTGCAACAACACCGGAACTAACAAAAAGGGGTCGACGTACCTTTGTCCTGAACTTGTTAAAAAAAACTGTCAACTTCCGGTCAGTCTTGAATCTGTAAAATCTTTAATCCTGAAATGACTTGTTTAAGATCTTGTTGATGACACGCCTAAGTTGATCGCACCTCTGTTGAGTGCGGTGTAGAGTTGATGTGTAGAGAAATAGATATATATATCTATTTATACGATACTGGTTTGTCTTTAGAAAAACCAAAACAAAACCACTTCACAAAGAAGAACACGTTTTCAAACAGGCACCGGTGATTTTGAAGCACAAATCCTATGTAGCCACTGTCACACAAAATATCCCTACAGTTCTTGACTCGTCTCGCTGGCTGGCACCGCTTGCTCTGACTATATATAGCCTGCCAGCTTAGTGTACCAACAGTGGCGTATTGACTGTCACATAAGTTTGCTTTGTTGTCACGGGTCGTGGTGTTGTGAAGTAGTGTAGCTCAACCGGCCGATTGAAGCAGTTTTAAAAATAAGTGTAGCGTTAAACACACGTGTGCCGTTACTGAAGCAGTTGGCTTAGGGGCAAGGGCTCTCAAAAATTTCTTTTACGTGGAACCCTTTGCCAACTAGATGAAGGCCAGTGAGCTCTTTTATTAAACGGATAAAATGAAATTACAAAGGAAATACAGTTGACCTGCTACCTTTTCAGGACCCAACCTACGTTCATGGACCACAGGTTAAGATCCCCTGGTTAGAGCCACTGAACACCGCCTCAAATTAAGGAGATATGGAAAGCATTTATTTCACATTTATGGACACCTCCCCCCCCCATGACACAACATCTTAATACCGCGTACATTTATTTCCTTTGTGTCAGTATTTATTAATTTTTTTCCCCATCTTTTTTCTATAAGGAAATACAGTTGACCTGCTACCTTTTCAGGACCCAACCTACGTTCATGGACCACAGGTTAAGATCCCCTGGTTAGAGCCACTGAACACCGCCCCAAATTAAGGAGATATGGAAAGCATTTATTTCACATTTATGGACACCTCCCCCCCCCCCCATGACACAACATCTTAATACCGGGTACATTTATTTCCTTTGTGTCAGTATTTATGAATTTTTTTCCCCATCTTTTTACTAATGCGTATGCATATGTTGTAGAGAACGACCGAATTTGATTTTCTCGTGTTCGGCCTAGACCGAAATCAAACCGAAATTTAAAGATTACTTTCGATCGAAACCAAAAACTTAACGAGACTTTCGGCCGAAATCGAAAGATTTCGATATTTTGAAACTATTTCGCGCATACATTCTGCGCGCGTCGAAAAATGATGGGGAAAGGTCTCGATATTTATATTATTTTTTATTACAAAAGATATTATCGTGAATTCATCTAGATAAACATCGGATAAGTACTTTGGCTTCGTAACCGGAAATTTGTTTGAAAGAAATTTCGTCACGGAAAATGTGATCGAATTCTTTTTTCAGTTCACACGATCTAATTCTGCGTCAAATTTCTCTTTGAACACACTGTACTATAAAGTAAAACAAAATAATAAAATTAACACAGTCCAATATAAACAATCATTCTTCCCACGAACAATAGATGCTTGGAACCAACTGGACAATGCCGCCGTGGACTCGACATCAATCGAGAGTTTCAAGGCTGCCCTGGCACCCGCTAGGAGCCGTTAGGATGGCCGCATGGTTTCCCCAACCGTTGCACAGTACGCCAGGACATGGATGCAGCCAAGTACCCTATCAGAATTACGAAAGGTTTCAGTATTATCTTTCTTTAAATTTGTGCCCATACACCTGATTAATTCGGTGGGATGTTTGTAACATTTGACTTCGTCAATGACAACGTCAATGAGTTTTATAATGATGAATGCCAATGAATAAATCAATTGAATACCTTTCCTCATTTTTATTTATTTTATTTAATTTATTTTTTTTTTTTTAAATAATAATACAGGATTTTTTTTTCTCCACAAAACCATTCCCCTTTGTCTACGGCAACATTTAGGAGCCTTACTATGATAAATCAAAATGAATGTCACTAATGAATTAATTGATCAAACCTAGAGTTACAAAATTATTATTTTTGTAATTAAAACAGAAAAATTAATATAATTATTACCAATCCCTTAGTTTATTTTTTTCCCACATAACAATTAACCTTTGCCCAAGTGTAAAATAATTTTTGGAAATTTAAGACAAGTAGGTCATCCTTTAGCTGTGAGCAGTGTTCACAGAGGATTAGTCATATATTATATCATGACATGACAACGCATGTGTCGGCAGGAAGCAAAAAAATTCTTTTGTTGCCCTCTCGATACTACTTTTCAGCTAAGTGCTATATTTTTCAATTTAATTCTGTTTTTTCTTTCGTTTGTTCGCCGACGAAGGCTTCCTGGCGACACATTCGTTGTGTTTTGGTGCGTTCCTTTTTTCAGGTTTTCGCATAATTTTTTTTACTCATTTCATTTATTTTTTTTTGCTAACCTGATTGCAGTGCACACCCCCCCCCCTTTTCGGTCCCCCCCCCCCCCCCCTTATTACCACAGTAGGCTGTGCCTTGATGAGAAACATTTTAACTAAACTCGGGACCATATTAAACATTTTTAAGAAATTAACGTTAACAAGTATAACGTTATTGATACCAGGAGGTCCATCATATAAATCAACAGGTAATCGATATTCTGCATCGGCTAATGCAAATATAATCGATTTGTCGACACGTCTTCGTGCATTTAGTTATTTTTAACTCTAACGCTGCTCTGTGTCTATGCAGCACTTTATGTTCGACCAGTGACAGACAGAGAGGTAGAGAGAGCAAGAGAGAGCAACAGAGAGAGAGAGAGAGAGAGAGAGAGAGAGAGAGAGAGAGCTACAGAGAGAGAGAGAGAGATCAACAGAGAGAGAGAGAGAGCTACAGAGAGAGAGAGAGAGCGAGAGAGAGAGAGAAACAGAGAGAGAGAGAGAATAGGTGAACAACCAGTAAGGAGAACTAGACACATTTATTTTTAACTCTATCGCTGCTCTGTGTGTATGCAGAACTATATGTTCGACCAGAGAGAGACAGAGAGAGAGAGAGAGAGAGAGAGAGAGAGAGAGAGAGAGAGAGAGAGAGAGAGAGAGAGAGAGAGAGAGCTACAGAGAGAGAGAGAGAGATCAACAGAGAGAGAGAGAGAGCTACAGAGAGAGAGAGTGAGCGAGAGAGTGAGAGAAACAGATAGAGAGAGAGAATAGTTGAACAACCAGTAAGGAGAACTAGACACATTTATGGATGATTGAATCAAAACTCATCAACCATTGAGATCGCCCAGCTCCCTAAGCCGGAAAAATAGACAACAAGCAGAGGCGTAGCTAAGGTTAGTGCTGCCTGGGGCGAGGCACGTTTATTGACCCCTCCCGCCCCCCCCCCCCCATTCACGATAAAACTGCGCAGTGGGGCGAAAATCCCACCCATCCTCATAAAGGAAAAAAAGTGCCCGCCCGGGGCGAATCGCCCCCTCCGCCTCCCACCTATGCATATAATAAAAAAAATCATAAATGATTTATGGAATAATTTTTTATAGAGAGAATAAACTTAAAAATGTAACAAGTATAAAAATTAATGAAATAATTACTTAACATGGAACAAAGAGATTTCTTAGACAAAATTTTCCCATCAAGTTTCGGAGAAATGATGTTACGTCACAAATAATGATTCTCTGTGTGTACACGACTGTGACGGTGTGTTCAATAGGCGCGCACAATAAAATTACAAGACGTTAGCACTAATTTGACTGCATGTTTTATCAAGTACTTTAGTGATTGGGGGAAGTTCATGCATTGCCTGCGCCATTGTTGGGTGGGGCATTTCTATTTTATTTTGTATGAAGTGAGATCAGCATTTGGGGGTCGATGTCTATACTGTCTTCGGGGTTCAATCATTTAGTTCTTTGCTTTAATTTTTATGATCTGTAATGTGGAAAATACTTGTTCCCAAAGGTAGGCTATAAACAAGGGCAGCAACTAGAGACGGCCTTAACGTGCGCAATTTTGATAGACTATGCAGCTCTTGCCATTTTGATCATAAGCAATAACATAAGATGAGATAAGATGAGATAAAATAAGATTATTTTTATTGGAAATTATTTGTTATTACAATTTACATATTCATTTTCAGTACATAAATAAATACATATTTTAACCAAGACAACATTTTACAATTTTAACAATTTAAACACAAGATAATTTAAGAATTTCTGTAACATACCGGTAGAAAACAGCCATCAATGAACTCCTTGAGCAACGATAATGACTTAATGGGTGATGATTTAGATTTGGTAACTTAGGGGAGCACGCTGGTCAATTCGTACAGACTGGGGAACAAATTTGAAAAAATAAAATATTTCAGCTCTAACTTTAAGAGAAAGAATTCGCCCTATGTGAGCTGATTTCGAGTATCTGTGATGGAGTGGTTGGGATGTGTCATATTTCATTTATCTGTGATGGAGTGGTTGGGATGTGTCATATTTCATTTATCTGTGATGGAGTGGTTGGGATGTGTCATATTTCATTTATCTGTGATGGAGTGGTTGGGATGTGTCATATTTCAAGCATCTGTGATGGAGTGGTTGAGATGTGTCATATTTCATTTATCTGTGATGGAGTGGTTGGGATGTGTCATATTTCATTTATCTGTGATGGAGTGGTTGGGATGTGTCATATTTCATTTATCTGTGATGGAGTGTTTGGGATGTGTCATGTTTCATTTATCTGTGATGGAGTGGTTGGGATGTGTCATATTTCATTTATCTGTGATGGAGTGTTTGGGATGTGTCATATTTCATTTATCTGTGATGGAGTGGTTGGGATGTGTCATATTTCATTTATCTGTGATGGAGTGGTTGGGATGTGTCATATTTCATTTATCTGTGATGGAGTGGTTGGGATGTGTCATATTTCATTTATCTGTGATGGAGTGGTTGGGATGTGTCATATTTCATTTATCTGTGATGGAGTGGTAGGGATTTGTCATATTTCAAGCATATATGACGGAGTGGTAGGGATGTGTCATATTTCAAGTATCTGTGATGGAGTGTTTGGGATGTTTCATATTTCAAGTATCTGTGATGGAGTGGTTGGGATGTGTCATATTTCAAGTATCTGTGATGGAGTGGTAGGGAT
Organism: Lymnaea stagnalis; assembly: GCA_964033795.1. NCBI lineage: Eukaryota > Metazoa > Mollusca > Gastropoda > Lymnaeidae > Lymnaea > Lymnaea stagnalis. The sequence goes on along the minus strand of CAXITT010000652.1, from coordinate 375,286 downwards.
GTGTCATATTTCAAGTATCTGTGATGGAGTGTTTGGGATGTGTCATATTTCAAGTATCTGTGATGGAGTGGTAGGGATGTGTCATGCAAAAGTGTCTTAGTTTTAAAAGCGCATTTTTTCTTCAAATAGTTCTTCAAATAAGGAAGTTTAGTTTTTGTGATACTTACTAGCTTTATTGATTGGTCTATTGAATTCCCCCACCAGCAGGCAATACTAAAGTAGGCTTCTTCCATTTGTTGCACTGTCAATTAAGTTAATAACTTGTTCTTTCACGCCGAGATTCTAAAATTGTGTAAGATAGAAAAGTCTATGGTTGACGTTTATATACAGACTTTGGCCTTGTTCATGGCATCTCAGCTTATTATTAATGGTGGCACCTATAGGCACTTGTATGTCTTCACTTTGCCCCATACTGTGATTATTGTGAGATCTGCGATAGGGTTATTTCACCTCCGGAATTCGTCAACGATTTCTTTCGTTTTTTAGAGATTCAATTGAAGAAATTTTTCATCGCACCAAATGACAAAGCTTGTAGTAACCTGTTTGCTGGACAAACTTCGCCTTTCAGGTATCAAACCAACAATGATGGTATCATCAGCAGACTTAATCATTGGAATGGTGTTGCTTCGGCTCCGGATATCATTAGTATACATATGCATTACAGAACAGGGGAGAGAACGCAACCTTCTTGCGCTCCAGTATTTCTTTAGCTGTACGGTACTTCTTTAAAAATGTGTCTGTGGATAAGTTTCTCAAAAAAATTTCATTACAATAGAAGAAAGTGTAACAGGACGTAAGTGACTTTATTATTTTTTTTTTGGAAATTTTATAATTTCTGAAGTTTACCATACCGTTGGTAAGATATAAATTTCATATGATTTATACGTAACAAAAAATACAGGAGAGCTGTTCTGAGCAGAGTACAACGAGCCGTCCACTTAATGTGTCTGGCCCCGAGGCCTTGGCCGCAATCTCTTGGTTATACAACGACGTCACGCCCTGTTCAACGAACAATACGAACAAGAGTGGATGATCCCGTGCACTACTGCACTCGTTCACGCCCTGTTCAACGAACAATACGAACAAGAGTGGATGATCCCGTACACTATTGCAGTCTTTCACGCCCTGTTCATCGAACAATACGAACAAGAGTGGATGATCCCGTGCACTACTGCTCTCGTTCACGCCCTGTTCAACGAATAATACGAACAATAGTGGATGATCCCGTGCACTACTGCTCTCGTTCACGCCCTGTTCAACGAACAATACGAACAAGAGTGGATGATCCCGTGCACTACTGCAGTCGTTCAATGAATTCACCATGTCAATTTGGCATCAACAGCGTCAATAGGGCCGTTCGATACATGCGGTCCACACTGGGTGACGCCCTCACTTGGGGTGACGCCCTCACTGGGGGTGACATCAAATGGGGAAAAAAAGTCAGTTTGACACAGACAGCTCTATCAAGTCGTTTTCATATCTGATCAAAGTTATTTACAAGAGAAGGGTACCGTGCAAAAAGGATGCCACCATGGTAGGGTACCACCAGAGTTGGGTACCACCAGAGTTGGGTACCACCAGAGTTGGGTACCACCAGAGTAGGGTTTTAATATAGCAGGCAAACTTGGAGGACTTTGTTACATCAACCCTAGTGATTTCACAGAGAACTCTGTTACACCAACACTAGTGATGTCACAGAGGACTTTGTTACACCAACACTAGTGATGTCACCGAGGACTCTGTTACACCAACACTAGTGATGTCACCGAGGACTCTGTTACACCAACACTAGTGATGTCACCGAGGACTCTGTTACACCAACACTAGTGATGTCACCGAGGACTCTGTTACACCAACACTAGTGATGTCACCGAGGACTCTGTTACACCAACACTAGTGATGTCACCGAGGACTCTGTTACACCAACACTAGTGAAGTCACAGAGGACTTTGTTAGACCAACACTAGTGATATCACAGAGGACGTTGTTACATCAACCCTAGTGATGTCACCGAGGACTCTGTTACACCAACACTAGTGATATCACCAAGGACTTTGTTAGACCAACACTAGTGATATCACAGAGGACTTTGTTACACCAAGCCTAGTGATGTTACAGAGGACTTTGTTACACCAAGCCTAGTGATGTTACAGAGGACTTTGTTACACCAACCCTAGTGATGTTACAGAGGACTTTGTTACACCAACCCTAGTGATGTTACAGAGGACTTTGTTACACCAACCCTAGTGATGTTACAGAGGACTTTGTTACACCAAGCCTAGGGATGTTACAGAGGACTTTGTTACACCAAGCCTAGTGATGTTACAGAGGACTTTGTTACACCAAGCCTAGTGATGTTACAGAGGACTTTGTTACACCAAGCCTAGTGATGTTACAGAGGACTTTGTTACACCAAGCCTAGTGATGTTACAGAGTATAATAAATCAACTGATTATTATTATTAGGCCTGGTCAGTTATGTGGTATAAATTTTGTGCAGAAGCGTATCATCAGAGGGCACATCTGTACCATCGGAGGGCACATCAGTATCATCAGAGGGCACATCCGTATCATCAGAGGGCACATCCATACCATCAGAGGGCACATCCTGACGTTTAGCTGTGTCTTAATAATTTAGGGCAGCAACCTCTTTCCCAGTCTAAACCAAAATTATGTCTCTACTGCAAAATTGTTTTGTCTTTGTATGCTTGAGAGACAAACTACTGTTGAGAAGATAACATTAGAAACTGTAGGAACCTCACCAATAAGATCATTGGTAGGTCAATGGAAAGTTCAATGACCTATAGCACACACACAATTACAGAGGAGAACATGAAAACAATCAAGCATGCCTTTAACACAAAGAACAATACCAATATGCTTTTTATAAGAGTAATCCTTTCATTCTCACAGAACAATCTGCTTTCATGAGTACAGCAATATCTGCTTTCATAAATCCAGCAATATCTGCTTTCATAAGTACAGAGATATCTGCTTTCATAAGTACAGCAATATCTGCTTTCATAAGAACAAAGACAGCTGCTTTCAAAGTACAGCAATATCTACTTTCATACATACAGAACAATCCGCTGTCATACATACAGCAGAATCTGCTGTCATAGCTATGGTGCAGAACAACAAAAATTACTTCAACAAAAATAATTTAATATAGAAAAAGCACAGATATTTATTTTTTTTACATGTTAAAATTTAAACGATACAAAAATTAAACTGAAAAAAACAACAACAACTTTTTGATCAACTAAATTTCTTTGTAAATCCATTGCTGTGCTCTGACAATAAGACTTGACATATGGAGCCAATGGTCTTATTCAATTAGCTGCATTACAGTTTTGAATATTAAAACATAAGATTTGATCATCTTCAGCCCATCTAGATAATTTAATCGAAGTCACAACTCTAGCATGTCATGGGTTTCCACCACGATTGTTGAGTCACCCATCAAGCAAGACATGGAATGGGGTGGGGGCACACTAATGGCACTTGCCAAAATGGCTGCTGGACTTACATCATGTGATTGCCTGGGGGTTTATATTATCCCCCCCCCCCCCACCACGATGTGTGGCTTCAACGTTCAAAATGAGAACATGGGGACACAAATTCTCGTGTTCCACACAACTTGAAAACATCTTGCCAAAATGGCTGCTGGACTTACACCATGTGTTTGCCGGGGGGTTTTTCTTACCCCCCCCCCCCCACCACGATGTGTGGCTTCAACGTTCAAGATGAGAACATGGGGACACAAATTCTCGTGTTCCAATCAACTTGAAAACATACAAGTATTTTCTTCTCTGATTAGAGGGTAACTTCCCCCATTGACTATGACAGTACCCTAAAACAAAGTGAAAATAAATTCTAGGGTCAATTTAACTTATAACTAAATACACTGATATGTACACAAAATAAATATAATTACCTAAGTGCCAGAACATGATTTTAGTTTGGAATGTTATACATCACTCTTCTTCCTGTTGTTTAAAAAAAAGCTATACATATTAACATAAATACATATACAAGAAAGCATTAATCAGGAATAGCTATTAACTTATTTATTCGTTTCAATAAATTTTTTTTTAAAAAATTCAGCCAAACAAGATAAGGGAATATCCATGAACTATTATTGGCTTGCCTTTGACCTTTCTTCATGAATACTTAATGAATATTGTCAAAGTAAATGACATACTTATTTAAAAAAATTTTTTTTTTAAAATACTGAGAATCTGTCAATGATGTTAGAATTTAAAGAAAAGAGAAGTGTACCCTCCTCTTCATAGCATGGTACACAATGGTCTTTAACTTACACTCTGAACTCATTGCTCCATGCTAACACACGAAATAATTTTTTTTAACTTATGGACATACTTTAAAAAAAAAAAAATTTGTATATTTAAAAAAACATTTGTAATGTGTTAGAATGTTTTGATTTGTTGATTAAACAAAAAAAAAAACAAAAAAAATCTCAAATGGTGTGAGAGAGGAAAATGGAATAACTTCAAATATCAGGAAAACCTTTTCAAGGTGATGACAACAAAATTATTTTAGTACAAACTTAATAGTTTTAAGAAAAACAAAATTAATTCAGAAAAAGTAAATATAAAATTAAATGCAGCATCAACGAACAGAAAACAAAGTTATCATCTGAAAGATTACTTTTAAAAAAATAATTAAAAGTATTGATACACAAATTTTTTTTAATGCATCTTTGTGAACAAAAACTATAGATAAAATCAGATAATTAATTTTCTTACTTTAAGGAAAGAGCAAAAACAGAAATTGGCTACACTATTTTCACTATGAAAGAAATAAGAATCTTGTGTTCTTTCATTAGCTGCAACAATGAAAGAAATAAGAATCTTGTGTTCTTTCATTAGCTGCAACAAACAAGCTCTAAGCTTTGAAAGAGGTCTATAGACAGCACTTGTTCATGTCTTCATTTACAAATGAAATGTTTCATATTCTGGAATACCATAATACTAATACTTGTGCAATTTTTTTGAGAAATTAAAAAAAAAAATATATTACATTAAAATAAGCCATGCTTTGTTGGTTGTTTTTTTTCTTTTTTTTTCGTCATTTTAGAAACATCCTTTATAAAGTGTATATAGAATTAATTTGAGAACCATTGACCCGAACAATATCATCAAAATATACAGTATATTAAATGTGAAGAAAAATGTTTTGTTGATTTTCTTTTAACTGTTGTCTGCACCGGGAAGATTTTATTCTTTACAAGGAGGGTAAGTCATTTTCAAATAGTTTTTTTTTTTAAACCTAATTTTTCTAGTGTTTAAGTTCTTGATTTTGAAGGTCCAAGAAGAGAAAAACAAATATCAAATAAATCAATTGATAGAATCTATTTTTTTTAAAACCATTTTTCAATAATTCATACAAATAACACCCAAATGAATATTGAACTGAACATGAATTAGTATAGATTTATGTAACTAACTGTATTGTTATTATGCTTCTGTCATGTAAACCAATTAAATTCTACAGGTCTGACAAAGTAATTAATACAGTCTCTAATACTATTGTCTGATTTTCAACATTAAAATAAAAAAATTAAACAAACAATGCTAAGAAATAATTAACAAGTGCTTATTATGAATTTTTTAACAACCACAAATTCATTTGCAAATAATGTTTTAACAACAATGGTTTAAAGACTTTGTTACCCTTCAACTATTTATTAATCCATTATGTTCCTTTTCATTACAGAAATAAATAAATAACATTCAGGTGGTCCCGTAACAGCAAATCAAATAAAATGTAACGTGTATCCTGCAGTCCAACTGAATTAAATTACAGGCTATCCAGCTCAATGATTATGAATTCACACCAAAAAAAAATAAGTCAATTCAGTTAATTTATGAATACATACTAGCATGCTATGACATCTGTACTCCATCTATATGGCAGTGATAAATTTTAGTGTTCTGCGGAAAACAACACAAGATATCAATAAAACAACTGAACACATAGATATCATGGGGACTGGTTTTGGTGGACATAAATATATATTTTTTAAGTTTTACAAAAGACCTCTATGGGCAGTCTCAACTACCATGGGTCTTCTTGGGCACTTTGGGACTTGACACCCATGGGAGTGTGTTTTGCAAGGGATCGAGCATGATGGCCTTCCTCTTTACACAAAGGCCTCAATCAATATGAAGCCAACAGAAGAGCGGATGCAGAGCACAATAAAAGCACTGGTTAACTCTGCATCTGAATTCCCCGCACTTGCTGCAGAAGAAAATTTCATGCAAGAATCAGTCTCATCAGCAATCTGTGCACCAAGTTCAGAACTAGCACAATGATTAAAATGGTCATGATCCAATACAACTGATGAACTATGCGTTTCACGTCAAAGTACACTGCGGTCAAGCAGTGAGGCTCAATGAACCCTGTGTTTAGGGTTTTAAAAAACAACAACATTTAAGCTGAGAGTAACAAGTTTTCTGTAATATGAAAAGTGAAAATTGTGATAAGTTAAATTTGGGAACCTGGGTTTAAGGTTTTAGAACCCTCACACTATATTCTCCTACCAATAAGATTACAAAACCACCTAAAAAAATTAATTTCTTTTCATTTTAACTTATCATGATAGTAGGCCTAAACATCACTAGTAAAGGTCTACAATTTAATATTTATAACTCATCACTGGTAAAGGGATACAAAACAAAATTTTCAAAGTGCAATTTTTAAAAAAATATTGAGTTAAATTTTTCTGTCTTAAACTATCCACCAAACAAACAAGAAAACAAGACCTTCTATGGGCCATCTCAGCTACATTTTGCTGTCTTAAGCTGGCCACTAAGCAAACAAGAAAACAAGACCTTCTATGGACCATATGTCTTCATTAACAAACAAACAAACAAAACTGCTATTGAGTGACATTGATGAGCAATAATTATATTCTAATAAATGGATACCGACAGCTTTAAAACAAGGGGTGGGGGTAAGAGACAATGTAGCAAAGAAGGTACAACAGAAAATGATACAAATAAATTGTAACAGTTCAATTCATTTACTTTAATAGCAAAATTTATACACGCAGTAAGCAATTAAATACACACTTTATGTTTTTTTTGTAAGAAATTAATCTCCACATAATTTAATACAGACGTCAACTCTGTCAGAAAAAAACAACGGATATTCACTTTATGATATTATATACACAAGGGTGTTAATATTATGTTGTCGAGGTCTGTGGGGGGGGGGGGGGTCTGCATCTGCAACGGTGTGCCAAAAACTTCCATTCCGGTGTCTTCTTCTAGCAAATAAACCAGAATTCAAAGGGTATATCAATGTTAACACTATGTAAACAAAAATAACTGATAAGATCATTGTCAAAGTTTCACCAAAGAACAACAAATATAACAGTACATGAGTCATTGACACAGTGTTTTGAAAGTTTTTAAAAAAATCACAACTCTTCATTGTGTTCCAGGACCTGGCTTTGCTAAAAGTCAATTTTAAAAATACATTAAAAAAAAAAAATATTTCAAATTATTTTCTAAGAAAACGTTTTGGGGCTTTAGAATTTTGAAGTTGTTTTTTTCTGATAACTTACATAGACTTTTCCAAATTTAAAACTTCTTTGTATTCCTGAATCTATGTGATGGCAAGGAAATATGAAGCTAAAGAATTTCAGACAAAATGACTATCCACAAAGTCAGCTGCATGGAACAATTGACAAGGGCATTAATACATTTAAAACAGATTTAGTACATTGAATGGTCACCCTTCTCAAAAGGAGGACCCAGCTTAAAGACTTATTTCAACTTGAAAATGTTTTTACTTTTTAAGTTCACCAAACAGCTCTTGAGACATAGTTTTGTTGGGCCAGTGGTGGTTACTAAGGGTTTCAGGTTAAACCTGAACCAGCAAACCCATTGACCACACACTCATCAGAACGTAGAGTATACAATATTTATAACAAAGGAATAACTCTACATTCAGACCAAGATTTAAAAAATCCTTAATTAAATCCTCGGATCTGAGGTGGTGCCTTTCAAAACTCTGAAATTCTGACGTTCAAAGTAGAAAAAGGGACACTACTTGTTTGGAAAAGGGAGATCATTTTAAGAAGGGTGTTCATTGTGTGGCAGTTAATTTGTATTTGGATCAGTTGCGCTTCATTTCAATGTGGTGTCCACCCCCCTCCCCCCCAAACTGAATAAATCTATTTAAAGGTGACAACTGGTTGAAAGAGAGAACAAACTGTCAGCTTTGTTTTATCTTGTACCAGCTCAAGTTCAGAGGTTCTATTGCCTCCGAGTCCACGCCGTTACCAATAAATGCACGCAAATTTACATATTTGAGATGTGTCAAAAATAAATTCTCAGTGACTGATAGTTTCCTTGGGTGTCAGAGGGCTCAAAAGATCTGGCATTAGGTAAAATCAACATGACTCAGCACAAATACCAATGTTTGATTGATGAAATGACCCTTTTGTAAACAAGAGATGCCTTTTAAACATATATATACATACATATATATGTATATATATGTATAGAGAGAGAGAGAGATATTAAAACATATATTTCCCTTTTATGATAGATTTGTTAATGTACACATTTTTTACTTGTGTATTTAGTTGATTGTGGGGCAGAGTGTTAATTATTTAATAACCCCCAGTGCTACACAGGACCAGGTCACTAGATCCATGAGCTCAAGAAGAGGCATGAAAGGACTCAACAAACCAACCAGCAGGAGGAGTGACTCTTACAAAACAACCAACAGCAACCCCCCTCACTGCACAGCTGGGGTGATGATTGCAGGTGTAGCCCGTTGGATGGGGGTTTCTAAGCTCATTAACACAAGACAAACAGCTGCAGCCTCATTCCACCAAGTCCTAAGTGCTTCAGACCCCACCAAGTCCTAAGTGCTTCAGACCCCACCAAGCCCTAAGTGCTTCAGACCCACCAAGTCCTAAGTGCTTCAGACCCCACCAAGCCCTAAGTGCTTCAGACCCACCAAGTCCTAAGTGCTTCAGACCCCACCAAGCCCTAAGTGCTTCAGACCCCACCAAGTCCTAAGTGCTTCAGACCCCACCAAACCCTAAGTGCTACAGACTAAAGAGGGGGAGGGGGGGGGGGGAGAGAAATGTTATTGGTTTGTAAGCATGAAAACCTGTTCTTTACATCAACAGATAACAACTAAGAAAAAAATATATATTTTGGAATGGTCAAATGGTTCTTCCGAAACTTATATAACAGGGTAATTAAATCAACAATCCCTCAAACATAAATAAAATAATTAAACAAATTTCCATTTTTTGTTGTTAAAAACAATTATTATCAAATTGTGCGAGGACACTGACTTTTTGTCTCACGGTATAATAAAACATATTTTGATATAAAAATGTTAAAATCCTAACAAATTTCTCACAACATCTCACTATCCATTGGATAGAGCGGTTCACCGTTCTGACCAATGGGCAGTGCTGACGCTGCAGTTGGGGGCGGACGCATCTCTTCAGACGGGTGATGCTGGTGCTGCTGGTACTGTTTGAACTCCTCCCTCAGTTTCTCAAACCTCTTCTCTGCGTTTGGATACCGGCTTGGTTTGCTTGGTGGCGGCACGGGGACATCATCACTCTCATCCCCTTGTCCATACCCACGCCCCCCACTCCCCCCGCTCAGCCGCGAATATCTCCTCAGATCATCAATGATGTCATTCTCCAGTGCGTTCAGAGAGTCAAATTCATAGTTTTCATCACCTGAGGTGTCCCGCCGGTGACTGGGAATACCCCCGGCATGGCTCATATCTAAGCTCAAGTCGGGATCCTGTGCCGAGCTGAATGATGCGCTGCCCTTTCCAGCACTACCGCGTCGAGGATGAAGCGATCCGGTGCTCTGAGATGTATTGCGACTGCCTATGCCACTGCTGTGGCTAGCTGTGTCATGGGCGGTCGGGTCATCCCCGTAGCGATGGACGGGGTAGTCTCTGTACTGTCCACTAGGGTCAGTGTATCCAGGCTGTTGAGCTGTGTACCTTAAAGGCAGAGCATCCCTGGGATCAAATGTGCTGCCTTGGCTGGGGAGGGCTTTATGATGGTATGATGGTGGGTTCGGTTGCTGGCGCTGAGGTGGTAGAGGTGGGGGACCCCTGTGTTCCCCGGGTGGTCTCTGCATGGTATCATAAGCCTGGGGTCTCTGTACATCATAATAACCTGGGACTGGTGCATACTGATCCCTCTGATCTCTGCCAGACCTGCCTGCTTCACTGCGGGGCAAGGACGACACATCCGGGTAGGATGCTGAATTGTGGGATGGCCTCAAACCAAGAGCTGCATCTCCTGGGGGTGGCCTCCTGTTGTGATAGTCATCATCACCATTATAGTTTGTCATGCCACTAAACTTCTGGCTGCCTTCACTGAGAGCCCTTTGCCTGGATGGCTCAGCTGTTGGGTAAAGATCCTGGACGACATCTGGTACATAACGAGGTGGTTTTCTGTGTCTTACGTTGTCCATGTCATTGCCTGCCATGTTGTAATAACTTGGATACTGCAAGTTTGAATGTGATTTTGACATCTGAGTTGGCACGTTCAGGTTGCCACGGCTTTGAGGGAAAGGGTCAGAATAACCAGAGATATTAGCTTGCCGGGATGGGCGGGGCATGTGAGGCCTTGGGCCCTCTCGCAGCCGCTGAACAACACCATGCAAGTGATCCCTCGTGTACCCTAATGGTCTCCCACTGCTGTTATTGCTTTCATTATCACTGGGGCCGGTGGGCTTCTGGGAAGGGGTGACCATTGCAAATGGCCGGTCTCTGTCTCCAGTGTTGACATAATATCCTGCGGGAGGAATGTTGCAGCTGTCATCGTAGCCGAGTCCGTTCAAAGGATGGCTTGACGGGGACATGGAATGGTTGGGGTGAACTTGGGAAGGCTGTTCTGAATATGGCTCCAGTACAGAACTTATGTCTTCTATTGTCAGATGTGGACCGCTGGTGGGCTGATCATTGACGTCTGTGTCTGTCAAGTAGGTTGTCTGGCTTGGTTTCATTGAGCTGTGGCGGGGAAGGCTGGGGACATTTTTGTAGCCAGACGGATGGGTCCCAAAGACATCGTCGTCATCGCTGTGGAAACTTGGATACTGAGCATCAAAGCTGACTGCAGGGTGATCTCTTGTAGATGAAGCCACGCGGCTGGGTTGTGGGTAAGGCTGCGATGAGAGGTGAGCCGACTGGCTGGGGTGTTGGACAGATATCGGTGGGAATGCCACAACATGGCCTGGATGGTGTGATGGAAATGAATGGGATTTTGAGAGTGTAGGGTAGTCCCTTGTTGATGAGGGGTGCTGAACATGCTGGGGCTGAACAAAGGTGTGTGGGTGAGCTTGATGTGTGGGGTGAGCTTGATGTGTGGGGTGGCCATCCTTGTGGAGTCTGGCGTAGCTTGGAGGCAAAGATCTTGGCTGCAGGCCTATCTGTTTTTCTGAAGGCAGGTCAGGCCAGGTCGAGTTTCTATGGTCTGGCCTTGACCTGCCTGACCCGGCCTGCGACCTGTCACTCATAAAACTGATCTCATTAGTTAAAGGCACCTGTCGACCAGCACCCTGGTCACACCCCTCCCTAAGGGTGGCGTTTTGACCATAGCTGCGCTTCCGAGCATCTTGTTGGTTGTTGAGAAGTGAAGCCCTCATGTCAGCCGACTGGTCAAGCGAGCGGGTTTGGGGTAGAAAGAAAATACTGTCTGTATTGTCCAGTGATGTCACAATGTCTCCTCTTCCATCGTGCTGCCAGCGATCCCGTTTTGTCGGAGGTTCACTGCAGTGAGTAAATTAAAAGTTAATAACTGTTTGCTTTCTTATTGGTTGTGTTGATCTGACAGATGTGAGAGAGTTGATAAATATTTTAAGGAGGCAAGATAAAAGTTTGTGAAAGACTAGATAGATGGATGAAGAGATGAGATTCAAGTTTAACAGAGACTAGTTAAAAAAAAAAAACTAATCAAACCCCAAGAGAGAGAATTATTTTCTTTTTTTAAAAGATGGTACCATCCCACCACAGCAGTATTTCCAGATGGTGTTTTCACATGACAAGCTACACTTTTTTTTTTTTACTCTCTACAGCCTTCGAGTGGTTCTCAAACTTTTATCAATGGGAGAAATTGAGAATTCAAGATATTATATTTTTAAACCTTATAAATTCACATTTTGTGATTTCCACATAATAAAAAATGTATTTAATGGTTGATATATATATGTGTGTGTGTGTGTGTGTGCTCGCATGAGTCTTTATATCAGCGGTTGTGTGTGTGTGTCTTTGATTGGGAGGGGGGTGGGGGTGTTTTAAACTTGGTCTGATTCCATGTTGGTCAATATTTTACCTATTAATGACAGTTATAGTTATTACGACCACCTGTCAATATTTCAACCCCTTGAAAAGCAATAGAGCTTTTAACATAACCTTAAGATTAGAGCTCTGTCTAGATCCCATTAGTACATGTTAACAAGATTTTCACACACACCAACAAAAAAACAATACTAAAATCCACAAAACAAAACCATGATTTAGACTGATGAGAAGCATGTAAAACAATGAGTTGACTGATGAGAAGCATGTAAAACAATGAGTTGACTGATGAGAAGCATGTAAAACAATGAGTTGACTGATGAGAAGCATGTAAAACAATGAGTTGACTGATGAGAAGCATGTAAAACAATGAGTTGACTGATGAGAAGCATGTAAAACAATGAGTTGACTGATGAGAAGCATGTAAAACAATGAGTTGACTGATGAGAAGCATGTAAAACAATGAGTTGTTGAGGCTATGTGATGTGTATCCACATTATTTGAGGAAATATTAATGTCAGGCAGGAACCTAAAAATTATTTACATTTCTATAATTATGTTTTTTTAAATGCAAAGTTCCAGTAATCTCAATGCAAACACATACGAAGACAAGTACAACTGCAATATTCACTCACAAGAAATTAAAGTCTTAACATCAACCTTCGGCTCATTTTAAAATAAAAATCACAATGTCATTTTAAAATATCTTGGCATTTAACGGGAGGCGGGACAAAGTAAAATCTTAAACCATTGTATAATTTCCCCAGAAAATTATTTTAAAAAATAATAATAATAATACCTAATCAATTGGGTAAACACAATTATAAAAATTGGGTAAACACAAGAATTAATCTATTATGTAAATCAATTAATGAAACATATTGTAAATACATGAATTAGTATATTATGTAAATCAACTAGATGAAACATATTTTCAAGACACGAGTTAAGCTATTGTGGTAAATCAATTAATGAAATTGATTGTGGTCAATACATGAAACTAAAAAAAAAAATCGAGCTGATGAGAGAAGAGAGCAAATGAAACATGGTTAACTCAAAGTCACATGCAGTGTGCACAATGCCCTCCCTTAGTTGACAGACATAACATTACCTTTCCTAGTCCTTTCCAAGAAAGATTGTAAAGAGAAGGAGACAAACAAAATTATGGATATGTATGAGGGGCTTCACATTATGTAAATCTAAACTTACATTTTTTTTTTTCATTCTTCTTGCATTGAAATTTTCAACAAAAACAACTGCTAACTAACTCACAGGTAGCCCCAGACTGGCTCAGTGCAACTCAAGGCATTCTACATCACTACATTAAAATGCCAACTAAAAAATAAATGTAATCAGGGATTAAAGCAATCCTCTCCTGATGCACTGCTGCTGGACAACTGTTTTTTTTATTTTGTAAAGCATTCTCAGGCTAGGGCTACCTGTAAAAATCTTATAGTTTCCCTATTGGTTAAACAATATATTTTAATGAAAGTACCATCAACTCTGAAAGTACCATCTATCTATACACACATGTGTCCGGGGAAAAGGGAACCCTTTTTATAATGATGAAAAAGAAATGGTAAATAATGATCAATTTTTTTAAAATTCCAAAACTTATTTTAATTCTAACATATTCTTAAATTTTATCAGGGACCATTCATTATCTTTGGTCATTTTTCAGGACTAAAATGAGAATGATTTTTTAAAACTGCTTATTATTTACTGGTGTTTTCCATTGTTATCAAAAGGGTTCCCATTTTCTCCGGTCACAGAGAATGTATAGAGAATATAATTATTTTACCCATGACGTAATATGTACAAAATATTTGAGAAATTAATTGCTGCAGCATTTCTTTAGCAAAGATTATGCCACAATATTAGGCCAATTTTGCAGATTTGACTTTAAAAAAAAATCTTTCAAACAGGAAACACAAAAACATATATTGGTATTGATTTTTAAATTTTAGAATAGAGCAAATTTTTAATCTGAGGTTCTCAAGATATTTAATGGGTCAGGAAGTTTAATATATGAACCACTGGCAAATTGACTATTTTTTTTTTATTGAAGCAGTGTTACTTACTGTCGTCCATTCATTTCATCAGGTTTTCCATAATTGACATCATCTGTTAAGGAGAAGTGGGAAATATNATATATATATATATATATATATATATATTATATATACATATGTTACTATCACAGTGACATTATTTGGTATCATTGATAAATGAATTAGAAATAGAATGTTTAAAAATTTTTTTTTTAAATTTGTATAGTCTTTTAAATATGAATAAAATGAACATTTTTAATGTGTCTATTTCTATCTTAGTGTTTATCTATATATCATCATCATCATCATGTCCCTTAGTCCTTGGACCGCTGGGCGCCACAGATGACATGTGAAATATCCTCCTACATTCGTCTCTGTCTTCTGCACTGCGCACAGCATTGGGCAGTGTTAGTCCTGTCCACTCTTTGATATTATCCTCCTATCTTTTTCTTTGTCTTCCTCTTCGTCTCCCTCCTCTTGTGGTGCCCTGCAATCTTTTTATTATCTAAATGTAAAAACATTATGCAAAAGTATCACATTTTTCACTCACTGTATTTTGCCTTTGCTTTTCTATCCTTTTTCCTGCTGTGGAAAATGGCAACTAGTGCAAGAAGGACAGCAACCAATAGAAAGAGTACACCTCCTATGATCCCACCAATCAGAGCCTCTGGTAGGACGAGGTCATCTAAAACAGCAAATATTTTATTGGTTTAAAAACCGAGTGAAGTTGAAATTCGTTCAGGCCATTTTACAAAACAAAACAGCTTCTCAAATGCACGGAATACTGTTTTTCCTATTAAAAAACTAGCATATTGTATTATTGGGTGTAAAGAAAAATTAGAATTTTTATGAAACATATGACAGATTTTATTTTGAACACAATTTTTTTTTTTTTTTTATAAGCCATTTATTAAAATAGTTCATTATACTCAGCTATGTCTAAATAAATGCAAAGTAAAAAATAAATATAGTGCAAGCTTGAACACACAGATGCAATACTAAGACAGAAGAAATGAACTTGTAAAGTGTATTTTCCTACATCTGCCACACTGAAAGCAAAGTTGTTTTAAAAAAATATTCTTATTAAAAAGTAATATTTAACCCTTTACAGCTGTCAGTTTAAGAAGAAAAAAGAATCAGTAATTAAAAATAATCTTTTTTTTTAACATATAAAAGTTTTATCTGTTGTGAAAATGTTTATTCTATTAAATGAACAGTAAGAAGTGTCTAGGCAGCTTCCAGTAGGTGGAAGTTGATTTATGATTTTTTTCTTAAGTAAATATGTCAGCATGCAAACCTCAGTTTACCACAGTGTTAGTTATCCTTTCATTCAGGATTAACTAGCTGATCCCTGCTAGTAACTAGTACATCAATTAATTATAATGATCCTGAAAAAATTAGTATAGGTATCTTCCTTTCAGTGTCATGGTCTCTAAACTCTGGGTAAGTTAAGTCAGTCGGACATTTAAGGAATAACTTTATTTATATATTATATATATATATTTTTTTTTTTAAAAGCTTATAGAA
This sequence comes from Lymnaea stagnalis, assembly GCA_964033795.1. Classification (NCBI taxonomy): domain Eukaryota; kingdom Metazoa; phylum Mollusca; class Gastropoda; family Lymnaeidae; genus Lymnaea; species Lymnaea stagnalis. The sequence continues at coordinate 359,385 of CAXITT010000652.1, read as the reverse complement.
ACTAAAGTATTTTTATGATGGATTACATAAGTTTTAGTCTTATATCAACTTAACATGGCATTGATTGATACATAACAAAGCCATTCTATGACATCCAAAAGTTTAGAGAAATAGTATTGGGGTTCTTAACAAGTGGTCCAGTGGCCCCTTGAAAAGATGTAAGTGTTCTGCATTTCCTTTATATTTTTATTACATGCATTTAAAAACTGTATTCTAAGAAGGGGCCTGTGGCCTTCATCTTACTAGCAAAAGGGGCCATGGAAAAAAAAAAGGTTAAGAACCCCTGATTTAGAACAAGTGACTAAAGATCATTTGAGGTGGGAATGGGCACATTAATGCAAAATATGGATACTCATGTTGGGACTATAACCAGCATGCAAGAGGTGACATAAAAAATAGATGAAGTTTTTCAAAATTCTTTGACAGACATACATGACTACTTAGTCATACATTTATTGAATTAAAGAAGGCAAACAGGAGCTGAAATTGATTTTCACGGTAGGGACAACTCCCTTTGCCTTTTCGATTCAGATAAATATTCCTTCCTGACAGATCAATGCATAATTTGCCTAGTTGACCTATGACGCCTGGTTCTGAGTTTAAACAAAAGAGATAATAAAATACTTTCCTCAATTATTCTGGTAATAACACCTGAGGCAGTAGGTTTTACACTAACGGAAACATCATTTTAGGAGGCTGATTTGTAATTAAAACAATTAAATAAATAAATTCATGTCAGGACCAAAACCTGGAACTCAATTGGTGAGTAAGGCTCGATTAAGGCCTTTTGGGGGCCCTGGGAAAAGGCAACAAATGGACCCATAGCTATGCATAATACTGTCTGTGAAAAGCAGAAGATTTGACAGATGCCCCCGTAAGCCTTGGCACATTGTTCACCTTGTCCCATGGAACAACCCAGTACTGTCAATGGTCCATAAATTCACAGATAATATCAAAATAATAATATCAAATTAATCATAGAAGTAAGCTCAGCAGAAGAATGGTTATTTTTTTAATAGTGACACAGGCGGACATCTGTTAAATACACACCTGTCAAATGCACTCCTGTCAACCTCATATGCATTAAAAAAAATAACGCACTGAATAATTCAAATAGTGCGGAAAATTTTCCTCATTCGGGATCTCTCAAGATGAAATAAGAGGTCCCTACAATGTTGATGTGACACGTGGTTTGAACCAGTGGTTTGAACCATGCAAGCGGACCGATTGGTCACTCAAATCTTACTTCAATCATTGAATCATGTAATGTTAAGCTTGGGAAAAAATTCTGGGACCTCCTTTAGCCAAAATGTTATAACTGGCGTTAAGTGTGCTGAACAAAGTTTGTATGCGTGAAACAAAAAGAGTTTTTCAACAACTGCTGTGTAACTGAAAGGGAAAATGATGATATTTTTGATTCACTTTGCTCCCCCCCCCCCCCTTTTCTGCAAATCCAGTGTAGAGATTTGGGCCCAATGTCATAGCTGAGGAAAGGAATAAAGTTTGTATGCGTGAAACAAAAAGAGTTTTTCAACAACTGCTGTGTAACTGAAAGGGAAAATGATGATATTTTTTATTCACTTTGCCCCCCCCCCCCCCCTTTTCTGCAAATCCAGTGTAGAGATTTGGGCCCAATGTCATAGCTGAGGAAAGGAAAGGGTTGACAGGTACACACACAGTTGACAGGTATACAGTTGACAGGTATGTGGTTGAGTATTTTTTAATAAGTCACTCAATGATACCAGGTAAATTGTTGCAGTGGCCAACCAAAGGTTTTGTTTAACCCATAAGCATGAGACGGGTAGATGTAATTATGGTCCACATCATTATATGCAAACTTTCACCAGCTTTAATACATCTAGTGTCACTTGATGAGAGAATATTATTGGACTGGAACCAAAGGTAGCACAGAAGACATTTAGTACCAAAAAATTAATGAAACCAAGTATATATATATATATATAAAAAAAGAAAATAAAAAGCCGTTTAGTTCTTTGTATAGATCTGAGTGGATTAAAATAAAATACAGCAAAAAACCATTCAAGTTAGGGGAGGTAACTATACCCGACGATGAGGATGCATCAGGAGTTCCTGGTGATTTTGGCTTCCCTTTGAAGGCAGTAATGTAAAGTGGATACAGAAGGTAAGGGTGGTTGTATGTTTCATATCATTCATGGCATGTATATCAACCTAATGAGTTAATGATGAAATCACTTACCATATTTGCCCCATGATGATGCATGCTTACACAGTGTGTTTAATGTTTGTAATATAAAAAGGATTTAATGTTGCGGCTTAATGCACATGTCAGGAAACCCTTTTGGAGCATGAACATAACAAGGGGGAGTGAGACATTTTGTTTTTAAAGAGACAATTATTTTTGTTAAGATCATTTATATAAACTGACAAATAATTTTTTTTTAAAAAGCAGTTTTCACAGTTCCAAGTCAACTTTGCAGACCTGTTTACCCTCAAACTCTTAAAATCGTACAATATCATCACAAAGTCATTTAATATGTTATATTCATAGTAAAAAAAACCATACAGTATATACAATCTATACACCTCAAAATCGTACATTGTACGCCAAAATCGTAAGAGTAAACAGGTCTGACTTTGTAAGCACAAGAAATCTTGAACAAAAAGCTGAAGGAAACTGGAAGGCATTTTACTAGGTAAAAAATTTAACCCCCATCTTGGGGTGGGTTTTTACAGTATAGATTACAATAAAACTGTAAACTCATAAAACTATTTATATTTGTGTTCTTATTTTAATTAATGTCCCACTTTATGAACTAGCTTAATTAAAATGATATGTCATTTAAATAAAATAAACCAATTTCATGACAAAGTTAGTTTCAGCTTTTTAGATTCACTTCTTCTTCAGAAATGTAAAAGAAATGATTTGTGGACTGGAAGGAACTGTTTTATTTTCTACCCTTGGGGTAATCAGGAAGAAAAAAAATATTCATAAATTCCCCTCCCCAATTTCAATTAGTGTCATGCCATATGGATAGTGACAGTGGCATGGGAAAATAAAGGGGTAAAAAAGCTGGAGATACCAATCTGTGACATTTGTGTTTGAAGTGTTAAAGCATTCAAACCAGGACTGCTGAGATGAAGCATGTTAAAAACATGACACAATAAACAAGTGCATGAGGGAATTTTTTTGTCACATTAAATCTTGTAGCCTATGTAATTTTTGACAACTTTAATCTGATAGACCAAAATTCACAGTCCCACTGCCGCAGTTAAAACTTAAAAGAATGACATGAAAGTGACCTGCTGAACAAGAAGCAGAACAGTGACGGACAAAGACATACCAGATGAGACGGTGACCCGGACGGTGTTGGATGGGGCACTGATGGCCATGACACCGTGCGCCCTGAGCCTCAGGTCATACACCCCGCTGGGCATCTCCCTCATCTCAGCATGACTGGTGCTGCCATCGATGATCCTGTTGGGGTAGATGGCCCACCTGTCCATGCTCTCATGCTGGTAATCAATCTTGTAACTGTCAGATGAGAAAACATGCTGTTTCACCAATGCAACATCTTCATGAAATCATTTCACCTATCTTCATGAAATCATTTCACCTATCTTCATGAAATCATTTCACCTATCTTCATGAAATCATTTCACCTATCTTCATGAAATCATTTCACCTATCTTCATGAAATCATTTCACCTATCTTCATGAAATCATTTCACCTATCTTCATGAAATCATTTCACCTATCTTCATGAAATCATTTCACCTATCTTCATGAAATCATTTCACCTATCTTCATGAAATCATTTCACCTATCTTCATGAAATCATTTCACCTATCTTCATGAAATCATTTCACCTATCTTCATGAAATCATTTCACCTATCTTCATGAAATCATTTCACCTATCTTCATGAAATCATTTCACCTTATTACCCTTTTCTTTTAATCTTCAAGAAAATTAGGACTTTTTTTTTTCTTCTCCTTTTTCAAAAATGTGAAATGAACTAAAAAGTTTTGCATTTGATAAAATTGAATAGCTCCCACTGTATTTATATATATATATCTATTTTTGTCAAGTAATTATTTAATTAATAATTTACTCATTTTATAACACTTATTGCAATGGAAATTATTGCAGTTGAACACTACCTATTGTCATTTAGCTTTTTAAAAAAAAAAAATTAATAGATTATCTTTAAAAAAAAATATATGCATATATATTTTTTTAAAATAAATTGTAATGAGGCCTAAAAAGGACCCTGTCCAATGAACTTACGAGAATATAGGTACAGGTGACACCAGAGGCACTTTCCAGTCCAATAAAATATCCCTGTTTCTGACCTGGGCCGTGAGGTTGCTGGGAGATGCAGGCAGTGGTCCTGTATGGATGAAAGTGATAGTTGATAACAAGTTTATTCTCTGCATAACCTCCCACATAAATTTCTAGATCAAATCAATTCATGTAGATTCAGTTTGTTTTCTTCATGCCACAGAGGCAACTTGTATCTGATGATTTTCTTCATGCCACAGAGGCAACTTGTATCTGATGATTTTATTCATGCCACAGAGGCAACTTGTATCTGATGATTTTCTTCATGCCACAGAGCAACTTGTTTCTGATGCTTTACAGCGATTTGACATTAACCAATATTTATTGGGGTGATTTTATTTGGAGGTTTTTTTTTTGGGGTGTCGAAATGCTCCAGCCCATTTGAGTTATGCACAGCACACATTACTATGACCACAGAGACTTATTACTGTCAAATATAGTCTCTGTGGTGAGCCTGTTGATCAGACAGCTTGGGAAGGGTTTGGATGGTTGTCACATTTCCTGTCACATCAACAGCAGCATTTTCAAAATCTTACAGTTTCATACTGGTCACCAGAATGTCCACTGCAACAGCAGTCCTTAGTGCTTGTATCAAATGCTCAAAATGCAGTTCACACTAATTGCTGCACATAAAATTTCATGCCAGTAATCAAGATATTGATATAAACGTGTATTTTTTTTTTTAATCAACAAGTTCCATGTCCATAGCATCAATAATAATAATTTTGCTCAATAACAAAGTAATCCTAACAGTAAATATACTTTTTAGAATCCAAGCTGACCCTACTGCATGGATGATAGATACACACTCAAAATAAATCCTTAGTTCTGTCTTTTTTTTTTTTCAAGGCTAAACATGTCTTGTTCCATTATTTATTTACTTCACACGGCTTGAACACGCAGCCCCTCTCCTTTATTACCCCTTTGTCAAACAATTGGAAAGCAACACTAACACAAAACAACACTAGCACTGGCACACACACACAAAAACTATTTTTTCAGGACAACTTTCATCAAAACATTTTTTGTCAGATGAACTCTTTTTTTTTTTAAATTCAGGGAATCTCTAACTGATGAAATATAGGGTCGAGGACGCCAACCTGGGTGCCAAATCTCAGCTTTCTAGTAGGAATTCTAAGAGACATTTTGGGATTTCACCAGGATATGGTCACACATGCATTTTGTGACAAGTGCAAAAAAATTACAGTAGCTGCTTGAAGGAATAGACAATTTGCACGTAAATACAAGTGATGTGTATCAGATTAAGATTGTGTTGTTTTCTTTAATCTTTTTAAAATTCCACAATCCATCAATAGTCAATTTTGAAAGACTGAAATGTATCAAACTACAAGGCTGCGCTCATTTCTCTGGGTTAAATAAAGGCCGGGGACATTTTGGAAAGATGTTGAAAACAGGCCAACTATGCAATGCCAAAAGATGCCATCAATATATTTACGCATGCAAAGGGGGGAGAGGAGAGGGTGTTTGTTGATTTAGGAGATTTTTGTTACTGGTATGTCTCAATTTCGAATAAATACCCAGAAATTCTGAAAATCAATAAATAATCTATTTATATCTTTAACACATATGTCATCTAAAAATCTGTGAAATCCAAGATTTTGAATTATTTTCAAATGCTATTGAAACATCATGGCTATTATTTTTAGTAAGTATCCTCATATTTTTTCTTTGATCAACTCACTGTATATCACAATAGTAATAGTAATTTTAGCATGATGATAAATTCAAGTCTACAGTTGGCCTTTGGTTTGTAGTTTCCAGGCATGTGATGATATTTGTGAAGGTATTACTTGGTTTCAGTGGTTTATAGGCTTTTTCAATTCTACTTTGTACATAACAAGGGGGCGGTGTCCAGAAATGTACTGCATGAAGAATGTTTACTTTTGTGTGTGTGTGTGTGTGCATAAGTTCATAAGTAATATGTGGATGGCCCCTATCAAAGGAAATGTTTAAATAAAAAATTCTAAAATAAAGAGATTTACCAATATTTTTGGTGATTTCTGGAAAGTATGTGAGCCCACTGCCATTGACTGGGAGCCTCATTACATCATTAGGGTTGAAACCTGTCAATAGAAACAATGAGACCTGCCTATATAATACATAAAAACAGAGTAAAAAATGGGGGGTTAAGGGGGGGCGCAAAGGTTCAACTGTGTAACTCTTTTATTTTCTTCGGAACTGTTAGGCAGGAAGTATATTTTAAGGGTTTTATGATTACATCGAGTCAGTTACTCACATCGAGAGTCAATGCCACAAATGAGTTACACAGTTTATGATACAAAGGGAGAAAAATACCAAGTGATTTTTTTTTTCTTGCTGATCCGTACAATCACTAGAGCATTGATATCATCAGCGTAAACCTTTAGCTTTAACAAAATGAACTTGAGCACCATCTTTGCTACAGCAGGTGTGAAATATTTGAATGACCGTTGCAAGAAAAAAACAGTTGTTACGTGTCCATCCTTTAAAAACTTAGCTGACACCTGTGACGGCATGGGATTTTCACACACAAGAAAGAACATTAATGTCAGTGCAGTTACTTAATGTTAGCCTAGTGCATTCATTATCATATAAAGCTTATGCTGAGATTTAAGATAAAGATTTGAAGGAAGATTATTAAGATGCATCATAATTCTAATTATACATTAACATAAAACATTGATATCAGTATCAGATGTAGCCTGCCAAACAATGGCGGCCGCAATGCATGAACTTCCCATCAACTAACGTTACTTGACAAAGCGTGTATTTAATTAATGCACTTTATAAAATTCCCAGTTATTGAACCCCCCCCCCTCCCCAGATAGGCCACCACCCCTGAACTATATTCATGTTCTAATGTCCCCCCCCCCACCACCGTCCCCCCCTCCCCAGATAGGCCACCACCCCTGAACTATATTCATGTTCTAATGTCCCCCCCCCACCACCAACACTGCAGATGTATTGCACCCACTATCGCCCCTTAAAACAAATAAAATATTAGGCACCAAACACACATGCTGCATTTCTAAGAATCTCATTTAGCGCAGTTATTGGTAACTTTATTGAGTGAAATCAGAGCCATCTGGTGTGGTTAGTGACATTGTGACATAGAGAAAAAAAATTTTTGATGTGAGAAGAGCAAACTTATCTTGAACTTGCTGGTTGTTCCTTTTAATACCTTGAGCAAATGAATGTTTAATACAATGTCTATATCTCATGGAGTGTCTATGTCTGATGGTGTGTCTATGTCTGATGGTGTGTCTATCTCATGGTGTGTCTATCTCATGGTGTGTCTATCTCATGGTGTGTCTATGTCTCATGGTGTGTCTATGTCTCATGGTGTGTCTGTGTCTCATGGTGTGTCTATGTCTCATGGTGTGTCTATATCTCATGGTGTGTCTATATCTCATGGTGTGTCTATATCTCATGGTGTGTCTATATCTCATGGTGTGTCTATATCTCATATTGTGTCTATATCTCATGGTGTGTCTATATCTCATGGTGTGTCTATATCTCATGGTGTGTCTATATCTCATATTGTGTCTATATCTCATAGTGTGTCTATATCTCATGGTGTCTATCTCATGGTGTGTCTATATCTTATGGTGTGTCTATGTCTCATGGTGTGTCTATCTCATGGTGTGTCTATATCTCATGGTGTGTCTATGTCTCATATTGTGTCTATATCTCATGGTGTGTCTATATCTCATGGTGTGTCTATGTCTCATATTGTGTCTATATCTCATAGTGTGTTTGTTTTTTAAAAATACAAAAAAATCAGAAGCTGAATTAATGCCTTGCAAGGGGAGATAAAATGTTTGGTAGCACTCATTTAAAGCAGCCTTGAATGGCTGGGAAAATTAGTTGAGTAGAAAAACCAATCCATCAATGCTGCATAAGCCATATTTTGTTAAAGAATATTTTCTTAAGTGAGCATACCAATACCAAAGTAAGGCATTTATTCATATCTAACTCTAACTTAATTAATAAATAACTAATGGTATTTTTTACAGTTTGCATATAATTAAAAATCAGGGTGTTATTCCATTGATCAAAAATGTGCAGTGACTCTCTTACAACAACAAGTTCAAACTGAATGAGAATATTTAAGGGAGTCGTTTATATGGAGTTAATCATGATGGTCACAACAGATTTTTTAAAAAAAAATTATTAAAAAATCATGCAAAGACAAGCATAGAGTTAATGTAGTTTTCAAACAAACAGTGCACATGTGAAATTCTTACATAAAAACAACTTGAGCATTAGCATTTATGAAGCTTCAACTTCTTTCTACAATACAAAAATTTAACTTACTTTTTTTTAAAAAATAATCATTGTGACAAGACTTAGTGTTAAAACATTTATGCATGGGTACAGTATTGCTTTAAAACTATTTGAGTCCAGGTCAAGGGACCACAAACTTATCTAGGATTTGGTTTAAAAAAATGTTCAACGCCAATTTATAAACATATTTTCCTACCATAATTTTCCAATTGTAAACAGTGCTTGTGAGTTAACTTCAATTTTTTTAAAGACTTCTCCTGAATGAATTTCTCTTAAATGGATTTCTTCTAAATCAACTTCTCCTAAAATGGATTTAATTTAAATGGATTTAATCTAAATGGATTTCCTCTAAAAAGATCTATTATTAAAGGATTTCTCATGAATGGACTGGATTAATTCTAAATGGATTTCATCTCAGTGGATTTCTTCAAGCCTTTCCATTCTGATGTCAAAACAAAGCTTTTTTTTTTTAAAAAAACAAAGTGATACAAATAAATTGGGACATGCAAAGAAAATGGTTTGTTGAATGAAAGACAAAAGAACATCAAAAATATCAAGTGTTGGAAAATGAGAGAACAAATAACAGGACACAGATCTTTGAAACATTAAACTCACATGCAGTAATGGGAAAAAAGTGGGGAGGGGGGACAAAGAGGAACAAAAACCAAATAGGCCATCCCAAACCAAGTGGACAACACAGAGAAAAAAATCGCAAGCTGATTGAACAGAAGGTACAAAGCTCATACAAATGAGGAGAATAACATAAATTTAGATTCTGAAGAATTGAAAATAGTTAAAAACACAATCAAAAAGCTCATTCAATTAACTGCCATAAATAGAGCTCATTAGGTGAATAAATTTACTTTAATTTTTTTTTTTTTTAACTTTAAAAAATTCTTTAATCGAAAAATTTACTTTACAAAAAGTAATGATTAAACATTATTTATTTTTAACTCATGCACAAGGAAATGATTTGTTGGTTCAGTTTTGGTTTTTACTTTGCGAATTAAACACATTTTAAAATAAGATAAACCTTACATTTTAAAGATAACTAATTTTTTCTAAAAATGTCAATATTTATTGGGCAGTCAAAGGCACAATTTTAAATAAAATATTTGAATATGCCTAGTAGTTGAACAAAATTATAAACAAAATAATACTGTTAAACATAGTAGCAAATGAAAGAGAAAAAGAAAAGGGAAATGAAACCTTTCTGGGGGTTTTTTATATAAAAAAAAAAAAAAAAAAAAAATAAAAAAAAAAAAAAAAAGAAAAAAAAAGAAACAAAAAAAAAAAAAAAAAAAAAAGGAAATGAAACCTTTCTGGGGGTTTTTTAAAAAAAAAAAAAAAAAAAAAAAAAAAAAAAAAAAAAAAAAAAAGGTTTGGTTGTGGGCAGGTGGTCTAAATGCAAATTGTACCCATAAGCGGAGGAGTGGTTTCACGCTTGCTTGCGCTGCTTGGTTCTGAGTACTGAGCTGCAGTTGTAATACAATCAAATAGTGGTGAAGATATGGAAAAAAAGTTTTGTGAGAACATACAACACATGTGAATAAAGAAGACAGCAATTTGTAAGAAGAAATACATCCTACACCATTCAGATTGAAAGAACAATAAAACGGTATCAAGATTTTTCTCTTCCAGCTTAAAAATATCATGGTGCTGAATAGTGTTAAGATGGAGAAAATGTTTTTTTATAATTTTTGGTTAAAAAAATTGTTATAATACATATGTTGGGGTTAGTTAAACAATGGTTATTAAACAATTTTACATCAGTGATTAGAAAGTTGAAAGGAAAACAAAGCTTAACTTCAAAAAGGCTAAATAGTTGAATATTGTGACAGTAATTGTGCTGTAAAATTTGTAATCTAGAAAGAACTACAAAAAAATAAGGGGGGAAAAACTCCCATATTTGTTTTGGTCATGCAGTGGGCATATAGAAAATTTTTTAAACTGTTTTAAATTTTTAAAAATAATAATAATTCTAGTGATTTTTTTTTAATTACAAAAAAATGTTTGGAAATAATATTAATTTCCCAGATTGTTTGATAAATTAAAAAAAAATGTTTATTGTCTTCCCCTTTTGTTATTTTTGAAAACTGATACAGATTTACCCAAAGCGATCAAGCTTGCCCCTGAGCAAGACACAATACTTAACACCCCTTCCCCGTTAACTCCCTACTTGTGCACAAAGATGGACACAAATCTATTTTAAAAAATTAAAAAAAAGAAGAAATGTTAAAATAGCAGGCTTTAAAAGTACTAACATCAGTCTAAATTAGGACAACAGAGCAATGAAGCTATGCACTCTAAGGATGAAGATGTTTGTGTTAACAACATTGAGCGCTGCCAGGTTCTTTTGCAGATTCAAGAAAGTTACTGATGCAAGTGATGAAGCCAATACATTTGTTTACTTTTATCTCTAGGATTGGTAATTTCTTTAAGGGGGCTATTTGAAACAATAAGCCACTCACATCTAATTTGGTAATTTTGAGCCCCATTCTTTTTCAGTCAGAACCCTTGCAAATAATGGAAAACTATTTTTACTATATTTTCCCATCACATTGAAGTGGTCATGTAAAAAATTTAGACACCTTGACCCACGAACTGTCAAAGCAGCCAAATCACCAATCCTTAATGGCTGCTTCTGTTGTTACATTACGGCCCACATAATGTGACTCTACTACAAAAAAATTCAATTGTGAATCATAAGTTTTACAGGTTTTTTTCAAAAGGGGGATAACTCTAACAAATTAGTATTACTTCCTACTTGTAGAACACTAAGCGAAATGTTTTCATACTTTGTTTTTAAATTTTGAATCGAGCTGAAATTTTCCTATCTGATTATTTGTGTGTAAAAACTAACTTGCAGGACTCGGATGTTGGCCCAGCAAAAATAAAAAAGACTAATTTATTTGAATTGTTTCCTTATGAAAATGATTTTTCATTTGTCATTTTTCATGGTAGTGATAATTACAATAGTGGATCTTGCATCGCTTGCAGTTTAGGTTACAATAGTGGAAGTAATGGAAAAAAGGGTTCTAATGAATTTAATAGGCATTAAAAATTAGCTGCAGAAATATGTAAGGTATCAATGAATATTTTTTTAATTAAAAAAAAAAAATTTCTATAAACCCAAATAACTTTCTCTAATCTAATCTGTCACATAAGATCAAAAAAGTCTTAAATTCACACCATGTGATTCCTTTTTCAAATTATACTCTCAGAATATCTACACTTTACAAAGGTCCATGGATTCATTTTCTATAGCGCTTGTCATTTAATGGCGGAAATCTATTATTATAACTGCTGTAATCATCCGGGTACTCGTGCCGGACAAAATGCCAACACTGTTCAGTATTACTATTTTAGCGAAGTGTCCCTGAAACTTGTTTAAAACTATATTTTACGAAATATTTTACACATTTATTTTTTACGTCTATTTTGTGAAATGAGACTCCATTGAGTGAACCGCATATGTAACAGTAACTCTAGATAAGCTGTGACGTTTTCCGGTCTGAGAAATGACAAAGCCTATTACTTTTAGGCATTTAAGTGATACACATCAAAGTTACACCAATCAAAAATAGTGACAACACAGCACAGACCTTATTTGACAGTTCGTGGGTTCAAATTGTTTTGAGTCACGTTACAGCTGAGGGAATCAGCTGACTTTTCACAGTAACCCTCAGCCATAAGATATTGAACTACACAAAAAATAAGGGGGAGATCCTGATCTTAAAACTAAAACGTTTACTGTTGTCTAAGGCCAATGATTGAGGAAACCATTGAATTACATCTTTTAAAAAATTTGTTTCACCCAGCCCCGGCAAAAATTGAGCTGGTTATTTACTTTTTTATGTTTGAAAGTCAATCTTGTTATAGAAATATGTTTAATATTTGCACCAAACAGGCCTAAGTCAATGCTGTCACATCCTTTTGACAACATTTGTAAGCACTGAATTCTTACTGAATTTAGACACCAACATGACAGTAAGAGGTTAGAACTCTTTAGTATTGGATCTTGCTGCAATCCTGGTTACAATGGGTTAGTAAGAAAAAGAAGAAAAAAAAAAACAATTGTAAAATGAACTCTCTGAATTAAAAGGCTGTGGGGCCGCCAACTAAAAAAGGGCAGCGGCTCGTAGAAAAAATTTACCCAGTGTGCGCTGCCTCACAACAGAGCTGTAGGATCCATCTCCTAAAGCATTTCGGGATAAAATTTTAAACTCATATTCTGTGTCGGGCTGAAGGCTATAAAGGTTAAAGAACGTTGCAGACTTCCCAGGCACTTCCATGGTGATCCATTGAGAATCTATAACTGGACGGAACCTGAAAGTCATCAAGGAATAGCTTTTGAACAGTGTGAACAGACAGTTAAATGGCATGATAAAAAATTTACATGCAAAAAGAATTATAAAACAAATGTGTTTGTGTGCTGATTTCATTACTAAATTTAAGTGTTCCTGGCTGCACAATTAAACATCAGATTTTTTTGTTTTCTATTAAATGGTTTGACCTATTTCTGCCTTCCTTTTACACTAAACTGTATAAGAGTTTTCCCAAAGTGAAGAGCGAAATGCCATGATCATTTGCTGCAAGGAAAAGTATTAAAATAACAGAGGAGCCATTGACTTTAAAGTTGTGATATAAAGTGTTATAAATGTCCATACACTTCTTAATTTCCAAATTTATATTCTACTTTATGTGATAAATCACAAGTTTATTTTCTTAGGTTTACAGTTCTCTTTGAAATTCAATTTACAAAAAAAAAAAAAGGTTTGTAGTCCATTTTATTCTCCGAATTTCAAAAACCTCTCTTGCTTTGATTAGGGTGTGAGGCTTGTCAAAACAACTCCTAGGTGGTGCAGTCAATGGAAAAGGTTGGGGAAAGACTAAACTATACAATGACAGAGCCATATGCTGGTGCATCTACTATGGTTAAATCAGAATTTTTATAAGCTGACTGACTAGGATTGATCTGGCCATTCCAGAATGTATACCATTTCTTGCCTAAAGGTGAAAATGAATTTCGAAGCTTGGAAAAAAGCTATTTTGCATTCTTCTTCTTTCCCAGGTTGTTATGAGAGTTACAAAATATGTCAGAAACAAGACATATGGTTCACAATCCTACTGATTTTAACACAGCCATCCCTCTGTGGCTAGTTCATAATGTTACGTTAGGCAGTCTGCCGATATTTGGTTGTTTTTTTAAGGAAGACATAGGAGTTTGTGTATTTATAGAAAAGTATGATGCAAGACACCCCTGAAAACTGTGTGAAAAAATTCAGGTAACAAGTTTAAAAGCATTTTATTTATTGACTAGAGCTTGGTAAATTGTGGATCTGAGTGACTGAATAAACATGTGGATCTGAGTGACTGAATAAACATGTGGATCTGAGTGACTGAATAAACAGATGGATCTGAGTGACTGAATAAACATGTGGATCTGAGTGACTGAATAAACAGGTGGATCTGAGTGACTGAATAAACAAGTGGATCTGAGTGACTAAATAAACATGTGGATCTGAGTGACTAAATAAACAAAGTTTTTTTGTGTTTTTTTTCAGATTTAAAAAGAAATGTTTAAAAGTTCAGGGCCATAGCTGACAGGAGGTGAGAATGGTGAATAGGGAAAAATCTTTTTGTCAACAGAATGTAACTAATGGAGCCCAGATTATAAATTTTCCACTGCAAGTAGAATTTTCAAACTCAACTGAAAAAGTTGATCTTTTATATTTGTTATTAAAGAGGTTGCAAAATTTAAAAGAAAATTACGCTAGTGAAATTGACAACATATTAACAAGTGTGATAAACAAACATTAAGATTGTCATTGATCCCATATTAGTACATGTATCTTTATAGGTCTACACATGTACCTATCTTTTACGATTTATATAGGTCTAGATATAGGTTTATATATGTACCTAATGATAACAGTTTACATGTGTGTAGATAGTGGTCTATATATGTGTCCAGATATAGGTCTATATATATCTATAAATCTAAGCATGGCTACTTATACGTATTATGCAGCTGATCCTCTACCATAGATAAATTTACAGTACACTGAATACTTCAGATACAATATTTTTTAAGAAGTAGATTTTCTTGCTAATCACACTTAAGTATTAACGTAGATATTCTAAGTATAATCCTTAAATAGCAGATAAAATTATCAGCAGATTGCATTTAGTTTTGGTCAAGTGAAGCAAAAACATTACTCAGGAAGCCTTGTGACCAACATGTTACTGTCAAAGTGAAATTAACCTGTGGCCCACTGTGTATCTAATATTGTTACAATGAAAATATACCTAATAATAACCAATAATTCTTTCAAAGGGACCATTCAACCTGTGGCCCACTGTGTATCTAACATTGTTACAATGAAAATATACCTAAATATAACTAATAATAATTCTTTCAAAGGGAACCATTTAACCTGTGGCCCACTGCCTATCTAAAATTGGGACAGTGCAAATCTTCCTACCATAAAAAATAATACTGTGGAGTGCCCCCATCATAGGCTGGCTCCCAGGACACAGTGACATTGAAAACTCCAGCTGTCACTGTTACATTGTAAGGTGCATGTGGGGTTGTATCTGTGAACAAACAGGATGACATTACATCAGTCTGTTGACTTGGAATACATTGGCAACAAATACATTTCTATCCAACAGCCAACACAAAGAATGACACAATGACAACAAACAAATAGCTTTGACAAAACAACAACAAGCACACAGCACTGATAAACAGCCAACACTGACAAAACACTGGCAACCAACAAATAGCGCTGACCTAACAACAACCAGCACACATCACTGACATGCCACCAGCCAACACACAGCACTGACAAAACAAAAACCAACACACAGCGCTAACATGCCAACAGCCAACACACAGCCCTGACACACTGACAACAAACAAATAGCACTGACATAACAACCAGCACACATCACTGACATGCCACCAGCCAACACACAGCACTGACAAAACAACAACCAACACACAGCGCTAACATGCCACCAGCCAACACACAGCACTGACACACTGACAACCAACAAATAGCACTGACCTAACAACAACCAACACACAGCACTGACAAAACAACAACCAACAAATAGCGCTGACAAAACAACAACCAACATGCAGCACAGAAATGCCACCAGCCAACACACAGCACTGACATGCCACCAGCCAATACACAGCACTGACACGCCACCAGCCAACACACAGCACTGACATGCCCCCAACCAACACACAGAGCTGTCATGCCACCAGCCAACACACAGCACTGACACACCACCAGTCAACACACAACACTGACACACTGAAAAAAAAAAAAAAAGAGTGTGTATCCCAAAAAGTCAATGCACACAGCACTTACTGTCTATGCACACAGCACTTACTGTCTATGCACACAGCACTTACTGTCTATGCACACAGCACTTACTGTCTATGCACACAGCACTTACTGTCTATGCACACAGCACTTACTGTCTATGCACACAGCACTTACTGTCTATGCGCAGCTCTGTCACACTGACGACGGTGGCAATCTGGTTGATGGCTTTACATTCATATTTCCCGTGGTCGTCTTTGGTGAGATTTTTTATTTCCAAAAACTTATCGTTTAAGGTGACCCTTTCGTCACCCTCCAGCCTGCTACCAACCTGTGAGGTGATTCGACAGCCACCAATGATAAAATAGTGTTATTTGTGAGCTATAATTCTGTACTATCAGTGACAGGTATGCGATCTCATGATATGATATGATAGTTATTTATAAATTTTGGAAAACATAAATTATTTGCTTCTCGAATTTACCATTTTCCCAATATTTCTGACTTCCAAAAACTTTTTAAAAAACTGAAATTTTTTTTGTAGGGTACAAAAGTTTGCATCCACAAACCTTAATCCACTGCAATGAAACAGCTGGTGTGCCCGTGGCCTCACATCTCATCTGCACAGAGTCTCCCACATTCCTGATGTACAGAGTCTGGGGACTCACTGTTATCTGAGGGGGGTCTGGACAGACGGTAGAAAAGTTGATCTGATCATCTTAACCATCAGCTCATGCATGGGGTGAAAAATTTATTTCATTCTACACAGCCCATCGGCTGTCCCTTCTCTATCAAACAAGCTCTCAAACATTTAACTAACAACGATGAATTGATAGACACATTCAAATAGATTAAACAACCCTCCGTTCTTCATGTCATCAGTGGATAAAACATTATTATCAACTAATTTCACAGATTCAATGAAGTAGGTTTTTTTTTTTAGTTAAAATACTTAAAATACACACATTTCTGGTATTTGAAAACTGCCATTTAACAGAAGAGGAATGTGTTAAGGAATTTGACATGGCACTGGTGCAAAAAAAAATTTAAAATGATGTCCTTTGGTGTAAAAAAAAAAAATGCTGAGCTTTCTTTCTCATTCACCAACATACATTTTCAGCTGGGCACACGTGACCAGAACAATCTAGCATCCCAGAGTCAGCGCACTCTAAGTTTGTCATCAGTATAAATATCATCATTCATACCATAACACTAAAACTGATTTTTACAAGGAAGAAGGGACACCAAAACTCTATAACACGTATTATGAATATTTAACACGTATTATGAATATTTAACAAAGTCTATGACACCTGAGTGTAACTACAACAAAACTGATATTTCTATTAAAGCCCCCACCTAAGAGGTAAAATATGCTGATCAAAATGTAATTCATATAAAGGTAAAGAAATATATTAAAAAATAAAAATAAAAAAATAAAAAAAAGACAGGTAAAAAAAATTAAGCTGTATGACAATTTAAGAACAAATATATTCTCACCTGGTTTGTCTGAGCCCAGGTAAAGCAAGCAGGTAATAGAAGAAAATTCATATGGCATATAATTGAAAGAAACATCAAATAGCCACAGAGCCCTGCTGGTTACATAATGGTGAGCAAATGCATTTTTTTTTTAATGGCTCAAATATTTTGGCTTTTGACTACCCTCGTGTGTTATTACCAGATCTCAAACTTAAAACCAAGACACAAACACTAAAAAAAAATAAACTCTTTGCGCAGCCCTGTGAAAAGGGGAAAGTGGCTTATTTTAACTAGCCCACGTGTTTGAAACCACCCATTGACTACAACCAGATGGGTGGTTTCAAACTGATGCTTATGGCCTAAAGGTCTTCAGATAAAATCTCTTTGACTTCTGGTGAAAAGAGACATTATTACCACACAAAAAAAATATATAGTCTATCAACATAGAGCAAAGCTTGAGTCCGATGGGAACTTGAAAACACATTAAAGCACTCAGAATTCTAAAAAGACGGTGTGCAAACATGGATGCTGTGCTTCACAGATGCTTCTTTCCCAAGGCGGGGAAAAAAAGACTTTGTACAATAGAGAAGTGATCCATTCAGTTAAAAAAAAAACAACCTCATTTTAAGAAAGGGAAATATTTAATATATATATATATTTAAAAAATGCACACATCATGACTCAGAGAGGTTTAGACAAAGCTACTGGCACGATTCATGATGGAGAAAAGGGACAACATTGAGTGCATGATTTATCAACACAAAAAAAATATGATGATCACCGAGGTTTCATTGGGACTTCATGGTGCTACCTTATCACTTGTTCAGATTTTAACGAAATTTCTTTACTACATAAGAATGTAAACAGGCAAAAAAAAAAAAAAAAAAAAAAAAAAAAAAAAAAAAAAAAAAAAAATGATTTATAAAAACAAAAAAAATAGGATGCTCACCGAGGTTTTGTTGGGACTTCATGGTGTTACCTTATCACTTGTTCAGATTTTAACGAAATTTCTT
Organism: Lymnaea stagnalis; assembly: GCA_964033795.1. NCBI lineage: Eukaryota > Metazoa > Mollusca > Gastropoda > Lymnaeidae > Lymnaea > Lymnaea stagnalis. Next base: position 340,940 of record CAXITT010000652.1, on the reverse strand, counting down.
TACAAAATAAGAATGTAAACAGGAAAAAAAAAAAAAAAAAAGATACTAAAGAGAGATGAAAATGCAGACATGCAGATCTACTGATTGAATCTAACCATGCTGCTGAGATGATGAAGGTTTTCCTTTATAAAAGATAGATAGCATTAAAAAAAAAGTTTTGTGATCCTTTGATGTAATTAAGTCCTGATTTAACACCCAAAAAGAAAATATTTTTAAAATTTATCAAAGATAACTTTTATAAAACCATTTCATTACTGAAGAAATAAAATGTTTTCAAATTGTTCATAATTAATCTATTAGGAAATTCAGGAAGACAATGTTAAAATTTTTTTTTTAAAGCCCTTATTTCTAAAGAAACTTTTAGTATGTTTGTAGTTGGTCTGTGAACAGTAAAATTTATTGTCCAGGCCTGATAAATTCTTCCTTGAATTATTGCCATGGATGCGCTCCCTTTGAAGAAACTAGTGTTGCAAGAACTGAGTGAAAACATTTTCAAACCACTCACCTCGGACGATGACCTGGACACGTGGAGAGCTAAGACCTTGACCCAAGGTGTTGGTGGGTATACATCTGTAACTGCCGGCATCACTATCTTCAACATCAGCTACCTGGAAGCAAGAGACAGAAAGACTGAATTGAACAAAAAAATTGTCCTTTGAATTCACCACAAGTTATTAAATACCCAGACCTGTTTACTCTTACGATTTTGGCATACAATGTACGGTTTTGAGGTGTATAAATAATATATTCTGTATGACTATTTTTTACTATTAAGATAATGTATTGAAGGATTTTGTGATGATATTGTACTAATTTAAGAGTTGGAGGGTAAACAGGTCTGAATACCAATAAGTTTTAAAACTGTTAATATTCAGAGATCATAAATATTAATTATATTCAGAGATCATAAATATTAATTACATTCAGAGATCATAAATATTAATTATATTCAGAGATCATAAATATTAATTACATTCAGAGATCATAAATATTAATTACATTCAGAGATCATAAATATTAATTACATTCAGAGATCATAAATATTAATTACATTCAGAGATCATAAATATTAATTACATTCAGAGATCATAAATATTAATTACATTCAGAGATCATAAATATTAATTACATTCAGAGATCATAAATATTAATTACATTCAGAGATCATAAATATTAATTACATTCAGAGATCATAAATATTAATTACATNTAAATATATATATATATATATATATATATATATATATATATATATATATGTATATATTTAAAAAGAAACCCATTCGAATTAAAATTTTAAAATAAATTTGAATTCCCTTGAGAGTGCTTTAAAAAAAATTAGATAAAATGCTTATATATTTTTTAAAATAAATCTTTTAGCATTTTACTCATTTAGTATTATTTGTATTTTCAATTGTAAAAAAAAAAACCCATTTAGATTAAATTTAGTTAATGTGATTAATTTCAACGACACACACAAAAATTAGCTGAAGTTCAAACAGCTAGAAGTTCAAGTTGAAATAACTTACCAGAAGGGTGCCATTTTTCAAAAGGTCGTAGCGACCTGAATCTGTTGTCAGCATTGTCATGTCCTTTATCCAGGTGACGCCACTGAGAGGTGGGTTTGAGTCAACTGGGCAGTCTATTTGCTGAAGATATGTTTTGGCCCATGTGATCTGTGATGGCATTTTTAGAACTTCTGGTTTATCTAAGAGAAGAAGAATGCTTACAAGTTGGTATGCCTGGCTTAATTGGAAGATGTACACAATAATGTACACAATATATGTTAGTATAGATAATACACATACTGTATTTTAACTATTTTTATATTCTAGAAACAAATAGAAAACATGAAAGAAGTTCCAATTCGGTTTTATATTATTACACAATATTGAAATAATTGAATTTACCTAAAAAATTAATCATATATTAAAGAGATATATCAACTATCAGTGTCAGTTATCTTTTTTTTTTAAATGTCATAAAAATGAAAGGGCTAATAATAAGTAAGGGAAACAAATCTTAAATATCACTGGTTGTGGTGCCAAGGAAATATTTGTACAATATTTTAGTAGAGTTATTCATTTTGATTCTATTTTGTTAATCATCATTAAATTTGAGCATGTCAAGCTTTATGACCGAAGTAGGTTTTAGGTACATAACCTCTTATCAGATGTTGATGTTTAATCCAACCTATTTAAAAACACACACAAAACTGTTAGCCTTACTGGAAAAAAAGGGGGGTGGGGGGAGGGGTTTAAACATGGAAGGTGGTAACAGAAAGTTTCAATATTAAGGCTAAAAAAAATGAAAAGGCTTGTCTTCAGTCTAGTCGACTGCCATGACATTGCAAATGGTCCCCTTTGTAAACATATAAAGCAATCTCATCACCTCTTCCATGCCTCAAATATCCCCCCCCCCCCCCCAGTGATTACATGTTTCAGTTTGGGACTACTGTTTTGTGTCTAGATCACACCAGTTACTTCGATGTAGATCCCTTATGATCCTTATGGTAAGCAACAAGTATTCGTTCTCCTACAAGACTCAATGTACACAAAAAGCCACTGCTGCTTCTCATCCCCTTAGCGAGAGCATAAAAAAAATTATTTTTTTAAACTTTGCAGCAACATGATCCGCCTTCAGGTTTTCTACAAGGATCATTTGGAAGACTCCATAAGTGATTCCAATCATATGGCAGAGATTCTGGATGATTTGAAAACAGTCCTTGTCACGACCCTTTCTGGCGCACTGCTGGTTATTTTTCACTAAGAATTTTTGTCATCTCCAACCCATTATGAGCTGGCTTGGGAGTGTGCATGCCATTTAGAAAAATTGATGTTTGACCTAATGAATGTTCTGGAAAAGCCCTATTGGTGCATTTCTAGAGTCTTGGTTGCAGCTTCAACATGTTTAAGGAAAAATTTCATGAGGATTTCACAAAAACATGGATAACACCATGTGGAGAAAGAGCCATGCAACTCGGCACACTATTCCGGGAGGCTTGGTAACAGTCATCCTGGATTTCAGAATTGAATAGTTTGAGTGGTGGTACAGCTGGAGCAAACACAGTCTCAAAACCTTCGGCTGGCCCCGCTTATAATTCCATGTTAAATCAACCTGAAAGGAGCCAGTAAATGGCTAACTGGTACTCACAGACAACATTGAGGTAAGCTGAGGCCTCATCATGACCAAGAGTATTACTTGGCTTACAAGTGTACCACCCTCTGTCCCCTTTGACGGCAGGCTTGATGAGCAGACTACCATCATCTTGAATACTGAAATTTTTTAAAAATAATTTTGATCATAATGAATATTTAACTTAAACTCAATTTCCTTAAAATTAATAAAATTTCAAAAAGATATTACCTATATATAAAATGCTGAAATTCATTGCTGTGAAATATTTTCAGAAGTATTTTAACAAGTTTTAAAACGCCATGGTGGTTAAAATAATAATGTTAACCATCTAAAGTATTTATTATTTTATATGCCATGCTAGAACATTAGTTTCATTACACTTACACTATACGTTGAGCTGTAAAACTTTCTGTTGTTCTTATGTCTATGTTATCTTTATACCATGTGTAGAATATTGGGTTCGGAAACCCCTCTGTAGCACAAGGAAGGAGAACCCTCTGGCCTTCCAAAACAGTCATATTCCCTGGAACTTGCATTATAACTGGGCCACCTGGAAATATCAAAGATAATTTTGTGAGCTTTTTATATCAGTGCCAAGACACATACACATAAATTGGTAAATTGTTAACTGTATGGCACAATATGCCCTAAGAGTTTTGCATATGTGACAAGTTCTGCACATTCTAAATCAGGGGTTCTTAACCAGGGGTGCAAATATTTTGAAGCGAAAATACCACACAAAAAACAACAAAAACTGGAGGTAAATTTTTGAAAAAGTGAAAAATAATCAAATAAAATGTAAAACTAGAGCTGATTAATTGTATTTTTAATTAGCTAAAAGGTTATGAGTTAAGTGTCACACCTGCTTAATTTTGAATAAATTTTATAAAAATAACAGGAAAATGTAGACAGTATTGACTTATTATAACTCTCCTCACTCATTTAAATTTTGGAAACCTTTAAAAAAAATTTAAAAGCAGTGCAATTTAATAAGTTTTAAAAAGCGCCAGGCTTTGTTTTTGTGAGGAAAAGATATAAAATTTGCATTACTAATTATTTCTGAGATTCCAACTCAAGCCGAGCGTAAAGAATTTAATTACTGTAATATTGACGCTTGCATATCAGCTGGTTTTGAATTTCCAATTAATACCAATATACAGGAAGTAAGCCATCACCAAAACAGAGTAGAGCGTTTTGAAATTTAGATTCTAAAAGTACGGAAACAGGTGGATATGTATGAATGTATGCATATATCTGACCTGGTATGCACTTTTTATTGGGTGGGTTGGGAAAAGAGTAGGGGTGTGCCGGATCCGTTTTTTCCAACCGGATCCGGATCCGGATTTTCTTATGCGAAATCCGCCGGATCCGGATTCCGGTTTCTCCCGGATTCCGGATTTTGGTACTATTGGTAGATACTTCGGTAAGTCAAGGTGGACTACTACTTTTTGTGTATGGGAATTCGCAATCGGCGCCAAAAAATCCGAGTTTTTAATTTTCCGATGTGTGTGTCTATTTATTATTAAATTAGTACTTTCGATATATATTTGAGTTCCGTTCCATTTGGATAAGTGTCTTACGAGAGACGCCATGTTTCTACGCGTTCGCAGCAGGTTATGCAGCTCGCTCAACCTAATTTCGCCATGGGGTTGGCCACGCCCCCCTTTTTAATGGCGGAAGTTGACGATACTTAGGAAATATTAATTTATTATCACTATTTACATCAAAATAATTGATAACTTGTGTTTCAGAATGCATTTAAAGACATTTAAACTGGAATGTTTTAATTTGAGCTTTAACAACCCGGTAGAATCCATATTATAAATGATCAGAATTTACCGTGTGCAACACGTTGTCATTGGCAACCATTCACAGCCACTTGCATAACTGTATCGTAGTACTACCTCAGAGTTTCATTCATAAGAGTTTGCCGTGTGCAAAAACTATTAAACCATTGGTCAGGGAAAGCTTTAATTAATTATTCATGTGCCAAAGTTGAAAGTTTAAACTAAGTCTAAACAGTATTTTAGTGATAAGGCAGGGAATGCGTTGCCTTATATAAACTATATAGTCATTGCGCATGACGGGATTGGCGGAATGAGATCACAGAATGTGGAGATGCAGTCCATGTTAAAAAATGACAAACCAAGTCGTACTTTAAAAATTCATAACTTTAAAACTACAACAGCTAAAAATATGATTTTGGTGTTATAATTCTTTAAAAAATTACATCTTTTCAACTATGCCATTGGTTTATTTTTACAAAAAGTTTAAATTTTCTTATCAAAGTCCCTACACTATTGGCCACTATTAGCGGTGCTGACTCTAGCCTCTGGTATGTACGGAATATTAAACATTAAACAAGCTCAACGCTCGAAACAATCGATTAATGTATCGTGATCGTGTGGAATTCGGGAAAGAGAATTACTTTTATTTCAGATTATGATCCGGTGAGTCACAAAATCTGGCAAATTCCGAAATCCGGTATATTCCGGATTCCGGAATCCGGTTGTTCCGGATACATGTAAATCCGGCGGAACCGGATTTCACCGGATAGTGCAAAATCCGGCGGAACCGGATTCCGGACCGGGGTCCGGCACACCCCTAGAAAAGAGAAACTAAAATGTTTTTAAAATGAGAGGGGGTGATGGAAATTTTTAAAATCAATCGGGGGGTGTAACGCTGCAAAAAGTTAAGAACCTTTATTCTTAACATTCCATTACTTAAAATTTTACCTGAAAAATCTGTAGGCCTACTGTATTCATTTTCATACTTCCCCAACCAATAGTTTATGTTTCAGATCTAGTCACAAACCTTCATAACAGTACACTGCTATCTTACAATGTTTTGACTTTTTGACAAAGTCCAAGAATTTAGATTCAATATTTGTATGAGTATGGGCACTAACATAATTAATCAATTACTGATTTAAGCAACTTTTCAGTATTATTTTAGTATTTTGACTCATAATTAATGTAATGCCATGCTTACTTGCTCTTCGATTTTTTTTAAAAATTAATAAAGTTCAACAGTCACTTTACTTCAAGTGTAGGCATATTAAGCTATTGGTATCTGTGAAGAGATAGCACCGGTTTTTTTACCTTTGTTGCCGCGACCCGCGAACTTATGTCCTAAATCTATCGCTAAACCTAACTCGAACCCTAAATCTATCCCTAAACCTAACCTGAACCCTAAATTTATCAATAATCTTGGTTTTGACCCTTTCGGAACCAGGGTTTTGACCCTATTGGAACCAGGATGCTATCTCTTCACATTAGCTGAAAAATCTAAAAGGATAGCCCTGCCATTAGTCAGATTTGAGAGGGAGTGGCAAACTTTCTTAGACTGATGCTAATGGTAAGTTTTCAGCTATTATTGGGGGATTGAACTCAATTGGAGTCATTAAGTTTTAAGTATATTCAATTGAATATTACATTTTTTTAGAATTAGACTTTTTATTTGATGTAGGCTTGGTGATCCTTAATATTTGAATATTATGGCATGGGTGGTGAGTGCTTGAATCAAATGGCACATGTTCATACCCAATGCAGGGTAATTGTGCAGTTTAGGTGCCCGAATTCACAAAAAGTAATTAATTAAAATTAAGCCGTTTATTTAAGCATAAAACAGAATGAAATTTGATATAGATAATTGGCAGCAAATGTAGCTAAGAAACGGCAGAATATGTTATCATTCTTGAATTTGCTCCAAAAGATAAACTCATGGACGTATAACTTTCTTCTTTATTCTTTTAGTGCAGTGGTTAGTTAGGCTAAGTGTTGGCCTATGTCTATTAATAATTATTACTAAATTAATAATTATTACAAAATTAATATTAGGGCTAGGCCCTTACAAAATCTAGTATTAACGCTACCTGTGCTTATAACACAGTTATGACATGGGCAGCTTACTATGATGGGCTAGGCGGAAATGTGAAAGTGTAAGATGAGTATGACTAGTATGAAGTATGAGTGGGTGTAGGATAACATCTTTAGTAATTAAATTTTCAAGTTTCTGAGTTAGAGTCTTAGAGTACATCATCTGGGTGACGGTTTTTTACCAGTTTTCAAATTATACAACATAAAGTTGGACAATGTTCCATAACTATCACACATTTGATTTGGGCATCTAAACTGGACAATTACCTAACGACCCAAACGCAGACCACTGTCCACTGTCACAGACTTCACTAAGCCCACTGGCTACGCCCATGCCCATGCTAATTAATATTATAAAATTAGTACCGTAATAATAAATATTACGATCATTGTTTAATTTCAAAGATAGAGACAAGACCAGGCTTAATATTTACTTTGGTACCTTTACTTCAATTGGTTAATTACTGATGGAAATAGAAGGAGACATTTAAACTTTGTAATTTGATGTAGTGCAAAATAATCACAGCACTTTCAATTTTCCCCACCAGAAGATTAAAATCAAAGTAGTACCTCGTACTTCCGGCTAAACAACCGTACAATAACGATTTCACATTATTGCCGGAGAAGCCATGGAATACGATAAGTAAATGACACCAATTAATGACGAAACATTACATTTTAGATATCTTGAAGTGTATGATAATTTATTCATAGTATGTATTATTGAAAGTAAACAATACAAAAAGTGAGACGGTGAAATGGTGAAATTATACTTTCGGGAGGTTTTGGGACGCCATCCCTCATTTCATCAGAAAAGTGTTAAAAATATAATAATTTATGAATTAAGTTGTAGGCCTAATGATCCATTGAAGTATTTACTTTTAAATGTACGGTACCAAAATATATTTAAAGTTGCATTTGTTGTTTTTAAAATAATAAACTGGAGATGGTACTCTAATTTCTTACAAGGGGATTATGGAACTATTCTATTTAATTGTTGGGCTTTCGATAATACAAATTGAAATTACACTTTTTCTAAACACAGTATAGTAACATAATTTTCTAATCATATCATTTATTTCGGGAGTCATGTTTCCCAATGCCACATAAGATTCTAGTTATTATTTCATCATTGTTATATCTGTAGAAACACAATAACAAAACATATCACATTATCTTATCTTGTCTACGTTTATTCCTCGTTGTGGTTTAAGCGTTTAAACCGCTAACGTAAATTCACACCAATTTCTTAACTTCACTAAGAATTTCTTTTAAAAAACCCATTCAAAATACCATCCAGGGAGTTTTGAACAGACAACATTGTCCACCATTACGAAAGAATCCCGTGCTGCTGCCTATGGTGGCGTGGTGGTGATGACCAGGGACGACTGGGAGCGTTGCGCGTGCAAGAATCCACCATACGCTACAAAGTGTACATCAAAAACCTATCCCCTGGCAGAAGTTTCATAACAATTTCTGCGTGTAAACCTGATCTCCTGGTGCCGACAAGCTAACAGTACAGCCCTTGTTGGCCTTGTGGAAGAGGGGGGGGGGGGCGCCATCACCCGAACCCCACCCTCCAATAGCTGATAAATGAAAACTTTCTAACTGACTGAGTAAGCTGCATTGTTGTTCTTATGTGAGTTAGTAACAGGATTGAGAGGGGGGGGGGTGAGCTAGACGTGGAGATAACGTTAGATAAGAGTCGTGCGTGAGGGGGGGGTGGAAGGCTGGGGAAAAAGAAGGGTGCAGTGACACTGTTAGGTTCAGTTTCGCCCGGGATGAACCAAACAATTCCCACCCCACGCACTTTTTTTTTTCCCAACAAAATTGCCAAAAATGCAAACCGTCAATATAAAGAGAGAAAAGTTGCCTGGATCGGACCTCCCCCGAAGCCCCCCCCCCCCATATAGTCAATTCCTACGTCATTAAAATCATCAAACATTGATTTAAGTTTGACACCTTTACAATAAATCGACAGAGAAAACACACATAAAGGATGATTAGTGTCTTAAATTGCAATCTAAACACCCCCACCCCATAATTAAGGCCTTGTCTCTCTCAGTCCAAATACCCCCACCTTATAATTATGGTCATGTCTCTTACGGTCTAAACACCCCATCCCATAATTAGGGTCTTCTCATTTTTTCAACTTCTCATTTTCTATAATATATGCCGCCCTTTAAAACAAAAGTCTTACAGACAGTCCTAGAACCCACCTACCGGCCTTTCAACAATAGTCCCACAGATATTCCTAAAGACAGTCCTCGGCCATACCCGTTGTTCTTTATTGATTAATATGACAGTCCCCTCCCTTTAAATTTAAAAAAAAAAATCAATATTTTTTTTTACTGGAGTTCAGACGTCACTAATAAAAGCTGACTGCGTGACAGCCTTTTGTTTACTCAGTATCATTATTAATATAAAACATGTGGAGAGGGGAGAGCGGCGGAACCAGGATGAACCAGAGGCTAAATATACATAACACATATCCTTTGCCCGCCCCTAACTAACCAATTCCTCTCAACCCCTTAACCCCCCCTCCCAAATAACCGTTAATTCCTGATTCCTAACCCCGTGAATTATAAGACAATCACAGCTGTCCTTAAATTACCTTTGGTCGTGGACAGGGGCGTCTCAGTAGTCTGCTCCACAGATCTCCTGACTAAGAGCAGGAGAAGAAACAATCCTGCTAGCACGTGGAGTCGCCGCCCCTGAGGTGCCGCCATCAGGCGCCGAGGCGCATCCAAAAACATTGCATTAAAACCACTTCACTTTACGTGCACTTTAACCTCAAACGTGCCCTTTGACCCGTGAGATAGAAAGCGGAAGCTCTGCCTCATGGCATGTTGTGCTATTTCCTTCCAACTAGTGAGCTATAAATAGATTTCAATCCGGCAGTGACCGCGCCTTCAAATTCTTGAGTGAAAATTTTCAAGGCCATCCTTGTGCCTGCTGTGGGGATAATCCCGGGGCAGTGTTTAAAAGTTATCTTGTTTATCTAATGTCGGCATGGCCACATGAAGAGAAAGGTTTCTTTTTTTTTTTTTTTTTCCTTGCTTTTTTTAGTGTGTTTTCCAAGTATTTTTTTAAAATTTAATGATGTTCTCAGATTTCAGCTTGATTGTGTAATGAAGAAGCATTTAGTTAAGGTGTTAGCACAAAGTAATCTATTAATAGAAAGCACACACGGGGGATGAAATAAAAGTGGGTGAATGTGTTTTGCATATTTGTTGGTGAAGAAGAGAGTTGCAATAGTCAAGACCAGAGAGAGAGACCAAGGGCATAGGCATAGGCTAGGGTTTTTGTTGCGCTAAACTGTGAGGTAGTGGCTAGAGGCGGATGGAGCTGATCTGACGGATAGCGGTGTGAGAGAGCGACAAATGTGTGTGAGAGATATGACCATCGAGAGACATGTTGTTAGACAGAATATAACCAAGATTCCTATCCTATCATGTTAATTCCATTTCCCAGCATTATCAAAAAGTCTCAAAAGTTGTGCGTCACATCTGGCTAATCTCGCTGCACACTACGGTACCGGTACCGCGATACCATTTTAGAATCCGATTCGCCACTTGTTAGGCGGCGAATATAGCCGTCGCAAAAGGGGTTGAATCCTTGCATAAATTAGTAGAAGAATTCTTGTAAAAATAAAGAATGGCCAATGATAAAATAATCACTTCAACTACAGGAATATATCAGACGAAATATATCTTTGATCAAAAGTCCCGTCAGTGAAATCTTTTAATTAGCTATCTACACACATAATATAGTTCCTATAATTGGCTATCTACACTCACATTTGCCCTTTAATTAGCTGTCTACACACAGATATACACTTTAAAAGCAATCTACACACAGATATGTCCTTTAATTGGCTATCTACACACAGATATGCCCTTTAATTGGCTATCTACACACATATATGTCCTTTAATTGGCTATCTACACACATATGTGCCCTTAAATTAGCTATCTACACACATATATGTCCTTTAATTGGCTATCTACACATATATATGTCCTTTAATTGGCTATCTACACACCGATATGCCCTTTAATTGGCTATCTACACACATATATGTCCGTTAATTGGCTATCTACACACATGTATATACAGCTAGTTCTCGACTTACGACCACGATCGGTTCCGACAGATTAGTCGTCACACGAGTTGGTCGTAAGTTGAGTACGCCATGTGTTCAGCAATGTGAAGTGATGTTATATCATACATTTCTTTTATTATCGTTATAAATCATAATTGTCGATGTTCATGACCGCCGATGGTGGCAGACAACGCTGTTCGACTGATCATTGAGGCAGAAATAAATCTGAAATCTAATACAGTACTATGGCTAGTGATTGTGGTCGCAAAGTCGAATGGTCGTAAGTTGCATAGGTCGTAGGTCGAGCAGTAGCTGTATTTAATTATTTTTTTTTTTAATAGCAGGGCTTAGACGCTCTCGTGTGGTGTATTACTGCGCCACTTTTCCCTCTCTTGTCAAGAGTACCGGTATCAAGAATGTGGGAACTATCTAATGAACGCGACAACAAATACCGTCACGGGAGGAAGTATTCTATAAACTCTCGAAGCCAGTGCTTACCGGGCAATGCGCCGAGGACGGTGGAAATAATCCCGTGGTTTCCACGCACCAGTGCTCAACCAATCCGTTACAAAACTAGAGTACTTAACAATACTATTATTATATAGAGTAAGACCAGGTCCCTACATGGGCTGTAGCGATACTGATTATATGTATATATAGTTAAAGTTTCGTCACTCGAAAATTGACCATGACCGACTTGATCATCGTATATGCTAAGTGTGAATTTGGCTGTGGGTGCGCAGATGGCCCATGAGGCCGATTCTGGCACGAAATCTTACTGTGCAGTAAGTGCAGGGGATTGGTGGTGCATCTCCAGGTGTAGATTTAACCCGGACCTATGTGGTACCGTATGTCATTATTTGGGGCTTTCAATCGGTTTAAGGTAAGACGGCATGACAATAAAATAAAACAATTATGTTGAAATATATATATATATATATATATATATATATATATATATTATATAGTTGCCAGCACCAACCCCCCTCCCCGATAAGATGATGTGAAGAAAACTGGGTGGGGGCATGGGGGTTGGGTGTGGTTGTGAGGGCATGGGGGTTGGGCGTGGTTGTGAGGGCATGGTGGTGGGAGGTCTTTGGGGACCGCTAACCTAAAAACCTAAAATCATCCCCTAACTCATTTCGTTAAGACAACACAATACGGCTATGACAAGAGGAAACTTTTGAAGCATGTGTTATCCCAATAGCATCACCGCACCGCACCACACGACAAGAAACTACGCAGAAACAACAGCGTCGGTGCGACGTCGTTTGTCGGAGTGGTTTATTCCATGACACGACCGTGTGCAGTCAGTGCATGTGTGTGTCGGAGTGGTTTATTCCATGACACGACCGTGCACAGTCAGTGCGTGTGTGTGTTGGAGTGGTTTATTCCATGACACGACCGTGTACAGTCAGTGCGTGTGTGTGTTGGAGTGGTTTATTCCATGACAAGACCGTGTACAGTCAGTGCGTGTGTGTGTTGGAGTGGGTTTATTCCATGACACGACCGTGTACAGTCAGTGCGTGTGTGTGTTGGAGTGGGTTTATTCCATGACACGACCGTGTACAGTCAGTGCATGTGTGTGCTGGAGTGGTTTATTCCATGACACGACCGTGTACAGTCAGTGCGTGTGTGT